>JARQOD010000001.1:227351187-227374500 GCA_033576555.1 Oophaga sylvatica
ACCCTGACAAACCAAAAAAACCAACTAGGGGCACCGTAGCGTTCCACAGGCCCTTTGACCCCCCGAAAAACCCGGGAAACAACCTACCCCAAAAAAATAAAATGGGAAACATCTCCCCCGGGAGCAGAACCCCAAAAGATAATAAAAGCCCCCAAACATTAATGGGGGTTAGAAAAAAGGGGAAAAACGGACACAGAAAGAAAATATATGAGCAAACGCGGGGGCCCAAAAAAAAAATCAAAAAGAAAAGGACAGGAAGGTACTTACTGAAAACCCAAAAACCCCAAAAAAAAAACCCCAATTTCAACAAATTTAAAAATCACCTGAGATCCCACGCCCCCCCCCCAAACCCAAATTATTCTCTGGTGTAACAAAAACAGCAGCCACTGAAAAAACTGGAAAAAGCAAAAGTACAAAACACAGTGGCTGGACTAAACTGAGAGGGCAGAAGCCCCGGAGGGGACCCAGAAGGCCCCCACAGAAGTGCAGGACCAAATGCAAAAATATAGCAAAAACACAAAATAAGAAATTGTCTTATCTGATAGCAGGAGATGCAGACACGACACAGCAGGCTACAAGGGAAACTGGAAAGAAGGATTCAGACCAGAACAATTGATCACCGGCAACCCTGATGGGAAAATGATTCCCTTAAATAAGACCAATCAGTAACACCTGATTCCCAATCCTCACTAGTACCGCTTGTAACCACCAGAGGGAGCCTCTGCTCAGAACTCATCTCAAACCCATTCACAACACCCGTGCCAATCTGACCATGGACGGGATAGTACGTCGAAGCGATCGGACGCGCTCCCGGGGGAGCGCGGCCGATCGCGGCCGGGTGTCAGCTGATTATCACAGCTGGCACCCGGAATTATGTGCCAGGAGCGGTCACGGACCGCTCCTGGCACATTAACCCCTGGCACACCGCGATCAAACATGATTGCGTGTGTACCGGGGGCACAGGGAAGCATCACGCAGGGAGGGGGCTCTCTGCGTGCTCCCCTGAGGCCCTCAGAACAGCGCGATGTGACCGCATTGTTCTGAAGGCCTCTTTCCTGCAGGACCCCGGATCCAAGATGGCCGCCACGTCCTGCTGATGTAAAGTAGACATGTGGAAAATGTTATTTCTTAACTATTTTGTGTGACATATTTCTCTGTTTTAAGGGAATAAAAATTCAAAGTTTGAAAATTGCAAAATTTTCTAAATTTTCGTCATATTTGCATTTTTTTCAAAAATAAACGCAAGTTATATCGAAGAAATTTTACAACTAACGTGAAGTACAATATGTCACGAGAAAACATTCTCAGAATCGCGAAGATACGTTGAAGCGTTCCAGAGTTATAACCTGATAAATAGACAGTGGTCAGAATTGTAAAAATTGGCCTGGTCATTAATGTGCACACCACCCTGGGGGGTGAAGGGGATACTGCATTTTAGAATGCTGTATTTCATGGCTGAAAGGTGGTGGCAGTAGGTAGAATGGTAAAAACCTGATTGCAGGTTATTTTAACATAGGAAACTGTATTTTATCATGTACATTTTAAAAAGTTGATGTACAGAAATGAATGTCACACTGATGTAAAATAAAACAGAAAGTTTGTGGTCCATATCTGCATTGCCAGCTTAAGAAGAAACGTCAAATGCCAGAGGTATTCTGAAAATAATAGTTTCTTTTATTTTTTCTACACATTTTGAATAAGTATATCCCACTACTTCTTCAGGAAGTAAAAAATGTCCTTTACTTCCTGAATAAGTGGGTTACACTTAGAAATGCGTAGACAAATAAAAGAAAACAATATTTGTATAATACTTCTAGAGCTTGAAGTTTCTTCTCAAGCCAGTAGCACAGATATGGACCACAAATTTTCCATGTTTTATTTGCTTTTTTGGTGAAATCACCCATGTATCTGAAGCAGTCATACAATCCTGGATCAGGTGATGTTGGCAGCGGATTATTCAGGATACTCTCCAAGCATGTGACAACATAGCTTCTTTATTCAGGAACAATATATGATAAGCTTAAAAGATCAGGAGTAAATCATTTGTGTGTCTCTATCTGTGCTGCATCTACAGCAGGCTGCTTCTCTCATACACAAACACAGGAAAACAGGAAATACAGTCACATGCTCTTCCTGTGTGAGCCTCTGAGAGTTTTTTTTTTAACTTTATAAACAGCATAGAAATCTAGCAACCAAACACTCATAGACAGGAATGGAGTTGTTGCACCAAACATATTCCAACCCCCCACTCAACAACTACTTATCCTGTTAGTCCCATTGTGGTTCTGAAGTCCACAAATTTGGCTCTGTCTTGATAATGGCTTTGTCATACCATCAGCTATCATCTTGTCAGACTCGCATGTTATGATTTGGTAGCTGAGGAGAGCAGGCAAAAACGGCAATACACCAGAGAGGTTGGAAACTACTGGATTGCAGTACCCTGACTAACCAACACAACTAAAGGCAGCCGTGGAGCGTTCCTACGTTGGTCCTAGACGCCTCGTCACAGCCTGAGAGGTTAACTACACCTAAAGATAGAAAGAGGAAAACTATCTGCCCCGGAGCAGATCCCCAAAGAACATAGGAAGCCCCCAAACATGTAATGGCGGTTAGACAAGAGGAAATACAGACAGAGGCAGAAAATAGTATGAGCAAACGTTGGGGCCCAATCTGCCTAGACAGAAAAGGATAGGAAGGATACTTACTGCAATTAAAAAAAACCCTAAAAAATACCAACGCTACTAATTGCAAAAACACCTGAAATTACACGACCTCTACCACCTAAATTAGTTCTCTGGTGTAACAAAACTAATCCGCAGCCACTGAAAAAACTGGAAAAGGCAAATGAACAAATAACAGTGGCTCTAGAGGAACTGAGAGGAGCCCAAGCCCCGGGGAGGGGGAAACCTGGCTAACCTCACAGAATTGCAGAGAAATATGCAAATGGTAAGCACAAAAACAAAAAACAGAAAATATCTTATCTGAGAGCAGGAGAAGAGGCAAGACTCAGCAAGCTTCCAAGTGAACCAGGAAACAACGTTGAGACAAGAACAATTGATCACCGGCAACCATGATGGGAGGGAACCTCCCTTATATCCAGCCAGTCCATGATTCCTGATTGCCAATCCTCATTGAATGGTTCAGTACTGTTTGTAACCACCAGAGGGAGCTTCTGCTCAGAATTCATTTCTAACACATTCACAACAGTACCCCCCCCTTGAGGAGGGGTCACCGAACCCTCATTTGTGCAACCAGGTCGGTCAGGATGAGCTCTGTGATACGCACGGATCAGTCTCCTAGCATGGATGTCCGAAGCAAACACCCAAGAATTGTCCTCCTGACCATAACCTCTCCACTTAACCAAATACTGGAGTTTCCGTCTAGAAAAAACGAGAATCCAATATTTTCTCAACCACATACTCCAGATTGCCCTCAACCAAAACAGGGTCAGGAGTCGCAGCCATAGGAACCACTGGCTCGACAAACCTCTTCAATAAGGACTTGTGGAACACGTTATGGATCTTAAATGTCCCTGGAAGAAGTAAACGAAAGGAAACAGAATTAAGAATCTCCATGATCTTATAAGGCCCAATGAACCTAGGCTTAAACTTAGGAGATGCAACTCTCATAGGGATATTTCTTGAGGACAACCAGACCAAATCCCCCACTTCAAACCGAGGACCATCAGTCCTATGCCGGTTGGCAAACCGCTGGGCCCTCTCCTGAGACAGGGACAACCTCTCCACTACCTGGTCCCAAATCTGCTGCATACGCTCCACAACAGAGTCAACACCTGGACAGACAGAAGCCTCTGTCTGTCCCGAAGAAAATCGAGGGTGAAACCCAAAATTGCAGAAAAATGGAGACATCAAAGTGGCAGAGCTAGCCCTATTATTAAGAGCAAACTCAGCCAAAGGCAAAAAAGAGACCCAGTCATCTTGATCAGCAGACACAAAGCATCTCAGATAAGTCTCCAATGTCTGGTTTGTTCTCTCAGTTTGTCCATTGGTCTGAGGATGAAAAGCCGAGGAGAAAGACAATTGAACACCAAGTTTAGAACAAAAAGTCCTCCAAAATCTGGAAACAAACTGGACTCCTCTGTCAGACACAATGTTCTCAGGAATGCCGTGTAACCGAACCACGTGCTGAAGGAACAAAGGCACCAATTCGGAGGAGGAAGGCAACTTAGGTAATGGCACAAGATGTATCATTTTGGAAAACCTATCACAAATCACCCAGATAACGGTCATTCTCTGAGAAACAGGGAGGTCGGAAATAAAATCCATAGAGATATGGGTCCACGGTCTCTTGGGCACAGGCAATGGCATCAACAAACCACTAGAGCGAGAGCAAGGCTTGGAGCGAGAGCAAGTCCCGCAGGACTGCACAAATTCCCTGACGTCACGAGACAAAGTAGGCCACCAAAAGGACCGACTAACCAAGTCTCTGGTACCAAAAATTCCGGGAAGACCGGTCAACGCGGAACAATGAATCTCAGACATCACACTCTTTTTCCACCGGTCTGGGACAAACAATTTCCCAATAGGTAGCGCTCGGGTTTATCCTCCTGACACCCTTCCAGAGCCAGTCTCAAATTGGGCGAGATGGCGGAAAGAACTACACCCTCTTTCAAAATAACAGCAGGATCAGATAACTCAGGAGAGTCCGCAAGGAAACTCCTCGAGAGGGCATCCGCCTTAACATTCTTAGTGCCAGGAAGAAAGGAAACCACAAAATTAAAACGTGTGAAAAACAAGGCCCACCTGGCCTGTCTAGGATTAAGTCGCTTGGCTGATTCCAGATAAACCAGATTCTTATGGTCCGTGAGGACCACCACCTGATGTTTGGCTCCCTCCAGCCAATGTCTCCACTCTTCAAAAGCCCACTTCATGGCCAATAACTCCCGATTACCCACGTCATAATTAAGTTCAGTTGGAGAAAATTTTCGAGAGAAAAAGGCACAAGGGTTACTTTTAGAGGTCTCAGGATCTCTTTGGGACAAAACGGCACCTGCCCCAATTTCAGAGGCATCAACCTCCACATGAAATGGTAGAGAAACATCAGGCTGCCGTAGAATAGGAGCAGAAGTGAATCTCTGCTTAAGTTCCTGAAACACAGAGACTGCCTCAGGAGGCCAATTCACCACATCAGAACCCTTTTTGGTCAAATAATTCAACGGTTTAACAATAACAGAGAAATTACCAATAAATTTACGATAAAAATTGGCAAAACCCAAGAATCTATGAAGAGCCTTTAATGAAGTAGGTTGGACCCAATCACAGATGGCCTGAACCTTGACCGGGTCCATTTCAATAACAGATGGGGACAAAATGAATCCCAGAAATGAGATCCTCTGTACGCCAAAAAGACACTTTGATCCCTTCACATACAGAGCATTCTCTCTCAAAATCTGGAACACAGTCCGAACATGTTTCACATGAGAGTCCCAGTCATTGGAAAAAATCAAGATATCATCCAAATAAACAATCAGAAATTTATCCACAAAATCCATGAAAATGTAATTCATGAAGGACTGGAAGACGGAAGGAGCATTAGTGAGCCCAAAGGGCATCACTAGGTACTCAAAATGCCCCTCTGGGGTATTAAACGCCGTCTTCCATTCATCCCCGTGCTTACTGCGAATAAGGTTATACGCCCCCTGAGGTCAAGCTTGGTAAACCAAGTAGCACTTTTCACCCTGGAAAACAGGTCAGAAATCAAGGGTAACGGATATTGGTATTTCACAGTGATATCGTTCAAGAGACGATAATCAATACACGGCCTTAATGAACCATCCTTTTTGGCCACAAAGAAAAAACCGGCACCCAAGGGTGAAGAGGATGGTCTGATATGACCCTTCTCCAATGACTCCTTGATATAAGACCGCATAGCGTCATGTTCAGGTACAGACAAGTTAAAAAGGTGACCTTTAGGGAATTTACTACCAGGCACTAATTCAATAGCACAGTCATAACTCCTATGGGGGGGGCAAGGATGCAGATTTACTTTCGCTAAACACATCAGAAAAATCAGTCAAAAAGTCAGGAACATCCTGAGCCTGGGGAGAGGCAGAAAAAACAGGAGTGTTGGCATTAACACATTGGCAGCCCCAACTGGTTACAGACACGATTTCCAATCCAAAACAGGATTATAAGACTAGTACAATAATGTCATGCAGATTATACAGCACCAAAAATTTGCAACTCTCCTGATGATCAGGTTCAACCCCTCATTATCACCTGAGTAGAGAACTGGGGTTTATTCTCAGCCAAAGGGGTAGAATCAATCCCCAGTAGGGTAATAGACTTCCGTAGGGGTATCAAGGGAAACCCACAACGTTTAGCAAAATCAAAATCCATCAGGTTAATAGCTGCTCCCGAATCAACAAAAGCCTGAGCAGAAAATGTGGACAGGGAGCAAATCAGGGTAACAGTCAACAGAAATTTAGTCTGAACACTACCCAAGACAACTGAGCGTGCAAAACGTCTTCCCCGCTTAGGGCAGACTGAAATAGCAAGAGAGGCATCACCACAGTAGAAACATAACCCATTGCGTTTTCAAAACTCATGACGCTGTGCCCCAGAAGCCACTCTATCACACTGCATGGATTCAGAAGCTGGTTCACAAGGCAACACTATTCCACGCATACCTCTACGCTCACGCAAACGTCTGTCAATTTGAATCGCTAATGACATAGAATCATTGAGACCAGAGGGAGCAGGGAAACCCACCATAACATCTTTTACATTCTCTGACAGACCCTTCCGAAAAAGGGCTGCCAAAGCATCATCATTCCATTTGGTCAGGACTGCCCACTTTTGGAATTTCTGACAGTACAACTCAGCGTCCTCAAGCCCCTGATTTAATGCCAACAAGGTTTTTTCAGCTTGATCAGTGACATTAGGTTCATCGTACAATAACCCCAGAGCCAGAAAAAATGCATCAACATCACTCAAAACAGGGTCCCCAGGTGTCAGGGAAAAAGCCCAATCCTGAGGATCGCCGCGCAGGAGAGAAATGACAATTTGAACCTGCTGTGCTGCGTTCCCTGAGGACTTAGGTTTTAAGGCAAAAAACAACTTACAGTTATTTTTGAAATTCAGAAATTTAGCTCGATCCCCCCAAAAATAAATCTGACATGGGGATCCTAGGTTCCACAACCGGCAACCCTGCAAGATAGGTAGCAATACTCCGAACTTCAGTGGCAAGCTGATCCACACGGCAAGACAACTGTGCAATCTCCATTGAGAGAAAAAAAAATTCCTCCTCAGCACCCAGAGAAAAAGAGGGAAAAAATGCAACAAACAGAGAAAAAAAAAAAAATTCTGACAACTCCCTTTTTTTTTCCTTTTTACTATTTTTCCCTTCTGTGAGTACCATATATTTTCAGTTAGGCCGGTGATACTGTTATGATTTGGTAGCTGAGGAGAGCAGGCAAAAACGGCAATACACCAGAGAGGTTGGAAACTACTGGATTGCAGTACCCTGACTAACCAACACAACTAAAGGCAGCCGTGGAGCGTTCCTACGTTGGTCCTAGACGCCTCGTCACAGCCTGAGAGGTTAACTACACCTAAAGATAGAATGAGGAAAGCTATCTGCCCCGGAGCAGATCCCCAAAGAACATAGGAAGCCCCCAAACATGTAATGGCGGTTAGACAAGAGGAAATACAGACACAGGCAGAAAATAGTATGAGCAAACGTTGGGGCCCAATCTGCCTAGACAGAAAAGGATAGGAAGGATACTTACTGCAATTAAAAAAAATCCTAAAAAATACCAACGCTACTAATTGCAAAAACACATGAGTTCACACGACCTCTACCACCTAAATTAGTTCTCTGGTGTAACAAAACTAATCCGCAGCCACTGAAAAAACTGGAAAAGGCAAATGAACAAATAACAGTGGCTCCAGAGGAACTGAGAGGAGCCCACGCCCCCGGGGGGGAAAACCTGGCTAACCTCACAGAATTGCAGAGAAATATGCAAATGGTAAGCACAAAAACAAAAAACAGAAAATATCTTATCTGAGAGCAGGAGAAGAGGCAAGACTCAGCAAGCTTCCAAGTGAACCAGGAAACAACGTTGAGACAAGAACAATTGATCACCGGCAACAATGATGGGAGGGAACCTCCCTTATATCCAGCCAGTCCGTGATTCCTGATTGCCAATCCTCATTGAATGGTTCAGTACTGTTTGTAACCACCAGAGGGAGCTTCTGCTCAGAATTCATTTCTAACACATTCACAACACTCGCAGTAAACAAACTCGAGTACACCACACTCCACTAAGTCACGTAAGTGGTGATGTTTTGCATTAATATGCTTAGTTCTTGCACTAATCTTCTCACTACTGGCAAGTTTAATGCATCCTTGGTTGTCCTCATAGATAACTGTTGGTTGAGCTAATGGCTTGCCGAAATCTTCCAAAAGTTGTTTCAACCAAATTACTTCTTGACTTGCATAATTTTAGAGCATTGGTTGAGAAGAAAACTCCCATCTACTTCTCTCTGGATTTGGATTCCCAAATAATATTTCACATTTCCAAGGTCCTTAGTCTCAAAGTGCTGGTTGAGAATTTCACCTAGCTTTGCAATTTATTTTTCATCTTGCTGAGACATAATTACATCGTCTACATAAAGGAGAACATACATCCACTCCTTCACTACATTTTTCGTATACAAATATGGATCAGCTTGAGATCTTTTAAATCCTTCATCCATCAAAACTTTGTTCATTTTCGAGTTCCAAGCTCTTGCCGACTGCTTAAAGTTCATAGAGAGATTTTTGCATTTTACAAACAAGGTGCTTTTCACCCTTTTTAATATCTTCCTTTGATTGGCTCATATACAACTCTTCTTCAATGTCACCATGTAGGAAAGCTGTTTTTATGTCATAATGTCTCACTGTCATCTGTTGAACTGCAACTACGGACATTAAAGTTCTGAATGTGGTTTGCTTCGCAATTGGAGAAAATGTAGCATCAGAATCTTCATCATACTTTTGCGAGTACCCTTTTGCGACCAATCTTGCCTTAAACCGGTAAACTTTACCTTCTGAGTCATATTTGTTTTTGAAGACCCACTTACATCCGATAGCTCTTTTTTCTTGCTTTTGCTCCCATGTCTGAAGTTGGTGAAGGGACTCAATCTCTTCATTAGCGGCATTTATCCACTTCTGTGGGGAGGCAGTTTTTGCATCTCTTGCCATGACTGTGGCTCTGGTTCAGAAAGTGTTCTGACCATATAAGAAACTCATCTAGCTGGGATACCTTTGTTTGGCCTTTCTGATCTCCTGACTGGAGTTTGACTTGGTTCTTCTGTGTCTTCCTTGGTGGCTTCCTAGCTTATCCACACTTCAGTGTTTGCCTTTTCGATGTCTGGGTTTGGTAATTGCGATTCTTGTTTTTGCTTCTTAGGTTGAATAACTGGTGTAACGTCATGGAATTTGAGTGATACAGAGTTTTCATCAATCACTACATCTCTGCTGATTGTTAGTGTGTTGCTCTCTGGGTGCAGGATTCTGCATCCCTTTTGAATTTCTCTATAGCCCACAGGACTCCTTGATTTGCATGTGATTCCCACTTGGAACGTTTTTCTTTGGGAACATACACAAACGTTTTGCTTCCAAATATCCAGAGGTGCTTCAGTTTAGGCTTCTCGCAGTTTCATAGCTCATATGGAGTTTTATTTGTGGCTTTATCTGGCAGTCTGTTTTGAAGATAACAAGCTGTCATGATGGCTTCTTCCCAACAGGTTGTAGGTAGATTCTCATCAAACAACATACTTCTTCCACTTTCACAGAGAGTACGGTTCTTTCTCTCTGCAATGCCATTTTGTTCTGAGTTGTATGGAATGGTAGTCTGGAACACGATTCCATTCTTTTTCAAAATGGTTTGCACCTTACCACTTGTATATTCGGTTCCATTATCTGCACGCAGGGCTTTTGGCATTCTTCCAAATTTGTTAAACACTATAGCAAGATATTCTTCAAATTTCTGTGGTTTTTCAGCCTTTCTGTGAAGCAGGTAGGCGACTGTATATCTGGAGTAGTCATCAATAAATATGAGAAAATATTTCTTTTTGCTAGGAATTTGAACACTCATTGGACCACATACATCTGTATGTATCAAGTCCAGAGGCTGTGCAGATCTAGTGGTGCTTATGTTAGGAAAAGATTTTCTGGACATTTTTACTTTAAGAGAGCTAGTGCACTTCATCATTTGACTACACTGGTTGATTTCAATACCATTTGCAAGTTGAACTAGCTTCCTTACTGCTTCTGGGTCTCTGTGCCATACATGGATACAATTCTTATGCAGATCTTGTCTATCACTGTACACTTTTTCTTTACATTTTAGCTGATAAAGTTCATCCTGGATTTTTCCTTCTGCAAGAGTGTGACCCTTCTTTGAGATGATGTAGTTGTTATCTCTAAAAGAAACTACGTTGCCCTTTTGCGTGAGCTTCTTTACTGACAGAAGATTGCTTTCAAGGCTGGGAACATAGAGAACATCCTTTATTGGGATCTTTCTGCTTTGTGCTGAGGAAACTGGACAGTGAAGGTAGCATCTCCTACTCCTTCTGAAGTCATATAGTGACCATTAGCTAAGATGACCTTTTCTGACTTGCTTTCATTAAGGTCAGTGAAGAAATCCTTGTTATTTGTCATATGACTGCTTGCACCAGAATCTATACACCATATATGCGTTCAGATGGGCTTGTACTGGCATTAAATGCAGCTTCAGCACATGCAGAATCTTCCTTTATAGCTGTTTTAACCCTTTGATAACTTTTTAAGCTGACTCATTCTTGCTTTCCAAATTCTGCAGTCTGCTTTAAGGTGGTCAGGCTTTTTACAGACAAAATATTTACGAGTTTCTCTTAGATTGCTCTTATATTTATGGAAATCCTGTGTCTTTAAAGCTGTTTATGCTCTGGATTCATTACTGCTGCTAACATGCTGTGTTTTTTTCTTGAATTCATCCACAAGTTTGCCTTTAATATACTCTAGTGTCAGCTCATCATCTGGCCGTGCATCTAGTGCAGTCACGAGTGTGTCAAAACTCTCTGGAAGACCATTAATAGAAGTGCAGCAACATGAAAATCTTTAATTTCTTCTCCAACACCCCTGAGATGCTCCACAATCTCTAGGGTGTTTCCTACATAGTCCTGCATATTCTGTCCATCACTTAGCTTAGACTGATACAGCTTTCTTATGCTGAGATTTGATCTTTCATGTACTTTCTGTAACTCATCCCACATCTCCTTTGCAGTTGCACACTTGCATATATGCACAATCTGATTATCATCTGCACTGAGGGAGAGAGTGATTTGTGCTTTTTGATCCTTCTCTAGCCAATAATCTGGTAACAGATGAGGCACTTGTTCCTGAGTGTTGTGTTTTGGTAGCTGAGGAGAATAAGCAAAAACGGCAATACACCAGAGAGGCTGGAACCTATTGGATTGCAGTAACCTGAACTAACCACACAACTAGAGGTAGCCGTGGAGCGTTCCTACGTTGATCCTAGACGCCTCGTCACAGCCTGAGAGATAACTACACCTAAAGGCAGAAAGATGAAAGCTATCTGCCCCGGAGCAGATCCCCAAAGCAAATAGAAAGCCCCTAAACATGTAATGGCAGTTAGACAAGAAGAAGCACGGACACAGACAGAAAATAGAATGAGTAAACGCTGGGGCCCAATCTGTCTAGACAGAAAATTACAGGAAAGGAAACTCACTGCAATCCAAAAAAACCCCTAAAAAATACCAATTCTTCAAATTGCAAAAACACCTGAGATCACATGATCTCTACCACCTAAATCAGATTTCTAGTGTAACAAAACTAAGCCGCAGCCACTGAAAAAACAGGAAAAAGCAAATGAACAAATAACAGTGGCTTCAGATAAACTGAGAGGAGCACAAGCCCCCCAGAAGGGACCTGGCTGACCTCCACAGAAGTGCAGGGAACAATGCAAAAAGGAAGCACAAAAATAAAAGCAGAAAAAATCTTATCTGATAGCAGAAGATGCAGGCAAGACTCAGCAAACTTCCAAATGAACCAGGAACCACAATTGAGACAAGAACAATTGATCACCGGCAACCATCATGGGAGGGAACCTCCCTTATATCAGACCAGTCAGTGATCCCAGATTGCCAATCCTCGCTGAAAGGTTCAGTACTGTCTGTAACCACCAGAGGGAGCCTCTGCTCAGAAACCATTTCTAGCACATTCATAACACCTGAGTATATTTCCACGTACCTTCTCTTATAAGCAGCATTTTCACCTTGAATTTCCAGGGCTGGTAGTTCTGGTTAGTGAGGCTTGGCACTGAGAACTTGACAGGATTGCTGCTAGTGGACATCTTTTCTGTTGCTCTGTGCTGCTTTTGCTCTGGGCTTCTGTTTCTCTGTTAGTCTGGGGTTCAGTGTCACTCTGGGCCCATAACCTGTTGGCAGCGAATTATTCACGATACTCTCCAAACGTGTGACAACAGAGCTTCTTTATTCAGGAACAATATATGATAAGCTTAATAGATCAGGAGTAAATCATTTGTGTGTCGCTGTCTGTGCAGCATCTACAGCAGGCTACTTCTCTCATACACAGACACAGGAAAACAGGAAATACAATCACATGCTCTTCCTGTGTGAGCCTCTGAGAGATTTTTTTTTACTTTATAAACAGCATACAAATCTAGCAACTAAACACTCATAGACAGGAATGGAGTTGTTGTACCAAACACTTTCCAACAGGTCAGGATATAATAATATGACTTCTGCTACCTATCAACTATATAAGACCCTATTCTTGTGCTATTTTTTCCTTCTCAGCTTTTTTTGCATTTACACATGTGGTAAAAGACGGACATATGTCACACGGACTTAAAAAAGGATATACGGATGACAATATGAATGGCAAAGGGCTAACAATATGGATGAAAATCGTCTGAGATTTCTGGATGAAGATCAGATGATTTTTCGTACGCTCATCTGAACCTGGCCCAGCAGTCACATATCATGTCCTTTTAAAAGTATCCTCATAATTTGCATCTAAAGTCATTATTTAGCCTGCTTTCATTTCAAATCTTCATTTTTCATCTGTTCACCTGGAATTCGATTGAAGAGGTTAAACTAGAAAAAATCTTTGATGACTTGTCATTTTTGTAAGAGGGAAATGAACTGGTCGGAACAACAACCAACTTTTTATGCTCTGACTGATGGTCATATCTAGCAAGCCTAAGACTTTAAGCCTTCTGTACAAGAGTTAAGATCAGGTCCTTCATAGCAGTAAGAGTCCCTTAATCCTACACAAGCGACTGCACACACTATTTGCAAGCATGACTTCTTTAACTCAAAATTGGTTTGTCAAACTATAAAATAACGCTCCACAATCTCAGTGTGTTTTCCTACTTCATGAAGATTTTTGCGGTTTAAACATTTTCTGACTTGTTTTGTTTTTGAAACAAATGCAAGAAATATTCCCCATAATTTATTAAGTTCAATTTTTTTCTATGGAGCTCATATTTCTTTAACAGTTAATACAGAGTAAGCTGCACAAATTCATCAGGGTGCTTTTACAGTTGTAACAGATTTTTCTTCTGAATATAATTCATGTGTCGTTTTACATTAGACTGCTTTAACATCTGATGTTGTAAAATTACAGAGTAGATAATGAAAAACAAATTCAGGGCTAATAGATAATAAAAAAAAATGTTTGGCCCAAAGAACACCATAAAGCGTATATCTCGGACGAGTGCCGTGCGATGCTTTATCAGGTAGCACTCGGACCAATGTTATTCAATGGGGCAATGCTGATACTTGATTTTAGTGGAAAAAATTGCAGCATGCTGCAATTTTCAGCTCAAAAAGGATGCCATTCACTTATTCAAGTATATGAGAGCGTGGAAATCATTGGACTTGTCCCCAAAAGTCATCCAAGTGCAGTCTCATTTCCACGGACTCACACAATGGAGAAGAGGGAGAAATTTTGTTCTTCATTTTTTCCTCATCCGTGAAAATCGGAATACACTAAGCTGATACTTGGCTGAAACCAGTGATTAGAGTTGATTCAAGTGTCATTTACATCATCAATCCGATTCTCTCAGAAGAGAGGATCTACATTATTTGAGCATGAACCCATAGGGCAGAGACAGACTGACGTATAACTCGTGGAATGATCGCATGGCACTGCACAGACTGGCCTTCACCTCTCCGGACCTGAGCATAACAACGGGATGTCTTTCTATGCAGCTGTCAAGCTCAGGTCAGGGAGCAGACAGCCAGTATGAGTTTACAAGGTTTACGATGTGATCCTCGCACAAGAAATATGGCAGTCTGTCTCTACCCTTAAGCTGGGACGTCATGGCATCTTTAATAGTGACACAGGTCTCACAGACAAAGATCGCTGCTACATGGCAGTAAAGTGCAAGTGAATGGTACCACGACTGCAACAAGTAAGTGGCAAGAAGGGTGAATCAATTGGATTTATTGTTATTTGCTGTGATCGTGGTATCTTGTGGGTTGCATTGTGACCCCATTTATTTTCTGTGTGCTGCAATGTAGAAGCAGAATGCAATGATTTTAAGTCGATTTGTCATATAGGCCCAGCATTGAATAATAACAATCTTGTCCATATTACAAGTCCTTCAGGAGACATCTTAGACTCCTTTAACTTTCTAAGACTCTCAAATAGAAAATATAGTAAGTCAGAAATATGAAGAGATTCAGAATGAATACTTTATACAACAATAAAGATAGCCTCGAACAATAATGGAGGTAACCTTGTACAATAATGAAGATACCGTCATTTTTAGAAGACATTTGTTTCCCACTTTAAATGTAGGCTTTGCTTAGTTTCCACTTGACCTTATATTTTTATACTATATTTTTATACATTCATAATTTGTGGCAGTAGCTGATAGACAGCAGACAGACCACATTTGCATAGTAATATGACACACAACTATACACGTCATCCCCTGACATTACCCCTTCTGTACTATAGAACTCCACTGACTGTCCGCAGTCTCCAACATCATGTCCGCTCTCTATCTGAAACTAATCCTCTCCAAAACTGAACTTCTTCTGCTCCGCCGTCTACTAACCTCCCTAAATCTGACATTTCCCTCTCCGTGGGCGGCACCATAATAATACCCCGGCAGCAGGGGCGCTGTCTGGGTGTTATGTTTGACACTAATCTCTCCTTCACCTCCCATATACAATCTCTTGCCCGCTCTTGCCGCCTACACCTAAAGAACATCTCTAGAATCCGACCTTCTCTCACCATGGAAACAACAAAAACCCTCACTGTCGCCCTGATCCACTCCCACCTGGACTACTGCAACGCTCTATTACTTGGCCTCCCCGTTACTCAAATATCCCCTCTCCAGTACATCCTTAATACAGCAGCCACAAAGCTCTCCACAGTGCAGCACCCCCCTACATCTCCTCCCTCATTTCTATCTATCGGCCTAACCGACTGCTGCGCTCTGCAAATGACTTTCGACTAACCTCTGCACTAATCCGTACCTCCCACTCCCGACTCCAAGACTTCTCCCACGCTGTGCCAATCCTCTGGAATGCTGTAACCCAAGAAATTAGGACTATCCACAATTTGCATAGTTTCAGGCGCTCCCTCAAAACACATCTGTTCAGAGCGGCCTATCACATTCACTAACCAAAGTCATTCTATGTGTAAGTGTGCGTGTGTAGCCCATTCACTATCTCCATCCATGCCTCACTCCCTCAAGATGGCTGGACCATCATTGTAAATGCACCATTGTATATACACACCTGTACTTTGTATCTCCCCACCTCATTGTAGATTGTAAGCTCTCATGAGCAGGGTCATCTTATTTTGCTTTAATTATTGTATTGTTAACGTTGTTAGTTATGACCTGCGTTTTGAAACTGTTAAACTGTAAAGCGCTGCGGAATATGATAGCGCTATATAAATAAAGATTATTATTATTATTAATACAAGAAATACTATGAAACGTTTACAGAGGGGTGCACCTTGGGGGCAGGGGGATAGCGGAGTATGTGCACAGGTGGTGGTTGATGGTGGGGCGGTCAAGTGAACAGGACTAGAAATAAAATCAATGCTTTATTATGAAATAAAAGTAAACACAATTAAAATCAGAAAAGGTGCTGATGTGTGGCCCAGCTGCGCTTGGTACACATGTTCCAGGAGTATGTACTGAAAGGTAATTGCAAAAATCTGATATTCATTCACACTCACACTTCCCTAGATTACCACTAGCGGGAATCTTAGACTATTTAAGGGTGTGAGATAGGTAGCAGTGAGTTGAGTTCAGTGATTCAGTTCATTAGTTCATTCCAGACTGGAGGGAGTTGGAGACAGTCTGAGGAGATAAGATCATTGAGAGACGGAGATTTCCTGTCAGAGGAGACAGAGAAGGAAAGATTGCAAGCTGATATCTCAGATCATCTAGACTGTTAGTTCCCTAAGGAATGTGGAAAGTGACTCTCGGAGCAAGCGTGTATTCAGTCTGACGAAAAGTCCTGAGAGCTGCTCTGGACAGAGTCTTTGAAGGAAAGAAGGAAGGGGACTACAGTTGGCGGAACATCGAGTTAACTGAGAATCAGTCAGCGAGCTTTGGAAAGAAGGAAGAAAGCTAACAACGGAACCTACTGCTGCCCAGTGCTTATGTTAAGGATGAGAGTATGGCGACGGGCGAGTGGTGACCTAAGAAAGGAGTGACTTCGGTGACAGATCACCTTCACTCGACTAACCGGACACCGGGGTCCGAAGTATTGCTAGAACCTTTACGGCTAGTGAGAGAAACACCGGAATCCTTGCTGGACTTCAAGTCACAGAAGGTAGCCCTAAGTGCCGATACGTAACCGGGGTCAGGAGAACAGGAGTCTGGCAGTGCACTGCAGATATAGACTTAGTTCTGTCCACAAGAAGACTTCCACCACAATGTTGGCCGGGCGTAGCTGTTCTATTCAGAGTTAAACCTGACTTCACGCAGGTTAGGACTCATACACTTTAAGGGGAAAGGAGGCCTTAAACCTACTGGGCAATTACCTGGATGTGCATACTCCACCCTGAGCAGCTTCCCGGGACATACCTGCAACCTTCACAAGTAAAGGTATGGAAAGAGAACAACTTGTGTGTGACTGACTTATTATCTGCAACACCATTGACTTTGAGGGAACAGTCCCACCTGTGGGGGACTTAACATCTTGCTGCCTAATAACATCCCCTCAGAAGATTAACCTTGCAGCGCTGGTCTACCTGATCAGAAACCACAGGTGGCGTCACAAACAATTACTAAAATCCCCTGTAAATATCCCCCTTTGTATGAGTGCCCAGGGCAACGGACCGAGCTGTGCTACTTGTGACATTCCCCATAGACTTCAACGGGCTCGGTGCCGAGTACCCCATAACCCTGGTGTTGTGCGACTCATCTAATTTGGCGTCACGAACAGGATCCAAAGCTTACAATTTGTGAGTCCTGTGTGCCTATGTGGACTGTTTTGTGCAGAAAAGACTGTGTGCAGTTTTTGTGACTTTTGGCGCCATTTTCCGCCATTTTGCCGCCATATTCGCGCCCTGAGGCGCTGGTGAAGAAGGTGGGCGTGCCTTCGTGGGCGTACCCCCCCTGTGGCGCGAAAGCTATGGGCGCCCTGTCTAAATGCTATTACAATACAAGAGCCTGCCCTACTGCAAGGGAGATCTGCCTCCTCTTCATCCTCTATGCCAAGAAGAGGAAGCACAAGTCCCGCCTCCACGGAAGAGACCAGATTGTTCCTGATGGAAAACACAGTCTGGCCTGGAGAGAGATGGCGGAAGGACAGGAGACGCTGTGTGGAGGAGCGGCGGGGCGCAGACCCCGTTCCCCTGAAGAGCTACTGCCTGTGCCTGACCCGTTCCCAGGTCGGGAGACCGACCCAACAATACAGAAAGTGGAAGAGGTAGATGCGGTGCTGGAAGTGATAGCCCGACACCGCGCAGAAACGGAGGTGATAGAGCAAAGCTGGCGTGCCCTGAAACAGCGGCTGCTGTGGGACGCAACGCTCTCCCCTCCAGAAGCGCAACTGTTACCTGTGCCACCATTGCCAGCGGCTGATGAAGAACCGGAGGCCGGCTCCAAAAGTGCTGATCCTGACTCCGCCGGGGACGCGGTGGGAGAGAAGGAGGCTGAGGAGGCCCTGCCCGTTCCGGAGTGCCAGCCCGGCCTGGAGGCCGCAGCGGAATGCAGTCCCCCGGTAGGGACACCGGAGGAACCCAGCCGTCCATGATGGAGATCGACTGGGATCAGATGGAGTACCTGGACGACGTAGAATACGCCGCCCAGAAGGAGAATGAATGGCGACGCCGTGAACATGAACATCGGCAGCAGCAGGAGCAAAGAGAGGTGCAGCAGTTTCGCCAGAGGTACATGGAGGAGTTTCTTGCTGATAAAGAAAACGTCAGGAGAGATAAAGGTACGCTCCGGGAACCGCGGCGCCAGGGATGCGTTAGTGACTTTAAACTCCGAAAAGGTTGGGGGTTCATCCATGAGCCAGGCCTGTACCAAGGGGTATTTGTCAGCCGCAGGGATGTGGAATCTCATCTGCCCGTGGGACACCCGGAAAGGGATCTCATGAATGGGGATGTAGTTACCTATACGCGGCACTGGGGACTTAAGGGGTGGTATGCCTTGAACGTCACCCGTGTCAGCGACCCGTCTCTGAATTCGGCAGCACACCCCGTGTTTCAACATCCCAAGTCACAGCCCCATTAGCACCGGGCCGCGCACCTGCATTGTGCCCTGCATCACTGCGCGCCTGCATCCTGCTTTGCACCACTGAGCACGTCTGCACCCTGTCCAGCATCTTATGCTGCAACAGCGACCCCTACTGAGCTAGATCTGTATTCAGAAGAGGCACCTGTTAGACCTCCTGCAAGTCGAACAAGTACTGTAGCTACCCAGACACAGGTAGCAGGACATGATATGTTAGTGATGCGTTCCAGATCGCACCACTTACTTCCAGCCCCAGGAGTGGAAGACGTCATCACTATCTGCAAAAAAGAAGAAGACCAGTAGGACCCAGACAGGGTTTACTGCATCTGTATAAAGTTAAAGAAGAATTTGCACTTTATTGAAATGTTGATAATATTTGATGATGTTTGCCTAATATGCATAATTTTAAATAGTATACCCCAGTTGGGTAAAGAGTAATACAGTATTATTATAGAATGTGATGATTTTTCTGAAAATGTTTTATGCAAGGACTGCGTGCTGAGGATTCTTGCAGCACAGAACTTTTATTGTAAATAGTTCGCACTTCGGTGCCCCATCTTGGTTTTACACAAAGTCATATCTACCTCTGAAGAAAAACCCGTATGGTGTGGCCTTGAGTGAGGTCTGCAGCAATGAAGTCCTGCAGCCCACCCAGGACCCACGTGGGAGGTTTTTGGTGCGGGTCCTCCACAAGAATCGTGTCTTGTATTTATTGATGTGAAAAGTACTTTGATATTTTTCTATTTTGCCAATTGTACACATTGTAACGTTAAAGTGTCCTTACCTCCCGCAAGGGAAGAGTTATTGTTGATGTTAATATAAAAATGTTTTTTTTCTATTTACAGCCCGAGAGTGCTGATGATAACTAGGGGGGATGTGTGGCCCAGCTGCGCTTGGTACACATGTTCCAGGAGTATGTACTGAAAGGTAATTGCAAAAATCTGATATTCATTCACACTCACACTTCCCTAGATTACCACTAGAGGAATCTTAGACTATTTAAGGGTGTGAGATAGGTAGCAGTGAGTTGAGTTAAGTGATTCAGTTCATTAGTTCATTCCAGACTGGAGGGAGTTGGAGACAGTCTGAGGAGATAAGATCATTGAGAGACGGAGATTTCCTGTCAGACGAGACAGAGAAGGAAAGATTGCAAGCTGATATCTCAGATCATCTAGACTGTTAGTTCCCTAAGGAATGTGGAAAGTGACTCTCGGAGCAAGCGTGTATTCAGTCTGACGAAAAGTCCTGAGAGCTGCTCTGGACAGAGTCTTTTAAGGAAAGAAGGAAGGGGACTACAGTTGGCGGAACATCGAGTTAACTGAGAATCAGTCAGCGAGCTTTGGAAAGAAGGAAGAAAGCTAACAACGGAACCTACTGCTGCCCAGTGCTTATGTTAAGGATGAGAGTAGGGCGACGGGCGAGTGGTGACCTAAGAAAGGAGTGACTTCGGTGACAGATCACCTTCACTCGACTAACGGACACCGGGGTCCGAAGTATTGCTAGAACCTTTACGGCTAGTGAGAGAAACACCGGAATCCTTGCTGGACTTCAAGTCACAGAAGGTAGCCCTAAGTGCCGATACGTAACCGGGGTCAGGAGAACAGGAGTCTGGCAGTGCACTGCAGATATAGACTTAGTTCTGTCCACAAGAAGACTTCCACCACAATGTTGGCCGGGTGTAGCTGTTCTATTCAGAGTTAAACCTGACTTCACGCAGGTTAGGACTCATACACTTTAAGGGGAAAGGAGGCCTTAAACCTACTGGGCAATTACCTGGATGTGCATACTCCACCCTGAGCAGCTTCCCGGGACATACCTGCAACCTTCACAAGTAAAGGTATGGAAAGAGAACAACTTGTGTGTGACTGACTTATTATCTGCAACACCATTGACTTTGAGGGAACAGTCCCACCTGTGGGGGACTTAACATCTTGCTGCCTAATAACATCCCTCAGAAGATTAACCTTGCAGCGCTGGTCTACCTGATCAGAAACCACAGGTGGCGTCACGAACAATTACTAAAATCCCCTGTAAATATCCCCCTTTGTATGAGCGCCCAGGGCAACGGACCGAGCTGTGCTACTTGTGACATTCCCCATAGACTTCAATGGGCTCAGTGCCGAGTACCCCATAACCCTGGTGTTGTGCGACTCACTGCCCTCTCACTTCCTCTTCATGTTCAATTTGACAGGAGGTGAGGACAGTGATACCAGTGATTATTGGGCTGGATTACATGTCACAGCAACAGCACGGGAGCCCATGGGGAGAGCGAGTGAAGACACCACTAGAAAGGCGCCAGCGTGGGAGGTGAGTATAAGCTTTTTTATTTTATCGGGGTTAAGCTCCGCCTACTTCTTCATGCGTCCTGCGTATCTATCTTTAACATGTACGCAAGGACATGTGTTGCATGCGGATGCGTCCGTGTGCATCATTTTGACGTGTCCACCAAACGCAACATGTTGTATTTCTGTGCGTTCGGTGGGCATGTCAAATGATGCACGCAGATGCATCCGCATACAACACATGTCCCTGCATACATAATATTAAAGTTAGGTATGCAGGACGCATGCAGAAGTAGGCAGAGCTTAAGGAAAAAAGTAAGCAGCACGGTGCTGCGGACTGTAACGCAATGTGAACATAGCCTTAAAAAACTGATTTTTATTAGTGGACAAAGTAGACAAAATTTAAAACAGTATAAAAAAGACAATCAGACGAATGTAACAATTAACCCTCCCTGACAGGTGCAGCTCACTTAGTTTCATTTCTCTATTTTCAGTGGTTTGTCTGGGAAACACCCTCCTCCCAGTACCTTCCTAACTTTAACCCCTTCATGACCCAGCCTATTTTGACCTTAAAGACCTTGCCATTTTTTGCAATTCTGACCAGTGTCCCTTTATGAGGTAATAACTCAGGAACGCTTCAACGGATCATAGCGATTCTGAGACTGTTTTTTCGTGACATATTGGGCTTCATGTTAGTGGTAAATTTAGGTCGATAAATTTTGTGTTTATTTGTGAAAAAAAATGGAAATTTGGCAAAAATTTTGAAAATTTCGCAATTTTCAAATTTTGAATTTTTATTCTGTTAAACCAGAGAGTTATGTGACACAAAATAGTTAATAAATAACATTTCCCACATGTCTACTTTACATCAGAACAATTTTGGATACAAATTTTTTTTTTGTTAGGAAGTTATAAGGGTTAAAAGTTGACCAGCGATTTCTCATTTTTACAACAAAATTTACAAAACCATTTTTTTTAGGGACCACCTCACATTTGAAGTCACTTTGAGGGGTCTATATGGCAGAAAATACCCAAAACTTACACCATTCTAAAAACTGCACCCCTCAAGCTACTCAAAACTGCATTCAAAAAGATTATTAACCCTTCAGGTGCTTCACAGGAAGTAAAGCTATGTGGAAGGAAAAAACGGACATTATAATTTTTCCAACAAAAAATTTCTTTCAACCTCAATTTTTTCATTTTCACATGGGCAACAGGATAAAATGAATCCTAAAATTTGTTGGGCAACTTCTCCTGAGTACACCGATACCTCATATGTGGTCATAAACCACTGTTTGGGCGCACGGCAGGGCCCGGAAGGGAAGGAGCGCCATTTGACTTTTTGAATGGAAATTTAGCTCCAATCGTTAGCGGACACCATGTCGCATTTGGAGTGCCCCTGTGTGCCTAAACATTGGAGCACCCCACAAGTGACCCCATTTTGGAAACTAGACCCCCCAAGGAACTTATCTAACTACATAGTGAGCACTTTTAACCCCCAGGTGCTTCCCAAATTGATCCGTAAAAATGAAAAAGTACTTTTTTTTTCACAAAAATTTTCTTTCAACCTCAATTTTTTCATTTTCACATGGGCAACAGGATAAAATGAATCCTAAAATTTGTTGGGCAACTTCTCCTGAGTACACCGATACCTCATATGTGGTCATAAACCACTGTTTGGGCGCCATGGCAGGGCCCGGAAGGGAAGGAGCGCCATTTGACTTTTTGAATGGAAATTTAGCTCCAATCGTTAGCGGACACCATGTCGCATTTGGAGTGCCCCTGTGTGCCTAAACATTGGAGCATCCCCACAAGTGACCCCATTTTGGAAACTAGACCCCCCGAAGGAACTTATCTAACTACATAGTGAGCACTTTTAACCCCCAGGTGCTTCCCAAATTGATCCGTAAAAATGAAAAAGTACTTTTTTTTTTCACAAAAATTTTCTTTCAACCTCAATTTTTTCATTTTCACATGGGCAACAGGATAAAATGAATCCTAAAATTTGTTGGGCAACTTCTCCTGAGTACACCGATACCTCATATGTGGTCATAAACCACTGTTTGGGCGCACGGCAGGGCCCGGAAGGGAAGGAGCGCCATTTGACTTTTTGAATAGAAATTTAGCTCCAATCGTTAGCGGACACCATGTCGCATTTGGAGTGCCCCTGTGTGCCTAAACATTGGAGCACCCCCACAAGTGACCCCATTTTGGAAACTAGACCCCCCAAGGAACTTATCTAACTACATAGTGAGCACTTTTAACCCCCAGGTGCTTCCC
>JARQOD010000001.1:227374600-227409579 GCA_033576555.1 Oophaga sylvatica
GGCTCTCATACAAACTTGCGTGAAGCACTTGAGGGTTCAAAGTGCTCACCACACATCTAGATAAGTTCCTTAGGGGGTCTAGTTTCCAAAATGGGGTCACATGTGGGGGGTTTCCACTGTTTAGGCACATCAGGGGCCCTCCAAACGCGACATGGCGTCCGTTCGCAATTCCAGCCAATTTTGGTTTGAAAAGTCAAACGGCGCTCCTTCCCTTTCAAGCCCTGCCGTGCGCCCAAACAGTGGTTCCCCCCCACATATGGGGTATCAGCGTACTCAGGATAAGTTGGACAACAACTTTTGTGGTTCAATTTCTCCTCTTACCCTTGGGAAAATAAAAATTTGGGGACTAAAACATCATGCTTGTGGAAAAAATATGATTTTTTTCTTCACGGCTCTACATTACAAACTTGCGTGAAGCACTTGAGGGTTCAAACTACTCACCACACATCTAGATAAGTTCCTTAGGGGGTCTAGTTTCCAAAATGGGGTCACGTGTGGGGGGTTTCCATGTTTAGGCACACGGGGCCTCTCCAAACGCGACATGGCGTCCGTTCTCAATTCCAGCCAATTTTGGTTTGGAAAAGTCAAACTGCGCTCCTTCCATTCCGAACTCTGCCGTGTGCCCAAACAGTGGTATTCCCTCACATATGGGGTATCGGCGTACTCAGGAGAAATTGCACAACAACTTTATCAGTCCTTTTTCTCCTTTTTCCCTTGTGAAAATAAAAAAAATGTTTGTAAAAGATCATTTTTGTGACTAAAAAGTAAAATGTTAATTTTTTCCTTCCATGTTGCTTCAGCTCCTGTGAAGCACCTGAAGGGTTAATAAACTTCTTGAATGTGGTTTTGAGTACCTTGAGGGGTGTAGTTTTTAGAATGGTGTCACTTTTGGGTATTTTCTGCTATATAGACCCCTCAAAGTGACTTCAAATATGAGGTGGTCCCGAAAAAAAATGGCTTTGTAAATTTTGTTGTAAAAATGAGAAATCGCTGGTCAATTTTAACCCTTATAATTTCCTAACAAAAAAAAATTTTGTTTCCAAAATTGTGCTGATGTAAAGTAGACATGTGGGAAATGTTATTTCTTAACTATTTTGTGTGACATATTTCTCTGTTTTAAGGGAATAAAAATTCAAAGTTTGAAAATTGCAAAATTTTCAAAATTTTTGCCATATTTGCGTTTTTTTTCATAAATAAATGCAAGTTATATGGAAGAAATTTCACCACTATCATGAAGTACAATATGTCACGAGAAAACAATCTCAGAATCGCGAAGATCCGTTGAAGCGTTCCAGAGTTATAACCTCATAAAGAGACAGTGGTCAGAATTGTAAAAATTGGCCCGGTCATTAACGTGCAAACCACCCTTGGGGGTGAAGGGGTTAAACATCCCTCTTGACCCTGGGCTCCAACACCGCCAGTTGTTGCTCGGAAGTGCTGTTAGCACAGTCAACACTTGCTCCTGTGTTACTGGGGTTCAGTAATGTCAGCTGTTCCCCTGCTGTGTGAACGGCAAAAAGTCCTGCTGCCTCTACCCTGTTCTCCTCTCATCCCTGGGCTCCAACACTGCCAGTTGTTGCTCGGAAGTGCTGTTAGCACAGTCAACACTTGCTCCTGTGTTACTGGGGTTCAGTAATGTCAGCTGTTCCCTTGCTGTGTGAACGGCAAAAAGTCCTGCTGCCTCCACTCCTGTTCTCCTCTCATCTCTGGGCTCCAACACCGCCAGTTGTTGCTCGGAAGTGCTGTTAGCACAGTCAACACTTGCTCCTGTGTTACTGGGGTTCAGTAATGTCAGCTGTTCCCCTGCTGTGTGAACGGCAAAAAGTCCTGCTGCCTCCACCCTGTTCTCCTCTCATCCCTGGGCTCCAACACCGCCAGTTGTTGCTCGGAAGTGCTGTTAGCACAGTCAACACTTGCTCCTGTGTTACTGGGGTTCAGTAATGTCAGCTGTTCCCCTGCTGTGTGAACGGCAAAAAGTCCTGCTGCCTCCACCCTGTTCTCCTCTCATCCCTGGGCTCCAACACCGCCATTGTTGCTCGGAAGTGTAATTGGCACGGGTACTCACACCTGCCCAGACTGGTTACAGCACGCCAGCTGTTTCCTGTCGGTGTAAACGTCACTTAGCCTCCAATAAGTTGTCCTGTCGTGTTGCGGTCGGGTTAGCCGACTCTATGGTGCCTGCAGTTTAGGTGCTTCCTATTTGTGCTGCAGGATATGTAAATAAAGGCTGTTTCCGTTGTGACAATAGGACAATCACCCACTGTAGGACTGTGTGATTCCGTAACTGCGGCCGGCTCGCGGCCTGTCAACTTAAATTTCCATGGGTACCTTCTGCTACCCGTCCGGGTTCCAGTAACGTCAGCTGGTTCTCCGTAGTACCCTTGGCCTAGGTGCCTCCATCTCGGATCCGAGTTCCAGCAACGTCTGCTGGTCCTTGGTAGTGCTTTGGAGCACAGGTACCTCCTGCTTAGTAACCGTGTCCCAGTAACGTCAGCTGGTCCTCGGTTGTGCCATTGGCTCTTTTCCTTCTGCTGCCCCTCCGGTTCCAGTACAGTCAGCTGGTCCTCGTTACTTCCATTGGCTCTTGTACCTTCTGCTACCCGTCCGGGTTCCAGTACCGTCAGCTGGTTCTCCGCAGTGCCTTTGGCCTAGGTGCCTCCATCTCGGTATCCGAGTTCCAGCAACGTCTGCTAGTCCTTGGTAGTGCTTTGGAGCACAGGTACCTCCTGCTTAGTAACCGTGTCCCAGTAACGTCAGCTGGTCCTCGGTTGTGCCATTGGCTCTTTTCCTTCTGCTGCCCCTCCGGGTTCCAGTACAGTCAGCTGGTCCTCGTTACTTCCATTGGCTCATGTACCTTCTGCTACCCGTCCGGGTTCCAGTACCGTCAGCTGGTTCTCCGCAGTGCCTTTGGCCTAGGTGCCTCCATCTCGGTATCCAGTTCCAGCAACGTCTGCTAGTCCTTGGTAGTGCTTTGGAGCACAGGTACCTCCTGCTTAGTAACCGTGTCCCAGTAACGCCAGCTGGTCCTCGGTTGTGCCATTGGCTCTTTTCCTTCTGCTGCCCCTCCGGTTCCAGTACAGTCAGCTGGTCCTCATTACTTCCATTGGCTCTTGTACCTTCTGCTACTGGTCCGGGTTCCAGTACCGTCAGCTGGTTCTCCGCAGTGCCTTTGGCCTAGGTGCCTCCATCTCGGTATCCGAGTTCCAGCAACGTCTGCTAGTCCTTGGTAGTGCTTTGGAGCACAGGTACCTCCTGCTTAGTAACCGTGTACCAGAAACGCCAGCTGGTCCTCGGTTGTGCCATTGGCTCTTTTCCTTCTGCTGCCCCTCCGGGTTCCAGTACAGTCAGCTGGTCCTCGTTACTTCCATTTTCTCTTGTACCATCTGATACCCGTCCGGGTTCCAGTAACGTCAGCTGGTTCTCGGAAGTTAGTCAGCCTTCTTGTACCTTCAGCTACAAATTCCAAATTGAAGATTTTTAAAATTTTTTTTTGGGTAATCACTATGGATATCCAACTATGAAGACGACGACCCTGATGACCACCCCGAAGAAGACGACGACCACAAGGACGACGAACATCAAGCCAACCAGCCAGAACACCATCACAAAGAACAAATAAAAGATTACCCAGAAGAAGATCACCAACAGGACAAAAGAAGGTTAAGACAAACTACAAGATACAGAACAAGAGACAGAAGAACAATAAGCAGAAGATCAAAAAGCAGAAGAACTTGAAGTATAAGACCAAAATTAAGAGCTAAATATATGCTGTAAATTATAAGCAGAAGAAGACTAAGCAGTGTATGGGGGTGAGTCCGTTCCTCCTCGTGGTGCCCCTGGAAAAGGCTGCTGCTGCTGCAGGCTAAACTGAAAGCGGACAAAACTGTTGTAATTTAAATCTTTGTGACAGCAAGAACGGAAGGATGAAAAATTCATACTTTTACAGATTACAAGTACAGGAATCTCTGTCACAAATAAGAATATTATGAAGAAGATGAATAGGAAGAAGATGAAGAAGTAGAATATGAAGAAAAATAATAGTTTAATAAGAAGAATATGAGTAATGTTAACAAAAAGATCAATAGCAAGAAGTTTAAGAAGAAGATAAATAAGATGAAGATGAAGAATAATTTGATGAAAAAGATGATGCTGCTGAAGATTATGAAGGAGAAAGTGTGGCAGAAGTTAAAAAGGTGAAGAGCATGCAAGTTGTGAAACATACATATTTGCCAAAATAGAAAAAAGGTTAACAACATTGTCAATTTCTTCGTCAATCCAAACGTCTTTAAAAAAAAAGGATTACTGCTATTTCATTTGATTGGGTTAAACATCTATGCCTTTAATGTCTCCTCAACCTCCACCCAATACATTCTACATTACTCTTTGTTGTTTTCCTTCATGTACAATTAACCTACAAGGCAAGAATGGGTTTATTTTAATTCCGATATTTTGTTCCCATAGACTTACATTGGATTTCCGGTATCGGTATCGGGTATCGCCGATACTTTTTGGGTATCGGCGATACCCATTCCGATCCGATACTTATTGATATCGGAAAGTATCGCTCAACTCAAGTCAACACTTATTTCCATGTAGCTTAAAAGTAGACCCCCAGAGTTGATGTTACTGTTTGGCCTTCAGCACCCCAGTCTGACAATATATGTAATAGGTGTGTGTGGCCCAGCTGCGCTTGGTACACATGTTCCCAGGAGAGTACACAAAAAGGTAATTGCAAAAACCTGATATTCATTCACACTCACATTTCCCAACAGTACCACTAGAGGGAACCTTAGGATATATAAGGTTAGTGAGACGTAGCAGTTGAGTTCAGTAGTCTTTCTAGTCTGAGAAGAGATTCAGATTAGTTCCTGTCAGAGCTCTGTGAGAGCTGAAGTGATTCCTGTCAGAAACAGAAGGAGAAAGATTGAAGCTGTTACCTCAGAACAGGCTGACTGTGTTCCCTATGAGCGTGGAAAGTGACTCTCGGAGCGGGCTTATACTCAGTCTGACGGAATGTCCTGAAAGCTGCTCTGGACAGAGTCTGTGAAGGAAGAGAGGGAAGGGGACGACAGTGTTACAACAACGAGCCAACTGAGAACAGTTAGTGAGCTGGAAAGAAAGAAAGCTGACAAGTACACCTACTGCTACCCGTGCTTATGTTAAGGGTGAGAGCAGGGCGACAGGCGAGTGGAGAAGAAAGGAATAGTGACCTGGGTGATAATCACCGTCACGTGTTAACCGGACGCCGGGTCCGAAGCATTGCTAGTACTTCACGGCTAGTGATAGAAAACCGGAATCCTTGCTGGACTTCAAGTCACAGAAGGTAGCCCTAAGTGTTGATACGTAACTGGAGTCAGGGAGAACAAGGACTTTTAGCAGTGCACTGCATAGGAGGACTTCGTTCTTACCAACATCTGAGTATCAGAGACAGAAAAGGCTCTACCACAATGTCGACCGGGCGTAGCTGTTGCATTACGAGTTAAACTTGACTTTATGCAAGTTAGGACTCACATACATTTTAAAGGGAAAGGAGGCCTCGAACCTGCTCAGCGATTACCTGCATGTGCATTCTCCACCCTGACCAGCTTCCCGGGATATACCTGCCAACAACATCAGTAAAGGTATGGAAAGAGATTGACTTGTGTGTGTCTGCCTTATTGCCTGCACCCTGCACCATCATAGACTTCGAGGGAAAAGTCTCACCTGTGGGAGACTTAACATCCAGCTGCCCCATAACATCCCCTCAGAAGATTCATCTTGCAGCGCTGGTCAAATTGATCAGGAACCACAGGTGGCGTCACGAACTATTACTAAAATCCCCTGTAAATATTCCCCCATTGTATGAGCGCCCAGGGCCACGGACCGAGCTCTGCTGCCAGTGACATCCCCCATAGACATCCATGGGCTCGGTGCCGAGTACCCCATAGCCCTGGTACCGTGTGCGCGTCAGGTGCAGTATCCCAAATGTTAATATATCTAAGCAGGGTTGGAATGGCCCACCAGAGCATCGGAGAATCCTCCTGTGGGCCCTGGCTTCTCCTTCAGGAAAGTTCATAGTGAAAACGTTGCAGTTGCTATGGGGTTCTTGAGGGAGGGAGAAAGGTGGGTCCTCAGAATCAAATCCTCTGGTGTGCCCAATGTTCTTCAGTCTGACACTATATCTAAGGAATACTTAAAAACAATTGTGAGTAAAATATATAATGTCTGATCTGCTGAGAAATCAAATAGATTCAATACAATGTATCAGTTAGCATTAAATAATAATATTACCTGAACTTGTACATGAATGTACATAACATTCGAGGAATGAGAACATGTTGATTTTCTATGCTGCTAAAGATAAGACTATCAGGAAGAAAGAAATTACAGGATTCTCTTTTTGCTACATAAATCTGGCAGAACATGTACTTTTGTGGGCCAGATGTGAATGTCATTAGCAAAATGAGGATCACATTAGTGGCATAAACAGATTTTCTAGGTCAGTGTCAGCAGACATTGAATGACATGAAGTTTATATATTCCTGGATGACTTTGCAGTATAGACTCATTGCACAATAAAAATGTATTTCTCTTACTATGTATTATACTGTATATTACAGTATTTCTGAGACTGTCAAAATCTCTCATATGCAATTTAAATGCTTGATAAGTATAGTTCAGGCTTTGTAGAGTTCGAATGATTTGAAATATTTTTAGTTTTTTTGGCTAAGTATCGTATCTATGCAATATCAAGGGTATGTGCACATGGTGGCCTTTTTAGATCAATTATGCCTGGCACCGCTTTAAAAAACGAAAGAAAAAATGGCAAAAAGGATGAACATATGCACAGTAATGTCAAAACAATTTCCATTGCATATGTTCCATCCTGAACTTTTATTAGAAGATTTTTCCATACTGATCCTCAGCTTCACTATCGATCATTGTCATGCTGGTTTGTGCTCTGATCGGAATGAAAATGCTTTGATCAAAAGACTAGATAATGATATTTCTTTAGAACTGCCTCACCACCTCCCTCCACCAATGGTTAGTATATTAGTTTTCCCTGCTGCTCTGCAGCTTCCATGTGTATTGCTATCACACTGTTTTTTGGTCCGATCAGAGCACTGACCAGTGTGACAACAATAGATATTGAAGTTAAAGAGCGGCAGTGGAAAATATAATAAAGTAGCAATATGTCCCATGAAGCAGCATGCACGATCACTCCACAACACTGTACATGGTATTTGCTCTAAGTAGCAAGACTATGCTGTTCAGACCAGATACGTCACTTCCATATATTTTCCCATAGTATTAAAAGTCGTTTCCCAAACGATTTTTTAATTACTTATATTTACAATTTGGTTTAATGTTTTATCTGTAATATATTAAGGGAAGGGAAATATTTTATGATAGGTACTCTTTAAGAGTTTAAATAGTGTGCTTCTTTAAAATGACAGTTTGACAGGGATTAAACTAAAATTATTATTATTTATATTATTTATTTTTAAAGGAGCATGATTTCCAGTGTGCTGTGCACCTGAAAGGGGTTCCAAGCTGATAACAGAAATATAAGAAATGTAAAACATACAGTTGCTTCTCTCAAAAAATATCATCAAAAAGTTAATTTATTTCAATTCTTCAATACAAAAAGTGAAACTATTATATTATATAGAGTCATTACAAACAGAGTGATATATTTCAAGTGTTTATTTCTGCTAATGTTGATGATTACGGCTTACAGCCAATGAAAACCCAAAAGTCATTATCTCAGTAAATTAGAATACGTTATAACGCCAGCTTGAAAAAATGATTTTAAAATCCAAAATGTTGGCCTACTGAAATGTATGTTCAGTAAATGCACTCAATATTTGGTCGGGGCTCCTTTTGCATCAATTAATGAATCAAGGCAGCGTTCAGCCTGTGGCACTGCTGAGGTGTTATGGAAGCCCAGGCTGCTTTGATAGCAGCCTTCAGCTCATCTGCATTGTTGGGACTGGTGCCTCTCATTTTCCTCTTGACAATACCCCATAGATTCTCTATAGGGTTAAGGTCAGGCGAGTTTGCTGGCCAATCAATCACAGTGATACTGTTGTTTTTAAACCAGGTTTTGGTACTTTTGGCAGTGTGGAGAGGGGCCAAGTTCTGCTGGAGAATGAAATTTCCATCTTCAAAAAGCTTGTCAGCAGAGGGAATCATGAAGTGCTCTAAAATTTCCTGCGTAGACTTTGGTCTTGATAAAACATAGTGGACCTACACCAGCATATGACATGGCTCCCCAAACTATCACTGATTGTGGAAACTTCACACTAGACTTCAAACAGCTTGGATTGTGTGCCTTTCCACTCTTCCTCCAGACTCTGGGAACTTGATTTCCAAATGAAATGCAAAATTTACTTTCATCTGAAAACACCTTGAACCAACGAGCAACAGTCCAGTTTTTTTTCTCCTTGGCCAAGGTAAGACGCTTCTGGCATTGTCTATTGGTCACAAGTAATGCGAAAATTGTAGCCAATGTCCTGTATATGTCTGTGTGTGGTGGCTTTTGGAGCAGTGACTCAAGCAGCAGTCCACTCCTTGTGAATCTCCCCCAAATTTTTAAATGGCCTTTTCTTAACAATCCTTTCAAGGCTGTGGTTATCCTGTTGCTTGTGCTCCTTTTTCTACCACACTTTTTCCTTCCACTCAACTTTCCATTAATATGCTTGGATACAGCACTCTGTGAACAGCCAGCTTCTTTAGCAATGACCTTTTGTGGCTTACCCTCCTTGTGGAGTGTGTCAATGACTGTCTTCTGGACATCTGTCAAGTCAGCAGTCTGCCCGATGAATGTGTAGCCTACTGCAACAGACTAAGTGACCTTTTTAAATGCTTAGGAAGCCTTTGCAGGTGTTTATTGTTAATTATTATAATATACTGAGATAATGACTTTTGGGTTTTCATTGGTTGTAAGCCATAATCATCAACATTAACGCAAATAAACACTTGAAATAGATCACTCTGTTTGTAATGACTTTTTTTCACTTTTTCTATTGAAGAACTGTAAGAAATTAACTTTTTGATGATATTCTAATTTTGTGAGAAGCACCTGCATATACATTAAGATAAGCACAAAGTGACAGACTTAAAAAGAAAGAGAAAAGACCCTGCCCTTACTAGCTTAAAACCTACATGGTATTGGAGAGGAGACAGTCAGTAAAGGGGTTGGAGTGAGGTTAGTGCAGGTTGTAGTTTTTCCTGAAGAGATGAGTTTTCAGGTTGCATCTGTATGTTCCAAATGTGGAAGACAATCAGATGTGTTAAGGCATTGAATTCAAGAAGAAGGGGGATATTTTGAAGGTGAGGTACGTGCAAAAGCGGAGGAGAGAAGGCAGTCTTGTGAGAACCAGAGATTAAGTGTTGGAAGATATCAGGAGATTAATTTGGAGATGTATTAGGAAACAAATTATGGACAGCCTTGTAAGTCGTTTAAATTAGATTCACTGGGGAATTGGAAGCTAGTGAAAGGACTGGCAAAGGGAAGAGTCAGGGGAATAGTTAGGGAAAAGTGTATTAGTTTGGTATTGAAGTTAAGGATAGACTGGAGAGGTGAAAGAGTGTTAGTTGCTAGCCACAGAAAAGAATATATTGCAGTAGTCAAGGCTGGAGATGAGGGCATGCAGCAACATTTAGTAGATTTGGGGTTGAGGAAAGAATGAATTCTAATATTTTTTTTAAGCTAGAGGTGACAGGAGGCTATGTGGTTTGAAGAACAGTGCAGCGCTGGGGTCCTTCTTTCAAATCATACCAAAGACAGCATCTGCATGGAGTTTGTTTGTTCTTCAGATGCTTTTGTGGGTTTCCTCCAGGTACTCCAGTTTCCTCCCATATTTTAAAAACATACTGTTAGGGAATTTAAATTGTAAGCTCCATTGGTGACAGCGATGGTAATGACTGTAAAGCGCTGCCGAATATGATGGCGCTATATAAGCACAGTATAAAAAAGTCAAGGGTTACACAGGAGAAAGTGTGATGTCATTTAGCGTGAAAAGTAACTTTAATATGGAGATTGAGTGAGATGGAGGAAATACGATAAATTCAGCTTTGTCCACATTGAGTCTTAGAAAATGCGATAAGAGCAAGGAGGATATGGCTAGGATTTTGTGAGTTGTCCCAGACCAAAGTTATGGTAAATGAAGATTAGCGTCCCAGGATAGAGCCTTGAGGGGTACAACAGAGAGAGGTCTAGATGAGGAGGTAGTATCGGAATGGGAGATGCTTAATTTGTGAGTTAGTGAGTAGTGTTGAGCGATACGATAATGCAAATATCGGCTATCGGTCGATATTAGCTCTATCGGCCTTTCGATAATTCGTTTCGATATTTTCGTCTTATCGAATACCGGAATCGGATTTGTCACTGTCACTGTGAGTGTCCGTCGGTCGGGTCTGTCAGGAGTCAGCGGCACTTACGTGGCAGAAGATCTCCGGCGGTCACGTCCTGGACTGCTTGATGGCCGCCATTATCTTCTCCCTGGCGGTCACATGCAGTTTTTTCGCGATAACTGCAGTGACTGCAGGGTAATCCCGGCCGTAAACCAGTCCGATGACGTCACCGCCGGGGAAGCAGGTAATCAGCTGTGCTGCGCCGGGATTCTGATGTAGCAGAGCTGGATCGTCGTGGGACACTCGTTACTATGGACTGCGTCGGTCAGGTGGTATACTTTTTTTTTTTTTCATTTTTTTACAGGAGATCGATGGCGTCGCAGGATGAGACTGTAATAAAAGTAATGAAAACTGTGTTTTTTTTTTTTTATTAAATTAAAAAACTTTTTTATAAACATTCACCCGTCCGGGTACATAAACAATTTAACTATTTACATACAGGGACCCTGTCCGGGTTATTTATAATTCTTTGGCAGGGGTGTTCCAGGTACCACCTGGTACTCTTCTGATGCTTGCCAAACATCCGAGGCACCAAGGACCACCAGGACCTGATGACGTCGTGTGGCCTGTACAGTCAAGTCGTGACCCGCTATCTGGGTCTGTGTGGCCACCTCTTTCATCTCCCTCCGGGTCTGGAACCCTATGTCCCGGACTGAACGAACCCCAGGGGGCCTAACAGGCGCCGGGTACGGGCCAGCTATACTTATCATGTCCATAGCTGGGGCTGCTAAGGAGACCACTGAGGGAGGCTGGGGAGATTTACGGCGTGGGGTGGGCACTTTTGCAGAGGCCTGGATGTGGGAGGCTGAAGGCTCCGAGGGTCTCACAGGTTCCTGACACACTGGGGAGTAGGGGTCGCACCTGGTAACATTTAGGGCGTACCATCCATTGTAACCCCAGTGTCGGGTGTAAGTCACCAAGTCTCCTGGCAACAGGTCCCTCCCCGGGTGTCCTTATGGGAGGTGAGCCTCCACGTCCCGCCGGTTCACAAAAACTTCTAAATAAAGTCCAGGCTCCTTGATGAAGCCCCAACCACCTTTCAATTTAAAGCTCCGTACTGCACCCTTACGCCGCGGCTCACACAGGGTTCCTTTATCCTTTCTCATCCGGTCCTTATCTGCCCGGTCCTTCTCCAGGTTACGTTGCCGAAGTTTTTGGGATTCTCGCTGCTCCCTTTGTCGCTCTGCTTCCCGCTCCCAACGTCTCCACTCTTCCTCCTGACGCCGGTTGAAATTCTCCTCCACCAGCTGCTCCATGTCTCCACCACTCCACTGCAGCTTACAGTGTCTGGTTTGCGGCAGCTCTCCTGTCGCCCCCCAGTCCTGGCGGCGCTCCCCTGCGGAGGAAGCAGACGGCTCTAAATCAGATGACAGTCGGGGCTCCGGTACAGGCAGGTAGTGCTCTGGTGCCTGCGCGGCCTCCTCCATGAGGACGGGTGTCGCTTCTTCTGTCTCAGCGACGGGGGCAGACAGCGGGATCTGGGGTGCTGCCGGTGCAGCGTTTTTTGCACGAACGGGTGCCTCCACTGCGACAGCGTCAACCGGATCACATTGCAAGGACTCCTCTACTAGAACGGGTGCCTCACCTTCCGGTACAGACACTTCAGGTAAGAGGGATTGGCGCCGCTCCAAGTTTAGTTTTAGGGCACGCCAGCTCGCTTCCATCCTGGCGACCTCCTCCCGGTGCCGGGCCAGGCCTCTTAGGGTATCCGCCGCTTCTTGCAGCGTAGGAGGGTTTACAGGCCGGGTGCCCAACGGTGATTCCGTGGCGATCGGGTCGCTTCCGTGGGGGAGAGCTCTGACTGCTCCATCCCTTCACACTTCTGCTCGTGTCCATTAGCCATCTCTGCCAAGTCACATGTGTCATTAGCATCTGGAGAGGGCCCCTCTTTTGTAGGGAGGCGGGACCTTCGTGTTAGTTTCCGCACACTGAGGAGGATGAGGAGGCGGAACTGAAGAGCTGTGGGGCACGATCTTACATTGCAGTACCATTTAGAGCCATCGTTTTCGCGTCACTGAGTGAGTGTACAGTACACCCATGAAGAGCACGCCCTTCTTCTTCACCAGTGCCTCGTCGTGACGCAGATATGGCGGAAAAATGGCAAATACATTCTCTGATGATTTTAGCAATTCTCAAGCACAAAACCAGTTCAATTCAGGCACACAGGACTCGCTTATAGCGAGCTACAGAATCCTGTTCGTGACGCCCAAGTTGAGTCGCACAGAGCCAGAGGTTTTGGGGGTACTCGGCACCGAGCCCGTCGACTTCTATGGGGTATGTCACGGCTTTACCCGGCAATTGAATCAGAGTCTATTTTACTATGTAGAAGTGTATAAACTATAAATATATGTATATATATGTCACAATGACATGTATATATATATATATATATGTATTCTATGTGTGTATATTTTATGTTTACAACGTAAGAAAGGGTTTTTTTTGTTGCGATATTTTGTTCCCATAGACTTACATGGGACTTCCGCTATCGAAATCGGATATCGACGATATTTAGTGCTATCGGCGATACCATTTCGATACGATATTTTTAGATATCGAGCACTATCACTCAACACTATTAGTGAGACATGAAGATGCCCAGGAAAGGGCAAGATTGTTGTTGCCAAAAGAAATGAGGATCTGTAGTAGAAAGTAGTGATCAACTGTATAAAAGGCACAGGATGGGTTTAGAAAGAGAAGTACAGAATATTATCTCTTGCCTTTTGGTCAAACCAGTTTCAGTGAAGTGGTTGGAATGGAAGCAGGATTGTAGGCTGTGAAAGAGTGTGTTGGATGAGAGGTGGAAGGAAAGTTCAATGTGGACATGTTACTCACAGAGTTTTGAAGCAAAAAGGAGCAGCAATATAGGGCGATAGATGAATGCGGAGGTTGGGCCAAGACATGGTTTCTTCAGGACAGAAGTGATGGTTGCATGTGAACGAGGAAGGGATAACACCAGAAGTTAATGATAAGTTGAAGAGATGGGTTAGGGCTGGGATAAGAAGAGTGGTGAGGTTGGGGAGATGGCAGGATGGGATAGGGTCAAGAAAATAAGTGGTCTGGTGTAAGGAAGTGAGCGACTCATACACCAAGATGCATAGTGGGACATGTGTGAACGAATGTTGCCATCTACGGGCCAGACACAAAAGAGATGGGAACTAAGGAGCAATGTACTAATTAAAATATGGAGATTGTTAACCTGAGGTTGGAAGAGAGACCAGAAACACAGAGACATGTGATCTAATGTTACATAGTTAGAAAATATAAAAATGCCTGAGGCCAAGGCAGAGAGTGAGTCATCACCCAGACTTGTATCAAGTTGTATGTGCAGTGTCAACTGAACTGGCTTATAGCTGAATCTTAGAAGATGAAGGGCAGCAGGATGAGATTCTCAGCCTGGGCCAGGAGCCTAATTAACCCTACAATGCGTATGAGGGGCCTTTTAGGCCCCGGTGCTTACTCTTTTGCTATTATCTGCAAAATTACTTTAGTTCGAATTTTGAAACTCTAGGTATTCCTCAAGTATGTCGTTGTTGGTAATATCCAGTTGTCCATATAATTTTTTAGATAGACATTTTAGTGTAACAATGCTTTTTTGGGGAAAACCACATCTGTACGGAACGGGGGCCTTTTGGGCCCCTGCTATTTTTATCATGTACTAAGCAATGTTTGTGTCTCAAGTTACTTTATTTGTAGTCAAGGTTGCTGGTGGAGGAGCCAGGGGGTGGCTCATGCCATGTGAAGATGTCATATGATTTTGGGAGGGAGTGATAATGTCATGCCATGACATCATCTCAAGTTCTTCTGTAATGAGCTGTGTAGAGAGTACTGAGGACAGTATACACTGTGAGCTAATTGCTGAAGGACCTGTGATGATATGATGTTGGGAGGAAGTCTGACTCATTTTCAGCCTCTTTGTTTCTATAAGAAGCTTGCAAAGGGTAGAGCTAGTGAGCCACAAAAATCCAGATAATTGTACACCACCTAAAAGAAAGTATAAAAGGTAAGTGTAGTGAAACCTCCACCAGGGGGAGCTGGTGAGGGAAGAGAGGTTACACACTAAGCGTAGCAACACAGAGCAACAGCACAGGTGTCACAGGTAAAGAGAGAGTGGTCAGACGAACCGAGTCAGAAACGATCAGGAGCAGACGTACCAGAAGGAGCAGCAATAGACGTAGTCAAAATACCAAGTCGAGGGTCAAAAAGCCAAACATGGACGCGGGGTCCATAAACTTGAGACGGAAGACGTGGTCGGGGTACAAGCCAGGGAATCAAACGTCAGACAGAGAACGTAGAAGCAGAGACGGATACCAAGAGACGGGGACAGAGATCAGTCCGGGTAATACACATACAAGTCAAAGGCAGGAGGATCACCAAGGTACAAGGGTCAGAGGCTCTAAACTGTAAGCTTGAGCTATCACTAACACGGGTCAGTTGGCTGTGACGGACTGAAATAGCCCAGGTAGCTCCAGAATGAGGCCGAGGAAATTAACCCCCGCAGGACCAGTCCTGAGAGAGGACAGCAGAGAATAAACTCTGGACTGGACCATGACAGTAAGAGCTGCTGAGGATGAGAGAAGGAAGGGGGCACTTTACCCTTACAGTGTGTCACACACAAGCAAATAGTGGACAACCCTGATTGTGTTCATTGTCTGAAAAGAACATTCTTCAGAAAAGATAACATGTGAAAATTGTTTGGAAGACCATTAAAACTGAAAAGTAAAAGTTAGAAAAGAAATCTAGCTGCAGCTAGTTTACTCTTGATTTATATACCATTGTATGTTTTTAATATCTTTATTTGAAATTTGGAAAAAAATGTTTTTTGGTGTTTTCTACAAAAAATTATAATAAAAATGTGCATTATTCATATCTTATTTTGCAATTTGGAAATAAACTTGTAAAAGTTATTTATGTGAGTTTCTCCATATGATTTGCACAGGGGCCTAAAAGGCCCCCATTACATAAAAGTGGAGATTTGTGACGTTACGCATGCTAGGGTTAATAGAATGCAACATCGCTCAGGTGAAGTAACAGGATAAGGTCCTTAGCCCATGCCAGGAGTCATACTTAAAGGGAATCTGTCACCCCATTTTAGCCATATCAGCTAAATATATATAGCGCGATTGCGCTTTTCAAATTCCCCTTGCGCATGCGCAGTATGCTTTGCCCAACAGTGGGCAAAGCATAAAATCATTACAGCGCATGCGCAACTCTTTCCTTGCCCCGGAAATGACTGCTTGCCTTGGATGACTTCCGGGGCAAGGAAGGTGAAGGAAAATAGTTGCGCATGCGTTCTAATGATGCGTGGGGGGGAATTTGAAAAGCGCAATCGCGGGAAGCCGAACGCCATCTGTGCGATTCACAGACGGCATACGCAAGAGATGCTGAGGAGCGGGGGGGGGAAAGAGAGAAAACGCCGCCCTCCAGACCCAGCCGCCCTGATTTACAGGCAAAAATCCGAACTTTACAAAGGTATTTTGCTATCAAAGCGGGGGTATCAGGATATAAACTGTGTTCCAAATTATTATGCAAATTGGTTTTAAGTGTCATAGCGTTTTTTTTTTGTTTTTTTGTAAATGAAACCCATTGATGGTTTTGTGTCTCAGGGTTCTTTGGATCTCTGAAATCAATCTCAGATACCTGTGATAATTAGTTTGCCATGTGAGCCTAATAAAAGGAAAACTGGATGTTCCACACTATTAAGCAGGCCAGAGTTTTCAAGTAAAATGGGAAAGAAAAAGGATCTCTCTGCTGCTGAAAAGCATCAAATAGTGCAATGCCTTGGTCAAGGGATGAAAACATTACATATTTCCCGAAAACTTAAGCGTGATCATCGTACTGTTTAGAGATTTGTGGCTGATTCTGAGCACTGACGTGTTCGTGCTGATAAAGGCAGAATGAGGAAGGTTTCTGCCAGGCAAGCTCATCGGATTAAGAGAGCAGCTGCTAAAAAGCCATTACAAACCAGCAAACAGATATTTGAAGCTGCTGGTGCCTCTGGAGTCCCTCGAACCTCAAGGTGTGGGATCCTTCAAAGGCTTGCTGTGGTGCATAAACCTACGATTTGGCCACCCATAAACAGTGCTCACAAGCAGAAATGGTTGCAGTGGGCCCAGACATACATGAAGACTAATTTTCAAACAGTCTTGTTTACTGATGAGTGTTGAGCAACCCTGGATGGTCCAGATAGATGGAGTAGTGGATGGTTGGTGGATGGCCACCATGTCCCAACAAGGCTGCAACGTAATCAAGGAGATGAAGGAGTCATGTTTTGGGCCGGAATCATGGGGAAACAGTTGGTAGGGCCCTTTAAGGTTCCTGAAGGTTTGAAAATGACCTCTGCAAAGTATGTAGAGTTTCTGACTGACAACTTTCTTCCATGGTATAAAAAGCAGAAATGTGCCTTCAGGAGCAAAATCATCTTCATGCATAACAATGCACCATCTCATGCTGCAAAGAATACCTCTGAGTCATTGGCTGCTATGGCCATAAAAGGAGATTAACTCATGGTGTGGCCAGCATCTTGCCCTGACCTCAACCCTATAGAGAACCTTTGGAGTATCATCAAGCAAAATATCTATGAGGGTGGGAGGCAGTTCACTTCAAAACAGCAGCTCTTGGAGGCTTCATGCAAAGAAATACAAGAAGAAACTCCAAAAACTCACAAGTTCAATGGATGCAAGAATTGTGAAGGTGATATCAAAGAAGGGTTCCTATGTTAACATGTAACTTGGCCTGTTAGGATGTTTTGGAGTTAAGCAGCTTTTTTGTTGAGTGAATGTGACCTCCTAATGCTGCAAATTCCACAAATGAGCATTTTCAGTTCTTTAAAACAGATCAAATGTTCAGAAATTCTACTGTGCCTAATAATTTGGAACAGTGCATTTGAGTTTTTTCCCATTTTGGAGATTATACTGTTATCATTGGGAGGTTTCTTCAATAAAATTCGATGTATACTCTAACCAGTGATGACTTTGATTAGACTGACTGTCATTTGCACCGACTACTTAGGAAAATCAGAGAAAAATATCATTTGCATAATAATTTGGAACATAGTGTAAGCTACATACCTATAGGTTGCTTATGGGACGCACTATTCAGTCATATCTTTAGTTGATATGGCTAAAATGGGGTGACAGATTCCCTTTAAAGGAATGAGTGAGTGAGCTGAAGGCCAAGAGGCCTAGATAACAATACGGAAGGGACTTAAGCTGTGCTCTAGAAGATGGAGGCAGCCAGAATAGCTTGTTGGTGCAAAGAGTTGTGAGTAAACTACAGCGCAAGACTTGCGGCCTAATGGGGAAATAGAGTTGACTCCCATTAGGGCTTAGTAGAAACTAGGAGCAAAAAAAAAGTGCAAATAGGGTCTTAACTGAGAATAACAATTATGCAAATGAAGGATATGCTAACCTGATAAGGTTGTGTGACACACAACCATGAATACGCATGAAAACAGCTCCTGCAGATCAATGGGTCTTCCAACGAGAAAAGAAAGGAAAAGGCCACCGGCTACACCATGTTTATTGCAAGGGAGAGAGGTGTGGGTGAAATGAACATTACATAGCACAGAAGAAGAGACCATGTCAGAGGGTGTCAGCTATGTTTTTGTGAGGCCCAGGAAAATAGATTGTGAGAAATAAAGGTCATGAATGACATGCAGTTTCTTACAGATGGAACAGGCATTTAGTTATGTTCCAGAAATAGGGTCAAGTAATGAGTTTCAGATTAGGGAGGTTTCGGGGATTTCTAGTAACTGCATAGCGATAGTTTGGAGAAAAAGTAGTAGGTATTAGCTGAAGATCTCCAGGATTTTGAGATATATCGCAGTAGCGAAGAGAAGTAAAAAGGAGGACAGAGTGCTTGGGAGAATTAGAGTGCTTGGCTTGTTTTGTGCTTTGAAAGGAGGAATCAAAGGTTTAGGAGGAAATCTGTAGATCAGGTCAGGTGAGGAGTTAAAAAGGAAGGATAAATAGTTGTTTGAAGAGTGCTGGGATTTGAGCATAGTGAAGTAGAGTATGAGTTAGGTGAGCAGTAACTGTAAGGGCATAGTCAAGCATGAGTCAAGCATGTCACGGACCTCTTCCGGCACTTTAAAACCTGGCACACTGCGATAAAACATAATCGCAGCGTTTCGGTGGCATATTGAAGCATCGCGCAGGGAGGGGGCTCCCTGCGTGCTTCCCAGAGACCCTAAGAGCAAAGCGATGTGATCACGTTGTTCCGAGGGCCTTCTCCCTGCATGCCCCCCGGTTCCAAGATGGCCACGGGGTCCTTCCGGGTCCTGCAGGGAGGTGGCTTGTCACTGCCTGCTGAGAGCAGGTGCTGGAAAGCCTCCTGCACTGCCTGTCAGATCGCTGATCTGACAGAGTTCTCTGCACACTGTCAGATCAGCGATCTGACACTATATAGTGATGTCCCATCCTGGGACAATGTAAAAATGTAAAAAAATAAAATAAACATGTAAAAATATTTTTTTAAAAATCCCTAAATAAATAAAAAAATAAATAAATATTTCCCCAATAAACACATTATTATTATGCAAATAAAAAAAACAATAAAAGTACCCATACCGTATATACTCGAGTACAAGCCGACCCGAGTATAAGCCGACTGTTAGGGTCTGCGGAACGCACCAAATATATGACGTAGAGAGGTGCGTTCGCAGCCCGGGGTCCACCGTTCAGGCGGAACCTGCTGCTAGTAAAAATGGCGTAAGAAGCAAACTCTGTTATCCCGCAGAGTTGCCAAAATAAACGCCGTAACGCGCCGTGGCAATATGTGCGAACTCTGTTAATCCACAGAGCCGCTAGAAGGAGTGCCGCAGCGCTATATGGCGATGTGTGCGAACTCACTTAACACAACTGAGTTGCAAAATAAACACGCTAGGGCGCTGTCTAGCGTTGAAAGCCAACCCTGTTACGTCACAGAGCTGCTGAGACAAACTTCTGTGTCCTGTCAGGCACCCAGGTACACAGTGAACAGCTAAGCGAACATAACGCGTGATCATGTGCTAATGTCCTCGCGGGAGTCACCCGCAATCTATGGCGTCTGAACGCCAGACCCTGAATACGGCAATCAAAACTCCTCACCGGTTATGCCGGTAATCTAGAGCATCTAGGACACCGACCCTGACCAGCTACCATACCAAACTCCTCACCGATTAAGTCGGTATTCTAGTGGCTTATTTCAGCCGGGTCCCTAATGACACATACGCATGATCACACTGGCGCATAGCATACAATGGTTGATATTAGCGCATGGCGGCCCAGTCATGCTACCCTTTTATAGCAACAGCTACAGGACCTGCCAGAAACCAGGACCAATGAAATTTGTTCCCGAACATCAGTAATCGCAGGGCCTTCCTGGCGGACCAATAGGAGCCGCTGCAGTACCTGAGCATGTGACCCCTGATCTCCAATGAGAGATCTCACTCTGGGCATGCTCAGAAGGGAAAACGCAGGACTTTGTCCCAAAGACGTCTGCTCCAACACTGGCTATAATAGCAGATCCAGGAAAGGCAGCAGCAAGTCACTGCACAGTAGTGGAGTGGGCAAGACGCTTGGACCGACGTCTCTGCTGAGCAGGCTCCACTGCGGCCGGAGATGAATGGGAGACCGCAGCGGGACTGGTTTGAGACTCCCTTTGTGCAGCAGCGGGAACTCGAACCCTAACATTACCCCCCCTCCTAGGGCCCCCCCTTCTCTGGGCCTCACTGCGTTCAAAGGCAGCGATGAGCTGCGGAGCGTGAACATGCTCGGCAGGCTCACAGGACCTATCCTCAGGCCCATAACCCCTCCAATCCACCAAATAAATTTTTTTGCCTCGTACCACCTTGCACCCAACAATGGCATTCACCTCGTAGTCGTCCGAAGACGAATCCGACGTCCCGGCAGATGACTCAGGCAACCGGGAGATGACCACGGGTTTTAGGAGGGACACATGGAAGGTGTCGGAGATACCAAGGCGAGGCGGAAGGGCCAAACGGTAAACCACAGGGTTCACCTGCTCGAGAACCTTGAAGGGACCCAAATAGCGGGGTGCCAACTTAGTGGATTCCACCCGTAGCCTGATGTTTCGGGCGGAGAGCCACACTAGGTCGCCAGGAGAAAATGTCGGAGCGGGACGCCGATGGGCATCGGCAGAAGACCTCATCCTTTCCTTGGAAGCCTGAATGGCATCCTGGGTGCGGTCCCATATGTCCCGTGCTTCCACAGCCCAGTCTGCCACCCTGGAGTCAGCGGAAGTAACGGGCATGGGCACCGGTACCCGCGGATGTTGGCCGTAATTTAAGAGGAATGGGGTCTGTCCGGTGGAATCAGCCACAGCATTGTTTAGCGCAAACTCCGCCCACGGAAGCAAGGATGCCCAGTCATCCTGCCTGGCAGAGACAAAATGTCGCAAGTAGGTGACCAAGGTCTGGTTGGCCCTCTCTACCAACCCATTCGTCTCGGGATGATATGCAGAGGAGAGGTTCAACTCAATGCAGAGTAGATGACACAACTCTCTCCAGAACCGAGACGCAAATTGGGGACCTCGATCGCTGACAATCTTGTCTGGCATACCGTGTAGATGGAAGATGTGTCTAATAAATAATGCTGCCAAGGCCCGTGCAGAAGGTAACCGTGGTAGCGGCACTAAGTGCACCATTTTGGAGAAGTGGTCGGTGATCACCCAAATGATAGTGCAACCCCGAGACTTGGGTAAGCCCACCACAAAGTCCATCCCGACCATCTCCCAAGGCCTGTCTGCCACCGGCAAAGGAAAAAGTAACCCAGCTGGCCGTTGTCGAGGGGACTTGTTCCTGGCGCAGGAGACACACGCCTGAACATACTCCCTGACGTCACAGACCATATGTGGCCACCAGTATGTCCTCGCCAATAACTCAGTTGTCCTCTTTGCCCCAAAGTGTCCACCCACCCTGGACGAGTGTGCCCAAGAGAGTACCTCCGGTCGCAAATTAGTGGGCACAAAAGTCTTGCCCGGAGGCACAGACTCTAGCGAAACAGGGGCTACAGTTCTTAGGCTTTCTTCAGGGACAATAAGCCGAGGCTCCTCATCCTCCTCCTCTGATGACACTAAGGAGCGAGAGAGAGCGTCGGCCCCAACATTCTTCTCACCGGAGAGAAAATGGAGGGTGAAATGGAACCGAGAGAAGAATAGGGACCATCTGGCCTGGCGAGAATTTAGCCTCTGAGCCGTTTGCAAATATACCAAGTTCTTGTGGTCGGTGAAGACTTGGAAGGGAAAACGAGCTCCCTCCAGAAGATGTCTCCACTCTGAGAAGGCCAATTTCATAGCCAGCAACTCCCTGTCCCCGATGGAATAATTCCTCTCTGCTGGTGTAAAGGTCTTAGAAAAGAAGAAGCAGGGATGCTTCCGACCTTGAGCATCCTTTTGATATAGGACTGCTCCAGCACCAACAGAAGAGGCGTCCACCTCTAAAACAAACGGTTTATCAACATCAGGGCGATGTAATATGGGAGCACTGGCAAAATGCGACTTGATGGAAGAGAACGCCTTGGAGACCTCCTCAGACCACAACTTGGGATTTGCTCCCTTCTTGGTGAGGGCTACCAAGGGAGCTACCAAAGTCGAGAAATGGGGAATGAACTGGCGATAATAATTAATGAACCCCATAAAGCACTGCACCGCTTTAAGAGAATGGGGTTCTTGCCAGTCTATTACAGCCTGTAGTTTGGCAGGATCCATAGCCAATCCCTGGGCAGAGATGATATAGCCCAGAAAAGGTAAGGACTCCTGCTCAAACACACATTTCTCCAGCTTGGCATAGAGGGAGTTTGCCCGTAAGAGGTCGAAGACTTTGTTGACATCCCTCCGGTGAGAGTCTATATCTGGTGAAAAGATGAGAATATCATCCAGATAGACTACTACAGAGGTGGAGAGCATATCCCGAAGATATCATTGACAAAGTCTTGGAAAACAGCGGGAGCATTACAGAGCCCGAAGGGCATCACCAGGTATTCGTAATGCCCATCCCTGGTATTAAAAGCTGTCTTCCACTCGTCCCCCTCACGGATGCGAATTAGGTTATAGGCACCACGTAGATCAAGCTTGGTAAATACTCTTGCTCCTCGGAGCCTATCAAAGAGCTCAGAGATTAGGGGCAACGGGTACTTATTCTTGACGGTGATGGCGTTAAGACCCCTGTAGTCAATGCATGGACGTAATTCTCCGTTCTTCTTTTGCACAAAGAAGAACCCTGCCCCTGCTGGTGACACCGACTTCCTAATGAACCCTCTTGCCAGATTCTCCTGAATGTACTGGGACATGGCCTCCGTCTCAGGGAGCGAGAGGGGGTATACTCTCCCCCGAGGAGGTTCTGCTCCAGGCAAGAGATCAATAGGACAGTCGTAGGGGCGATGAGGTGGAAGAGTCTCCACCGCCTTCTTGGAGAAAACGTCTGCATATGCCCAATAACACTGAGGAAGAGAAGTGAGATCTACGGGTATCTCTGTGGTGGTGACCTGAATGCACTCCCTGACACACCTGCCTCTACATGAATCACCCCAACCCAGTATCCTCCCAGAGGACCACTCAATATGGGGAGAGTGGTAACGGAGCCAAGGTACTCCCAGCAACACCTCGTCTATTCCCTCGGGCAGGACAAGAAAAGAAATACTCTCCTGATGGGACGGGGACATAGATAAAGTGAGAGGGATCGTCTGGTGGGTGATTTGGGAGGGCAGAGTTGATCCATTCACTACTCGCACAGTCACCGGTTTGGCGAGCATCACCAGAGGTATAGTGTGGCGGAGAGCAAATGCAGAGGACATGAAATTCCCCTCGGCTCCAGAATCCACACAGAGCTCAGCGGAGAGCGTGGATGGACCTACTGTAATTGTCCCTTTAAAGGACAACTTGGTGGAAAATGCCGCAGTGTCTAGTGAACCTCCTCCCAAGGTCACTAGACGCGACCATTTTCCCGACCGCTGTGGACATTTGTTGGCATAATGTGCTAACTGCTGGAAGATGTTACAGACCACGGGTACTCGAGCGGCCCGGGACTTAGGTCCCGCTCGAGAAACCTCCATGGCCTCATGGGAGTCGGGCGCCTGGCTGGAAGATTCCAGAGGTCTGGCGAAGGTGGGAGCCAGCCGGAACCTCTGCCTACACTGGGACCGCTCCAACCTCCGCTCGTGAAAACGGAGGTCGATGCGGGTAGATATGGCGATAAGCTTCTCCAGTGTGGCGGGAATCTCCCTGGTAGCCAAAGCGTCTTTAACATGATCAGCCAGTCCTCGCCAGTAGACTGGAATGAGTACTTTATCCGACCAGTCTAGCTCTGAGGCCAGAGTCCGAAACTGGACGGAAAACTGACTGACCAAAGACAAACCCTGTGCCAATGCCAGCAGTTGTAGCGCCGTATCGTGGGTGACCTGAGGTCCTAAAAAGACCTTTTTTAGAGCCTCCAGAAAACGAGGAGCACTCCGCACCACACGGTCGTCACGCTCCCACAGCGGGGTGGCCCACTCCAACGCTCTGCCTGACAGAAGAGAAAATATAAAGCCCACTTGTGCCCGATCCGTGGGGAAACGTGCAGCCAGAAGCTCGAGTTGTATAGAGCACTGACTCACGAATCCCCGACATTGCTTGCTGTCACCAGCAAACTTGCCTGGAAGCGGGAGGTGGGATATTGTGGGGGCAGAGGTGGCAGTGGACACACTGGCTGCAGCCACGCTAGCAGCCTGAACAGCGACTGCGGTAACATCCACAGCTGAGGTTGTGCGCTCAAGACCCGCCAACCTACCCTCCAGCTGCTGGATGTCCCGTAGTAGACGCTGGTCATCCGCCATTTTACCAGCCAGACCCTGGCGCTAATATTATGTTAGGGTCTGCGGAACGCACCAAATATATGAGGTAGAGAGGTGCGTTCGCAGCCCGGGGTCCACCGTGCAGGCGGAACCTGCTGCTAGTAAAAATGGCGTAAGAAGAAAACTCTGTTATCCCGCAGAGTTGCCAAAATAAACGCCGTAACGCGCCGTGGCAATATGTGCAAACTCTGTTAATCCACAGAGCCGCTAGAAGGAGTGCCGCAGCGCTATATGGCGATGTGTGCGAACTCACTTAACACAACTGAGTCGCAAAATAAACACGCTAGGGCGCTGTCTAGCGTTGAAAGCGAACCCTGTTATGTCACAGAGCCGCTGAGACAAACTTCTGTGTCCTGTCAGGCACCCAGGTACACAGTGAACAGCTAAGCGAACATAACGCGTGATCATGTGCTAATGTCCTCGCGGGAGTCACCCGCAATCTATAGCGTCTGAACGGCAGACCCTGAATACGGCAATCAAAACTCCTCACCGGTTATGCCGGCAATCTAGGGCATCTAGGACACCGACCCTGACCAGCTACCATACCAAACTCCTCACCGATTAAGTCGGTATTCTAGTGGCTTATTTCAGCCGGGTCCATAACCACACATACGCATGATCACACTGGCGCATAGCATACAATGGTTGATATTAGCGCATGGCGGCCGAGCCATGCTACCCTTTTATAGCAACAGCTACAGGACCTGCCAGAACCAGGACCAATGAAATTTGTTCCCGAACATCAGTAATCGCAGGGCCTTCCTGGCGGACCAATAGGAGCCGCTGCAGTACCTGAGCATGTGACCCCTGATCTCCAATGAGAGTTCTCACTCTGGGCATGCTCAGAAGGGAAAACGCAGGACTTTGTCCCAAAGACGTCTGCTCCAACACTGGCTACAATAGCAGATCCAGGAAAGGCAGCAGCAAGTCACTGCACAGTAGTGGAGTGGGCAAGACGCTTGGACCGACGTCTCTGCTGAGCAGGCTCCACTGCAGCCGGAGATGAATGGGAGACCGCAGCAGGACTGGTTCGAGACTCCCCTTGTGCAGCAGCGGGAACTTGAACCCTAACACCGACCCCCCTAATTTTGCCACAAAAAACTGAGAAAACTTATCGACTCAAGTATAAGCCTAGGGTGGAAAATGAGATTATGCCCCATATGTTGCCCCATGTATCATGCCCCACAAGATGCTCCATGTATTGTGCCCCATATGCTGCCCATGTATTATGCCCCACAAGATGCTCCATAGATTGTGCCCCATATGCTGCCCATGTATTGTGCCCCATAGATGCTCCATAGATTGTGCCCCCATAGATGCTCCATAGATTGTGCCCCCATAGATGCTCCATAGATTGTGCCCCCATAGATGCTCCATAGATTGTGCCCCCATAGATGCTCCTTAGATTATGCCCCATAGATGCCCCATGTATTATGCCCCCATAGATGCTGCATAGATTGTGCCCGATAGATTATGCCCCCATAGATGCTCCATAGATTGTGCCCCCATAGATTATGCCCCCATAGATGCTCCATGTATTATGCCCCATAGATGCTCCACAGATTATGCCCATAGATGCCACATGTATTATGCCCCCATAGATGCCCCATGTATTATGCCCCATAGATGCTCCATAGATTATGCCCCCATAGATGCCCCATGTATTATGCCCCTATAGATGCTCCATAGATTATGCCCCCATAGATTATGCCCCCATAGGTGCTCCATAGATTATGCCCCCATAGATTATGCCCTATAGATGCTCCATAGATTAGGACCCCATAGATGCTCCATAGTATCGGTCCCTTATGCTGCCGCAGCTGCTGCAACAACAAAAAAATAAGACATACTCACCTCTCGTCGCTGGGGGCCAGATGCCGGTGTCCTGAGCAGGCGGTGACACTGGCGTGCTATGGGGGACAGGTGCCGGTGTCACCGCTCGCTCAGGGCCCAGGCACCTGCGATATTTACCGGTCCTCGGTCCACCGCTGAGCGCCGCTGTCTTCCAGCAGTGAATGATCAGGCAGAGGGCGCGGCGTGCAGTAGCTACGTCATCGTGACCTCTGCCTGATCATAACAGCAAGAGGACCTGAGGACACAGCGGCGAGCAGCGATGGAACGGGACAGGTAAATATCGCTTATACTCACCCTTCCGCCGGTGCGTCTCTGCCCTGCTCTTCTCCCGCTGTCTCCGGCGCCAGTGTTCAGCGGTCACGTGGTACAGCTCATTAAAGTCATGAATATGTGCATATTCATGACTTTAATGAGTGGTACCACTGATGGCTGAACACTGGCGCCGGAGACCGCGGGAGAAGAGCAGGGGCTGCAGACGCACCGGCAGGAGGGTGAGTATATAGCACAGCTGCGCTCCGCCGACCTCCTGTATATGACTCGAGTATAAGCTGAGAGGGGGATTTTCAGCCCTAAAAAATGGGGCTGTTATACTCGAGTATATACGGTATTTAGTTTTGCCGCGTCTGTAACCAACCGCCCTATAAAACTGTCCCACTAGTTAACCCCTTTAGTGAACCCCTTAAAAAAAAACAAGGCAAAAAAACAATGCTTTATCATCATACCGCAGAGCAAAAAGTGGAATAACACGCGATCAAAAATATGGATATAAATAAACATGGTACCGCTGAAAATGTGATCTTGCCCTGCAAAAAACGAGCTGTGATACAGCTTCATCAGCAAAAAAATAAAAAAGTTATAGTTCGCAGAATAAAGCGATGCAAAAATAATTATTTTTTATATAAAATAGTTTTTATTGTATAAAAGTGCCAAAACATAAAAAAATAATACAAATGATGTATCGCTGTAATCGTACTAACCCGAAGAATAAAGATACTCTATCAATCTACCACATGCGGAATGGTATAAACGCCCCCCCAAAAGAAATTTATGAATTGCTGTTTTTTGTTCATTCTGCCTCCCAATAATCGTAATAAAAAGCAATCAAAGGAATGTCATGTGCCCAAAAAAGGTACCAATAAAAATTTCAACTCGTCCCACAAAAAATTAAACCTCACATGACTCTGTGGGCAAAATATAGAAAAATTATAGCTCTCAAAATGTGGTGAGGCAAAAACTATTTTTTGCAATAAAAAGCGTCTTTTAACATGTGACAGTTGCAAAACATAAAAACCTGATAAAAAAACCCCGCTATAAATAGAAAATCAAAGCCCCCTTTATCATCCCTTAGTTAGGGAAAAATAATAAAATTAAAAAATGTACTTAGTTCAATTTTTTCGCTAGTGCTAGGGTTAGGGTTAGGATTAGGGTTGGGATTAGGGTTAGTGGTGTGTTAAGGTTAGGTTTGTGGTTAGGGTTATGGTTAGGGTTGGGATTAGGGTTAGGGGTGTGTTGTGGTTAGGGTTGGAGTTAGAATTGGGGGGTTTCCACAGTTTAGGCACATCAGGGGCTCTCAAAACGTGACATGGCATCTGATCTCAATTCCAGCCAATTCTGCGTTGAAAAAGTCAAACGGTGCTCCTTCCATCAAGGCTCTGCTATCTGCCCAAACAGTGGTTTACCCCACATATCGGGTATCAGCGTACTCAGGACAAATTGTACAATAACTCTTGTGGTCCAATTTCTTCTGTTACCCTTGGTAAAATAAAAAATTGGGGGCGAAAATATCATTTTTGTGGAAAAAAAATATGATTTTTTATTTTGATGGCTCTATGTTATAAACTTCTGTGAAGCAATTGGGAGTTCAAAGTTCTCCCCACACATCTAAATAAGTTCCTTAGGGGGTCTAGTTTCCAAAGTGGGTTCACTTGTGGGGGGTTTCCACTGTTTAGGCACATCAGGGGCTCTCCAAACGTGACATGACGCCCATAGACCAGTCCATCAAAACGTCACTACTTCCCTTCCGAGCCCCGACGTGTGACCATACAGTAGTTTTCTCCCACATTTTGGGGTATCAGCATACTCAGGAAAAATTGGACAACTTTTGGGGTCCAATTTCTCCTGTTACTCATGAGAAAATAAAAAATTGGGGACTAAAAGATCATGTTTGTGGAAAAAATGTGATGTTTTTATTTTCACGCTCGGGCATTATAAACTTTAGGGAAACACCTTGGGGTTCAAAGTTATCACCACACATCTAGAAAAGTTCCTTGGGGGGGTCTAATTTCCAAAATGGGGTCACTTGTGGGGGGGTTTCCAATGTTCAGGCACATCAGGGGCTCTCAAAACGCGATATGGCGGTCAATCTCAATTCCAGCCAATTTTGCGTTGAAAAAGTCAAACGGCGCTCATTCCCCTCCGTGCTCTGCCATGCGCCCAAACAGTGGTTTACCCCCACATATGGGGTATCAGCGTACTCAGGACAAATTGCACAATAACTTTTGTGGTCTTGTTATCCTTGGGAAAATAAAAATTAGGGGTGAAAAGATCATTTTTGTGGAAAAAATATGATTTTTGAATTTTATGGCTCTACGTTATAAACTTCTGTGAAGCCCTTAGGGTTCAAAGTGCACACACACATCTAGATAAGTTCCTTGATGCAATTTGTGGGGGGTTTCCACTGTTTAGGCACATCAGGGGCTCTCCAAACGTGACATGGCATCCAGCCAACTCAGCATTGAAAAAGTCAAACGGCGCTCCTTCCCTTCCGAGCTCTGCCATGCACCCAAATAGTGGTTTACCCCCAAATATAGTATATCAGCGTACTGAGGACAAATTGCACAACAACTTTTGTGGTCAAATTTCTCTGGTTTCCCTTGGAAAAATAAAAAATTTGGGGCGAGAAGATCATTTTTGAGGAAAAATTATGATTTTTTATTTTTACGGCTCTACGTTATAAACTTCTGTGAAGCAATTTAGGGTTCAAAGTGCTCACCACACATCTAGATAAGTTCATTAGGGGGTCTAGTTTCCAAACTGGTGTCACTTGTGGGGGATTTCCACTGTTTAAGTGCATCAGGTGCTCTTCAAACGCAACATGGCATCCAATCTCAATTCCAGCCAATTTTGCATTGAAAAGTCAAACGGCGCTCCTTCCCTTTCTGAGATCTGCCATGCGCCCAAACAGTGGTTCCCCCCACATATGAGGTATCAGCATACTCAAGACAAATTTCATAACAACTTTTGTTGTTACCCTTGGTAAAATAAAAAAAATGGATCTGAATTAAATATTTTGTGCAAAAAAGTTAAATGTACATTTTTTTAAAACATTCCAAAAATTCCTATGAAGCACCTGAATGGTTAATAAACTTCTTGAATGTGGTTTTAAGCACATTGAGGGTGCAGTTTTTAGAATGGTGTCACTTTTGGGTATTTTCTCTCATATAGACCCCTCAAAGTGACTTCAAATGTGATGTGGTCCTTTAAAAAACAAATGGTGTTGTAAAAATGAGAAATCTCTGGTCAAATTTTAATACTTATAACTTCCTAACAAAAAAAGTTTTGTTTCCAAAATTGTGCTGATGTAAAGTAGACATGTGGGAAATGTTATTTAGTAACTATTTTTAATGACATATTTTTCTGTTTTAACCCCTCTCTGCCATCAGACATACTATTCCGTCCATGTGACCCTGGACCTTATTCCCATGGACGGAATAGTACGTCATGGGCGATCAGCTGCGCTCCCGGGGGGAGCGCAGCTGATCGCCGCCGGGTGTCAGCTGATTATCACAGCTGACACCCGTGACTGTGTGTCAGGAGCGGTCACGGACCGCTCCCGGCACATTAACCCCTGGCACACCGCGATCAAACATGATCGCGGTGTACCCGGGCACAGGGGAGGATCACGCAGGCAGGGGGCTCCCTGCGCGCTCCCCTGAGACCCTCAGAGCAGATCGATGTGTCGCGCTGTTCCGAGGGTCCGTCCTCCCTCCAGGTCCCCGGATCCAAGATGGCGCCGGGTCCTGCAGGGAGGCGGCTTCCTCAGTGCCTGCTGAGAGCAGGCGCTGGGGAAGCCTGCAGCAGTGCCAGAGCGATCGCTGGTGTGACAGAGTGCTGTGCACACTGTCACACCAGCGATCTGCTAAAATACTGTGATGTCCCACCCTGGGACAAAGTATAAAAGTAAAAAAAATAAAAATAAAAAGTGGTAAAAAAAATCATAAAAAAAAAAAAAATATTCCCCAATAAATTCATTCTTTCCTGTAAATAAAAAAACCAAAACAATAAAAGTACACATATTTGGTATCGCCGCTCCGTAACGACCCCCCCTATAAAACTGTCCCACTAGTTAACCCCTTTAATGAACCCCTTAAAAAAAAAAAAGAAAACAAAGCAAAAAATCAATGCTTTATCATCATACCGCTGAACAAAAAGTGGAATAACACGCGACCAAAAAGACTGAGATAAATACCATGGTACAGCTGAAAACGTCATCTTGTCCCGCAAAAATCGACCATCATACAGCATCATCAGCAAAAAATAAAAAAGTTATAGCTCGCAGAATAAAGCGATGCAAAAATAATAATTTTTTATATAAAATTGTTTTCATGCTATAAAAGCACCAAAACATAAAAAAATGATATAAATAAGGTATCGCCGTAATCGTACTGACCCGTAGAATAAAACTGCTTTATCAATTTTACCACAAGCGTAACGGTACAAATGCCCCCCCAAAAGAAATTCATGAATTGCTGATTTTTGTTCATTCTAACCTCCCAAAAATCGAAATAAAAAGCGATCAAAAATGTCACGTGCTCAAAAATGGTACCAATAAAAATGTCACCTCGTCCCGCAAAAAATAAGACCTCACATGACTCTGTGGGCCAAAATATGCAAAAATTATAGCTCTCAAAATGTGGTGATGCAAAAAACTATTTTTTGCAATAAAAAGCGTCTTTTAGCGTGACAGCTGCCAATCATAAAAACCCGCTATAAATAGTAAATCAAACCTCCCTTTATCACCCCCTTAGTTAGGGAAAAAATAAAATTAAAAAAATGTATTTATTTCCATTTCCCCGTTAGGGTTAGGGTTGCGGCTAAAGTTAGGGTTAGGGTTGGCGCTAACGTTAGGATTAGGATTAGGGTTGGGATTACGGTTAGGGGTGTGTTAGGGTTAGGTTTGTGGTTAGGGTTGGGACTAGGGTTAGGGGTGTTTGGGGTTAGGGTTGGAGTTAGAATTGGGAGGTTTCCGCTGTTTAGGCACATCAGGGGCTCTCCAAATGTGACATGGCGTCTGATCTCAATTCCAGCCAATTCTGCGTTGAAAAAGTCAAACGGTGCTCCTTCACTTCTGAGCTCTGCCATGCGCCCAAACAGTAGTTTACTCCCGCATATGGGGTATCAGCGTACTCTGGACCACAAGAGTTATTGTGCAATTTGTCCTATTTCTTCTGTTACCCTTGGGAAAATAAAAAACTGGGGGCGACAAAATCATTTTTGTAAAAAAAAAAGATTTTTTTTGTTTTTACGGCTGTATGTTATAAAACTTCTGTGAAGCACTTGGAGCTTCATAGCGCTCACCACACTTCTAGATAAGTTCCTTGTGGGGTCTATTTTCCAAAATGGGGTCACTTGTGGGGGGTTTCCACTGTTTAGGCGCATCAGGGGCTCTCCAAATGCGACATGACGCCCCCAGACCATTCCATCAAAGTCTGCAATCCAAAACGTCACTACTTCCCTTCCGAGCCCCGACGTGCGCCCATACAGTAGTTTACTCCCACATATTGGGTATCAGCATACTCAGGACAAATTGGAAAACAACTTTTGGGGTCCAATTTCCTTGGGAAAAATCAAAAATTTGGGACTAAAAAAATCATTTTTGTGGAAATTTTTTTTTTTTTTTCACACCCAGGCATTATAAACTTTTGTGAAACACTTTGGGGTTCAAAGTGCTCACAACAGATCTAGATAAGTTCCTTAGGGGTCTAGTTTCCAAAATTGTCACTTGTGGGGGGTTTCCACTGTTTAGGCATATCAGGGGCTCTCCAAACACGACATGGCGTCCAATCTCAATTCCAGCCAATTTTAGTTTGAAAAAGTCAAACGGCGCTCCTTCCCTTACGAGCTCTGCCGTGTGCCCAAACGGTGGTTTTCCCCCACATATGGGGTATTGGCGTACTCAGGAGAAATTGCACAACAACTTTATCTGCCCATTTTCTCCTTTTACCCTTGTGAAAATGAAAAAACGTTTGTAAAAGATCATTTTTGTGGCTAAAAAGTTAAATATTAATTTTTTCCTTCCACATTGCTTCAGCTCCTGTGAAGTACCTGAAGGGTTATTAAACTTCTTGAATGTGGTTTTGAGTACCTTGAGGGGTGCAGTTTTTAGAATGGTGTCACTTTTGGGTATTTTCTGCCATATAGACCCCTCAAAGTGACTTCAAATGTGAGGTGGTCCCTAAAAAAATGGCTTTGTAAATTTTGTTGTAAAAATGAGAAATCACTGGTCAACTTTTAACCCTTATAATTTCCTAACAAAAAAAAATTTTGGTTCCAAAATTGTGCTGATGTAAAGTAGACATGTGGGAAATGTTATTTATTAACTATTTTGTGTGACATATCTCTCTGTTTTAAGGGAAAAAAATTCAAAGTTTGAAAATTGCAAAATTTTCAAAATTTTCGCCATATTTGCGTTTTTTTCAAAAATAAACGCAAGGTATATCGAAGAAATTTTACTTCTAACGTGAAGTACAATATGTCACGAGAAAACAATCTCAGAATCGCAAAGATCCGTTGAAGCGTTCCAGAGTTATAACCTCATAAAGAGACAGTGGTCAGAATTGTAAAAATTGGCCCGGTCATTAACGTGCAAACCACCCTTGGGGTGAAGGGGTTAAGGGCATAAAAATTCAAAGTTTGAAAATTGAAAAATTTAAAATTTTTTGCCATATTTCCATTTTTTTCATAAATAAACACAAGTTATTTCGAAGAAATTTTACCACTATCATGAAGTACAATATGTCATTAGAAAACAGTCTCAGAATCACCAAGATCCATTGAAGCATTCCAGAGTTATTACCTCATAAATGGACAGTGGTCAGAATTATAAAAATTGGCCTGGTCACTAACGTTCAAACCACCCTTGGGGATTAAGGGGTTAAAGAAAATCATCCTGGCTATCTCATACATAAATTTGACTTGCAACTATTTTGCATATGATTAGTTATACAGATTCTTGTCATGTCACTGCATTGTTAATGCTTTGCTCATAAAAATCTAAATTTTAGTTTTTTTTATTTTGTTAGTATTTTCTAAATCCACCTTTGGCTTTCAACACTGCCTGAATCCTTCTCGGCATGCTCTCTATCTGATTGAATCATGTCTCGACTGAAATCTGATCCCAGGTCTCTACTGCATGTTCCCAATGTTGGTGCATAGTGGGCAACTCACTTGGGTTTGTATACAGCTTTTTCTTATACCCCCAAGTGTTCAATTAGGTTGAGGTCTGGGGACTGTAGGAGCCAATGCAGCACCTTTACGTCATTGTCATTGCACCATTTCTTCGCCAATCTTGACGTATGCTTCGGGTTGTTATCCTGCTGTAACCCTATGTCGTCCTTTTCATACCCATAGTATTCGAGTGTACAAAGTAACTTGTCTTGTATGATACTCACATATAGCTCAGCATTAAGACAACCTTCGATCCTGCTTAAGTATCCAACACCTTTGAGTGTGAAACAACTCCATTTAATAATACTTCCTCCAATGAACTTGATAGTTCCTTCAATTTCTAGATCCATTAGTAGGTTTTTCCCTTGTTTACACCCATCAGAACCTAGTCCAATGACTTTCAACTCATCACTTAAAATCACCCATTTCCAATCTTCTACCTCATTTTTATACTTTTTTGCAAACTCGAGTGACACTTTTATGATGATATTAAAGTGGAGGCTTATGGTGCGTCTTATGTCCCAACCCATGCCTAAAAATCCGTGGCGGGGGCGGTCCCGGTGGCGGCGGCGGCAGCCCCCCCTGTGGTGCGGGAGTGTCTGGCCAGCAGGGGGGGCTCTGTGCTGCGTGGGGGGCTTTCCCCCGACATTTCCCTCTTAGCTGGAAAGCCTCCCGCAGCCCGCAACTGCGGCCATCCTGATAGATAGCCGCCAGGGGCCTCCGGTGGTGGTCCCGATTCAGCCTTCCTGCGGTGGTGTCGGGAAGCAGCCGGCTCTGTGCTGCGTGGGGGGCTCCGCCAGCATTTTGCTCTAAGAGCCGGAAAGCCCCCCGCACTCCGCTCCCTCCTGCCCAAAGCGGTGGCGTCCTCAAGCATGGCCGCCAGGGCCTCGGTAAGATGGCCGCCGAATCTCATTCAAGTCTCGCAACGAGATCTCTTTTCCCGAGATCTTGTCCTGAGCGGCCATGTTTGAGGACGCCACCACGTTGCAGGAGGGAGCAGAGCTGCGGGGCTTTCCCGGGTAAGAGCAAAATGCTGGCGGAGCCCCCAACGCAGCACAGAGCCCGCTGCTACCCTGACACCACTGCACGGGAAAGGGTGCGTCGGGACCGCCACTGGAGGCCCCTGCGGCCATGTTTCTTGAGGCCACCGCTCGCAGCGCGGGGCTTTCCGGCTTAGAGAGAAATGCCGGCGGGGCCCCCCCACGCAGCACAGAGCCCGCTGCTGCCCCGACACCACAGAGCACAGGAGTCTGGATTGGGACCACCGCTAGGGATTTGTGAGTACCATAAATTGCACACCACCCCAAAAGAACACAGCCACCCCACAGAGCACAGCCACCCCACAGAGCACAGCCACCCCACAGAACACAGCCACCCCACAGAGCCACCCCACCCCACAAGCACAGCCACCCCAAAGAACACAGCCACCCCCCCAGAGCACAGACCTAC
>JARQOD010000001.1:227409679-227487513 GCA_033576555.1 Oophaga sylvatica
AAAATTTTTTTTTTTTTTTCACACCCAGGCATTATAAACTTTTGTGAAACACTTTGGGGTTCAAAGTGCTCACAACAGATCTAGATAAGTTCCTTAGGGGTCTAGTTTCCAAAATGGTGTCACTTGTGGGGGTTTCCACTGTTTAGGCATATCAGGGGCTCTCCAAACACGACATGGCGTCCAATCTCAATTCCAGCCAATTTTAGTTTGAAAAAGTCAAACGGCGCTCCTTCCCTTACGAGCTCTGCCGTGTGCCCAAACGGTGGTTTTCCCCCACATATGGGGTATTGGCGTACTCAGGAGAAATTGCACAACAACTTTATCTGCCCATTTTCTCCTTTTACCCTTGTGAAAATGAAAAAACGTTTGTAAAAGATCATTTTTGTGGCTAAAAAGTTAAATATTAATTTTTTCCTTCCACATTGCTTCAGCTCCTGTGAAGTACCTGAAGGGTTATTAAACTTCTTGAATGTGGTTTTGAGTACCTTGAGGGGTGCAGTTTTTAGAATGGTGTCACTTTTGGGTATTTTCTGCCATATAGACCCCTCAAAGTGACTTCAAATGTGAGGTGGTCCCTAAAAAAATGGCTTTGTAAATTTTGTTGTAAAAATGAGAAATCACTGGTCAACTTTTAACCCTTATAATTTCCTAACAAAAAAAAATTTTGGTTCCAAAATTGTGCTGATGTAAAGTAGACATGTGGGAAATGTTATTTATTAACTATTTTGTGTGACATATCTCTCTGTTTTAAGGGAAAAAAAATTCAAAGTTTGAAAATTGCAAAATTTTCAAAATTTTCGCCATATTTGCGTTTTTTTCAAAAATAAACGCAAGGTATATCGAAGAAATTTTACTTCTAACGTGAAGTACAATATGTCACGAGAAAACAATCTCAGAATCGCAAAGATCCGTTGAAGCGTTCCAGAGTTATAACCTCATAAAGAGACAGTGGTCAGAATTGTAAAAATTGGCCCGGTCATTAACGTGCAAACCACCCTTGGGGTGAAGGGGTTAAGGGCATAAAAATTCAAAGTTTGAAAATTGAAAAATTTAAAATTTTTTGCCATATTTCCATTTTTTCATAAATAAACACAAGTTATTTCGAAGAAATTTTACCACTATCATGAAGTACAATATGTCATTAGAAAACAGTCTCAGAATCACCAAGATCCATTGAAGCATTCCAGAGTTATTACCTCATAAATGGACAGTGGTCAGAATTATAAAAATTGGCCTGGTCACTAACGTTCAAACCACCCTTGGGGATTAAGGGGTTAAAGAAAATCATCCTGGCTATCTCATACATAAATTTGACTTGCAACTATTTTGCATATGATTAGTTATACAGATTCTTGTCATGTCACTGCATTGTTAATGCTTTGCTCATAAAAATCTAAATTTTAGTTTTTTTTATTTTGTTAGTATTTTCTAAATCCACCTTTGGCTTTCAACACTGCCTGAATCCTTCTCGGCATGCTCTCTATCTGATTGAATCATGTCTCGACTGAAATCTGATCCCAGGTCTCTACTGCATGTTCCCAATGTTGGTGCATAGTGGGCAACTCACTTGGGTTTGTATACAGCTTTTTCTTATACCCCCAAGTGTTCAATTAGGTTGAGGTCTGGGGACTGTAGGAGCCAATGCAGCACCTTTACGTCATTGTCATTGCACCATTTCTTCGCCAATCTTGACGTATGCTTCGGGTTGTTATCCTGCTGTAACCCTATGTCGTCCTTTTCATACCCATAGTATTCGAGTGTACAAAGTAACTTGTCTTGTATGATACTCACATATAGCTCAGCATTAAGACAACCTTCGATCCTGCTTAAGTATCCAACACCTTTGAGTGTGAAACAACTCCATTTAATAATACTTCCTCCAATGAACTTGATAGTTCCTTCAATTTCTAGATCCATTAGTAGGTTTTTCCCTTGTTTACACCCATCAGAACCTAGTCCAATGACTTTCAACTCATCACTTAAAATCACCCATTTCCAATCTTCTACTGCTCAATTTTTATACTTTTTTGCAAACTCGAGTTGACACTTTTTATGATGATATTAAAGTGGAGGCTTATGGTGCGTCTTATGGTCCCAACATGCCTAAAAATCCGGTGGCGGCGGCGGTCCCGGTGGCGGCGGCGGCAGCCTCCCTGTGGTGCGGTAGTGTCTGGCCAGCAGCGGGGCTCTGTGCTGCGTGGGGGCTCCGCCGACATTTCCCTCTTAGCTGGAAAGCCTCCCGCAGCTCCGCTACTGCGGCCTCCTGATAGATAGCCGCCAGGGGCCTCCGGTGGTGGTCCCGATGCAGCCTTCCGTGCGGTGGTGTCGGGGAAGCAGCCGGCTCTGTGCTGCGTGGGGGGCTCCGCCAGCATTTTGCTCTAAGCCGGAAAGCCCCCCGCAGCTCCGCTCCCTCCTGCAACGCGGTGGCGTCCTCAAGCATGGCCGCCAGGGGCCTCTGGTAAGATGGCCGCCGAATCTCATTCAAGTCTCGGCAACGAGATCTCTTCTCCCGAGATCTTGTCCTGAGCGGCCATGTTTGAGGACGCCACCACGTTGCAGGAGGGAGCAGAGCTGCGGGGGCTTTCCGGCTAAGAGCAAAATGCTGGCGGAGCCCCAACGCAGCACAGAGCCCGCTGCTACCCTGACACCACTGCACGGAAGGCTGCGTCGTGACCGCCACTGGAGGCCCCTGGCGGCCATGTTTCTTGAGGCCACCGCGTCGCAGCTGCGGGGGGCTTTCCGGCTTAGAGAGAAATGCCGGCGGAGCCCCCCACGCAGCACAGAGCCCTGCTGCTGCCCCGACACCACAGAGCACAGGAGTCTGGATTGGGACCACCGCTATGGGATTTGTGAGTACCATATATTGCACAGCCACCCCACAGAACACAGCCACCCCACAGAGCACAGCCACCCCACAGAGCACAGCCACCCCACAGAACACAGCCACCCCACAGAGCACAGCCACCCCACAGAGCACAGCCACCCCACAGAACACAGCCACCCCACAGAGCACAGCCACCTCACAGAGCACAGCCACCCCACAGAGCACCCCTGCAACACAGAGAACCATCATCGCACCAGCCTGAACCACCGAACGACCCCTGTGACCACTCCTCTACCTGTGCTGATACCTTCTCTGGTAAGCTGAATTCGGACTTTAAGACGGACCCCATTTGACACATTATTTTTTTTTCCCTATTTTCCTTCTGAAAATTTGGGGTGCGTCTTATGGTCCGGTGCGTCTTGTAGTCTGAAAAATATGGTACTAAAGTACTGTATAATATTTTCTCACTTGCACAGTCAGTTTCCCCTCCTACTCTTCCTACAGAAGTTAAAAATACAAATCTATGTTGCATAACATTGGTGAATTAAGTTGTGGTGCTATTAGAGTCATATTTAATATTTTGTGTGACTTCCATGAGCTTGAAGGACTGCAGCCATGCGGTTCAACAATGATTCATACAATTTATTTAATCAGGAATAGCAAAGAATGCAGTCTTACATGCCTCCCAGAGTTCATCTAGATTCCTTGGTTTTGTCTTCCAAGCTTCCTCTTTCATCCTACCCCAAACATGCTCAATGATGTTCATGTCTGGTGACTGGGCTGGCCAGTCATTGAGCATCTTGATCTTTTTTGCCTGGAGGAACTTTGTTCTAGAGATGGATGTATGTGATGGAGCACCATCCTGCTGCAAAATTTGACCCCTTTTATGATTTGGAATGTAAGAGGTAGCTAATACTTCTTGATATTTTAGGCTATTGATATTGCCTTCCACCTTGCAATGTTTTGCACAGCCCATACTGAATTTAAGCCCAGACCATGATCTTTCCACCACCAAATTTAACTGTTTTCTGGGTGTATTTTGGATCCATATGGGCTCCAGTAGGTCTCCTGCAGTATTTGCGGCAGCTGTGGTGTAATTCTACTGAAGATTCATCAGAGAAATCCACCTTCTGCCACTTTTTCAGCGTCCATCTGTTTAGCAGGCTGTGGGACTTTGCAAATGCCACATGGTTTTTTATTTGCCTTTTGTTTAGTGCTGGCTTCTGGGCACTGAATCCATCATGGAGGCCATTTCAAGACAGAATCCTACAAACTGTTCTAGTTGACACTGGGACTTGAGGTGACCAGGCCTGTTGGAGCTCTGCTGCAGTGGAAGAGAGGCTTGCTTTGGATTTTCTAACAAACAAATGTTCCTCCTGAGCAGTTGTCTTGCGGGGTCTGCTGGACCTGGGCTTGTCAAACCCATCTCCAGTCTCTTCAAATCTTTTTTTAATTCTTTGTTCCTGATGCTGAGACACACCAAAGGTGCCAGCCACCTCTGCAGTGGATCTGGTCTTCAGCCTCTTGATAATCAAGGATTTTGTCGCAGGGTGGATTTTTGGCATGTTGTCAGAGCTCAAATTGCAGTTCAAGTGAAGGTCTGGGGTGCTGGATTTCTTTTTATACACACCCACTAATTAACCGATCATTTACTGAGCACTGGTGAGGATGTAAACTAGGATTGGGTGCATTATATGACCAGGTGACAAAACTTTTGTCTTGCCAAAACCTGACCATTCTGTGTTCATTAAATGATCATATTTCAGCATTGATGCCAATTTATTTTCTTAACCCAAACCAAATTTGGGAGGGTTTCAGCTTTCAAAAGAGTAATTTATAAAACCAATGGATGAATTTAACATCAGGTTATAAGCTTTGATTTACATAACATGGATAAGCGACATAACTTCTGTCAGGGATAGTGTTGAGCGATACTGCTCGATATCTAAAAATATTGTATCGGAATGGTATCGCCGATATCACTAAATATCGTCGATATCCGATTCCGATACCGGAAGTTCCATGTAAGTCTATGGGAACAAAATATCGACATTAAAAAAAACCATTCTTGCCTTGTTGGTTAATTGTACATGAAGGAAAACAACAAAGACTAATGTAGAATGTATTGGGGAGGTTGAGGAGACAATAAAGGCATACATGTTTAACCCAATGCATTGGAATAGCATTAATATATTTTTTTTGGAAATACGTTTGGATTGACTAACAAATTGACAATGTTGTTAACCTTTTTTCTATTTTGGCAAATATGTATGTTTCACAACTTCCATGCTCTTCACCTTTTTAACTTTTGCCAGTGCCACACTTTCTCCTTCATAATCTTCAGCAGCAGCATCATCTTTCTCATCAAATTATTCTTCATCTTCACCTTCTTAATCTTCTTCTTAAACTTCTTGCTATTCATGTTTTTGTTTACATTACTCATATTGTTATTATTAAACTAATTAAACTTCTTCATATTCAAATTCTTCATCTTCTTCCTCTTCATCTTCTTCATCATATTCTTATTTGTGACAGAGATTCCTGTACTTGTAATCTGTAAAAGTATGAATTGTTCATCCTTCCGTTCTTGCTGTCACAAAAGATTTAAATTACAACAGTATTTGTCCGTGTTCAGTTTAGCCTGCAGCAGCAGGCATTTTCCAGGGGCACCACGAGGAGGAACGGACTCACCCCCATACACTGCTTAGTCTTCTTCTGCTTAGAATTTAGAGCATATATTTTGCTCTTCATTTTGGTCTTATACTTCATGTTCTTCTGCTTTTTGATCTTCTGCTTATTGTTCTTCTGTCTCTTGTTCTGTATCTTGTAGTTTGTCTTAACCTTCTTTGTCCTGTTGGTGATCTTCTTCTGGGTAATCTTTTATTTTTTCTTGTGATGGTGTTCAGGCTGGTTGGCTTCATGCTCGTCGTCCTTGTTCTCGTCATCTTCTTCTGGGTGGTCTTTAAGGTCGTCTAATTTCCGAGAAACAGCTGACGTTACTGGAACCCTGACGGGTATCAGATGGAGCAAGAGACAATGGAAGTAACGAGGACCAGCTGACTGTGCTGGAACCCGGACGGGTAGCAGAAGGAAAAGAGGCAATGTCACAACCGAGTACCAGCTGACGTTACTGTGACACGGTTAATAAGCAGGAGGTACCTGTGCTCCAAAGCACTACCAAGGACCAGCAGACGTTGGTGGAACTCGGATATGGAGATGGAGGCACCTAGGCCAAAGGCACTGGGGAGAACCAGTTGACGGTACTGGACCCGGGACGGGTAGCAGAAGGAAAAGAGGCAATGTTCACAACCGAGTACCAGCTGACGTTACTGTGACACGGTTACTAAGCAGGAGGTACCTGTGCTCCAAAGCACTACCAAGGACCAGCAGACGTTGGTGGAACTTGGATACGGAGATGGAGGCACCTAGGCCAAAGGCACTGGGGAGAACCAGTTGACGGTACTGGACCCCGGACGGGTAGCAGAAGGAAAAGAGGCAATGTCACAACCGAGTACCAGCTGACGTTACTGTGACACGGTTACTAAGCAGGAGGTACCTGTGCTCAAAAGCACTACCAAGGACCAGCAGACGTTGGTGGAACTCGGATACGGAGATGGAGGCACCTAGGCCAAAGGCACTGGGGAGAACCAGTTGACGGTACTGGACCCCGGACGGGTAGCAGAACGCACCCATGAAAATGTAAGTTGACAGGACGCAAGCCGTCCGCAGTTACCGAATCACACAGTCCTACAGTGGGTGCTTGTCCTATTGTCCCAATGGAAACAGCCTTTATTTACATATCCCACAGCACACATAGGAATCACCTAAACTGCAGGCACCATAGAGTCGGCTAACCCGAATGCAACATGACAGCACAACTTATTGGAGGATAATTGACGTTCACACTGCCAGGAAACAGCTGTCGTGCTGTAACCAGGCTGGCCAGGAGTCAGTACCCCTGCCAATTACTTACGAGCAACAAATGGCGGTGTTGTAGCCCAGGGAGTAGAGTTCAGGTGGTAGAAAGATGAACATAACAGGAGACATGGAAAACGTTGCCAAACAGTTATTTAATCTGAAAACGGACAGGCAAATTCAGGTGAGATCCATGCCTTGTTCATTTTCAGAAAAGTAAGCCGGTCTACATTCTCTGAGGATAGTCGCATGCGACGGTCTGTTACTACACCACCTGCAGCACTAAAGACGCGCTCAGATAATACACTGGCAGCAGGGCAAGCCAGCACCTCCAATGCATACTGGCTAAGCTCTGGCCATGTATCCAACTTAGAGACCCAAAATTTGAAAGGGGAAGAGGCATCTGGGAGTACACTTAGAGGGAAAGCCAAGTAGTCTGTCACCATCTTACGGAAACGCTTCTTCCTGGTGACTGGAGCCGTCTCGGATGGTGTAGACCTTGCTGGCGCTGTCACAAAACTTTGCCACATTTGTAACATACAGTTCTTGCCCTGTGGAGAGGTGCTGCTTCTGCTCCCTCTTGTTGTAGAGGTGTCTACACTGCCTCGACGCACAGAGCTGCTTTGTAAAGCAGTAGCAGCAGCAGCAGCTCTCTCGGCTGGAATGTACAACAGTATGGATTGCACCAGTGTGTCTTGGTACTCCTGCATTTTACGGTCCCGGTTCACCGGTGTGATGAGGGTTTGTAAGTTGTCCCGGTAGCGAGGGTCTAGGAGGGTGTACACCCAATAATCTGACGTGCTGAGAATGTGGGCGATGCGGCGGTCGTTTCTCAGGCACTGAAGCATGAAATCAACCATGTGCTGCAGACTCCCAACTGGCCAACAAAGGCTGTCCTCTGGAAGAGGCGTCATCTCTGCCTCCTCTGCATCACCCCACCCTCGCTCTACATACTGACTAGAGCGTTGTGTACCTCCCTCTGTGGGGATTTCTTCCTCCTCCATTGATTCCTCCTCCTCCTCATCCTCCTCACAAAGTGAGCCCTGCCCAGCCCTTTGTGAGGAACCACGTTGCGCTGACTGTCCTGAAGGTAATTGAATTTGTGACTCCTCATCCTCCACCTCTTCCAAAACCTCTTCCTTTAGTGCTTTCAGTGATTTCTGAAGCAGGCAGATAAGGGGGACAGTCATGCTGACTAGTGCATCATCTGCACTCGCCATCCGCGTTGAGACATCAAACGCACGCAAAACGTCGCAGATGTCCTTCATAGAGGCCCACTCAGTAGTGGTGAAGTGTGAACGGCGCAAATTGCGAGTTGATTGCGCCTGTTGCAGCTGATACTCCATTACTGCTGGCTGCTGCTCACACAACCGCTCCAACATATGTAACGTGGAATTCCACCTGGTGGGTACGTCACATATGATGCGATGTTCAGGAAGGCGAAATCTGACTTGCAGAGCTGCAATGCGCGATCTGGCCATGCTGGAATGTCGCAAGTGAGCGCACTCTAGGCGGACCTTGTGCAGCAGTGCATCAAGATCCGGATAGTCCCTCAAAAAACTCTGCACGACCAAGTTGAGCACATGTGCCAGACATGGTATGTGAGTGAGGTTGCCAAGGCCCAGAGCTGCCACCAGATTTCGGCCATTGTCACACACTACCAAGCCTGGCTGGGAGATTAGCTGACAAAAACCACACGTCGCTCTCCTGCTTGATGGCATCCCAGAGCTCCTGCGCTGTGTGTCTTCGATTCCCCATGTAAATTAATTTCAGGACGGCCTGTTGACGTTTGGCCACGGCTGTGCTCATATCGGTCGCAACAGGTAAGCGTTCACGGGTCCATGTGGAGGTATACCGTGACGGCTCGTGCAGCGATGATTCTGAGGAACTGGAGTAGGAGGAGGAATCAATGTGTACAGACTGGATTCCTGCAATCCTTGGAGTTGGCAGAACACGTACAGCGCCACTGGCAAGATCTGTACCCGGCTCCACAACATTGACCCAATGGGCAATGAGGGAAAGATATCGTCCCTGGCCATGGGTACTGGTCCACGCATCGGTGGTCAGGTGGACCCTGCTACTGACAGCGTTTAGTAGCGCATGTTTAATGTTTCCCTCGACATGTTTTTGCAGAGCAGGGACGGCTTGCCTGCTGAAATAAAATCGGCTTGGCACATTATATTGTGGGACTGCCAATGCCATAAAGTTCCTGAAACTGTCAGTCTCCACCAGCCTGAATGACAGCATTTCAAGGGACAGGAGTTTTGCAATGCCAGCATTCAGAGCCTGTGCTCGTGGATGGTTTGCCGAGTATGGCCGTCTTTTATCCCATGCCTGTTGTACCGATGGCTGTTTTTTGTTCTGGGAGTGTGATGATGACTGTGAACTTGCTGCTGTGGGTGGAATAACAGTTTGTCTATGGACAACAGTGACCGAGGTTCTTCCATGGAGATCCTGTGAGGAAGCCGAACCAGGTGTGTGTGAGCTGGAGGTAGAGGCTCGAACATGACCTGAAGATGTAGGTGCTGCTGTAGGTTGGCCTACATCTCCAGTGTGTCTTTGTAACTCAGCTACGTGCTTTGTCCGTACATGTTTCCACATATTTGTGGTATTCAGGTTACTGATATTTTTACCTCTTTTAACTTTTTGCTTACACAGCTTGCATTGAACATAGCAAATATCATCTACAAGTCTGTCAAAAAAGGACCACGCAGTGCAAGTCATGGGAGCGCCAATTTTGACATTTCTAAGAGAACTGCTCCCAACAGGTGCCAAACTGGAGGCTACAGGCAAGCGAGTCTGCAGCCTACCTCTCCCTCCTCTTTGTACCGTTGGGACAATCTCTTCCTCAGAGCTGCTCCCACCACCTTGCTGTTGCTCACGCCATGTTGGGTCTCGGACTTCATCATCTCCACTACCCTCTTCCAACACCTGCTGCTGTTGGATGGTCTGGGCAGCACCATGCTCCACAAAACCTGGCACCTGAGTCTCATCATCATCATAAGATGCGTTCTGCGGTGTGCTGTCCATCGGCACTGGCTCACCCGCCTCTTCAGATTGAGAGAGACACAGCTGTTGCGCATCACTGCATACTCCCTCTTCTTCAAATTGCAGAATGCTGCTTGCCTGTGCCCGTGTTTGCGAGCCAACAGATTCTGAGAATAGAAGCAGAGACTCAGCTGGCTCCTGTACAGAACTCTCTGACTGCCTGGGCAATTTGACAGGCGGTGAACAGACAGATGGTTGCTCAACAGTGTTGTGTTCCTGAGAGGAGGTGGAAGGAATTGAAGTCGATGCATTGGCTGCCATCCAACCAACAACGGCTTCAATTTGTTCTTCCCGCAGCAGGGGGGCACGCCGAGCTCCTACCAAAGTGCGCATAAAGGAACGCTCACGGGGATAAATGGTGGATGCTGTGTCACTGAGGGCGGCAGCAGACACAGAATCCCCACGTCCTCTCCCTGCTGAAACTCCACGGCCACGACCACGTGCCTTACTCACTGACTTCTTCATCTTGGTAGATTGATAAAGTCAGAAAAGTTATAAGGCCTAAGTGTGGTTATTACGCAGAGACTGAAGTGAACACTGAAACACAACTGTTCACAATCTGTGAAAGGCTACTCCTTTGTCTACTTCTATAGTGTTTGCAACCAATGTATTGGATACGGATGGAAGCGCGTCACACTAATAGATTATATTTTAAATGGAATGGAGCAGAACCAATTGGAGATAAATGAAAAGGATGAGGCACTGAGACACGCTCAGCAGAGTACAAGCAGCAGTGCTTGAACAAGTAACTGGAGCGTGATGTGCACTCAAAAAATAAAAAACACAGACTGAAGTGAACACTGAAACACAACTGTTCACAATCTGTGAAAGGCTACTCCTTTGTCTACTTCTATAGTGTTTGCAACCAATGTATTGGATACGGATGGAAGCGCGTCACACTAATAGATTATATTTTAAATGGAATGGAGCAGAACCAATTGGAGATAAAGGAAAAGGATGAGGCACTGAGACACGCTCAGCAGAGTACAAGCAGCAGTGCTTGAACAAGTAACTGGAGCGTGATGTGCACTCAAAAAATAAAAAACACCGACTGAAGTGAACACTGAAACACAACTGTTCACAATCTGTGAAAGCTACTCCTTTGTCTACTCTATAGTGTTTGCAACCATGTATTGGATACGGATGGAAGGCGTCACACTAATAGATTATATTTAAATGGAATGGAGCAGAACATTGGAGATAAAGGAAAAGGATGAGCACTGAGACACGCTCAGCAGAGTACAAGCAGCATGCTTGAACAAGTACTGGAGCGTGATGTGCACTCAAAATAAAAACACAGACTGAAGTGAACACTGAAAACAACTGTTCACAATCTGTGAAAGGCTACTCCTTTGTCTACTTCTATAGTGTTTGCAACCAATGTATTGGATACGGATGGAAGCGCGTCACACTAATAGTTAAATTGCATGGAGCTGCAAGAATTACACTGAAGAAAAAAAAAAGAGTCTGTGAGTGACACGTGCAGATGCCTACAGACAGCGTTGCATGCAGAGCAAACTGCAGCGTCACCTGCACTCACACACACCTTGCAGAGCTGTTAAAACAACACTGCAGGCAAAAGGAAGCTTTACACAGCGGTTGGTGCTAGCCTGCCTACAGCACAGTACACTAAATCGCAATCTCTAACTGTCCCTCAGAGTCAGCACAGCAGCGTTCTGTCCCTTACTGAATTCACAGCACAGTGACGCTAAAATGGCGGCGGCGCCTTTTATAGTGCATTCTGACATCATTTCAGCATCCAATCACAGCCATGCCATTAGTTAACATGACCGCAGCAGTACAGGATGTGCCCACACTTCTTAGGATTCCTCATTGGCTGACTAAAATCACATTGCCTCTCAAAGAATTATGGGAACTTCCGATTCCGGTATCCATAAGACGAAAATATCGAAACTAATTATCGCAAGGCCGATAGAGCTAATATCGGCCGATACCCGATATTTGCAGTATCGTATCGCTCAACACTAGTCAGGGACTGTATGTATAGCAGTGCACATTGAAGGCCTTATATATGAAAACAGTACAAAGCAAAACATTTGAATTTAGACAATTTTATAAGTTTTATATATTGAGATTTTGCTTTTGGCTTATATCCTAAATCATGGGACAAGGCTCGTTGGAGAGATGATATTGACTTTAAGGGTTGCTACTTCCTATAGGTGGCACTAGAGTTCTAGTCCTCTTCCTCTCTAAAGAGACAATTTGAAAGCTTTATAAGTGATGTGGTTAAAAGTAATATACTCACATTGGCCCTGATTCATCAAGACCATGGTGGCACATGCTGGAACTTGATGTGGAGTGTTGGTGTGAAAAGCTCATGATTTATTATGAGGCTCTAGTCTCTTATCGAATCAGGCATCTTAAAAGTTCCATGCCTCCGTGCGCCTTACCACAAATCTTACTCCAGTTTGGGACTGGAATAAGATTTGTTGCATAAAGTACGCCACAGCTCATCATGAATTAGGTGAGCTGGCATTGTTATGCCCTTTTTTCCAGAGCTGGTGGAAACTGGTGTAAAAATGCCAAAAGTAAAAAAATGTTTGTGAAATTCTGTGTTACGCTTTGCTATTTTTCAAATCGCAGTGTTATGCTCCCACAGCTATGCAATACAATATGATGCCCCCATATGTTTCCAAAACAGCATGATACAAAAACAAGCCCTATACAGTATGATGCCCCCACAGATTTCCAGCATGGCATGATGGCCCCCACAGAAAATATAATGGCCACCACACTCAGTATAATGGCTCACAGTTCCCCACACAGTTTGTAGGCGCTACACAGTATGATGGACCTCTTAGCATCTCCCACACATTATAATGCACCTCACAGCCCCTCACACATAGTATAGTATGGTGTTTCCTAAAGTCTCCACGGACAATATGGTAGTCATAGTAGCCTCACACGCCCAGTATGATTCCACACAGTCCTTTAGCAGCATCCCACACTTAATTATGGTCTCCACAGCCACTCACACGGTACGATGGCCCATTCGAAACACTACATACAGTATGAAGGTTCTTAAAGACCCCAAATACAGTATGACAGTGCTTAGAGCCCTGAACATATGGTATAACAGTCCGGACAGCACTTAACACATGGTATGATGGTCCTCACACATCAGAACACATTGTATGACAGTTTTCACAGCTCCTCACACAGTGTATGATGGTCCTCACAGCCCCTCACAAAAAAGTATGATGTTCGACACAGCAACTCACACATGGTTTGATGGTCCTCACATCTCTCACACATGGTATGATGATCAAGATAGCCCTCCACACATGGTATGAGGGTCTTCATAGTCCTAAACCCAAGGTATCATGATCCTCACAGAACGCCACACAGGATATGATGGTCCTGACAGCCCATCACATCTTATGATGGTTCTGACAGTGCACCACACATGGTGTGATGGTCCTCACAGGCCCCCTGTACACAGTATGATCCCCTACAGCCTCCCACACACAGCCCCTACACAGTTTCATGGTCACCACAACCCCCCCACAAATTGTATGATGGTCCTTATAGCCCACTATACACAATGTGATCCCTCACATATTGTATGATGCTCCTCACGGGCCCCATATACACAGTATAATCACCCACAGACCACGATATATTGCATGATGGTCCTCAGCCCCCATTTATACAATATGATCCCATACTAAATGGTATGATGCTCCAACACATTCACCCCAAAAGTGACTGACCATTAAAAAAATATTCATCTTGCTCCCATTTGTCTGGCACACTGCTTTGATCTTTGAGGCTCTGAACAGCAGATACAATTAAGTGATGTCATTACGTCTGAGTTTCACAGGCTAAATGGTGGAAGAAGGAGCTGGCAGCTCTCTGGACACTGGGCTGGAGAGAGCTGCCGCATGGTACTGCACGTGGAAAACTATTTTCAGCCCTTCAGCTATCCTGGTGTACGGGCCAAACAGGAATAGGCAAAGGACCTGAGGGTCACAGTTTGTCCAGGTCTGTCCTATTCTGATCCTCAAAATCAAATCAAAATATCATATGCTCTGAATTCCACAGATCTCATTGTCAGATCTGTTATTTTAATGAATGTCTGAATAAATCCATTCAACTCGTGGGTCTGTGTCTTGTCCGATAAAAAACTGGGCAGCACCTGAACATTTCAAATGGATGTGTAAATGCAGCCTTTGTATACCTGTCATTTCAGGTAACTTTCAGAATAAGTTCTGTGTGAATATTTGATAAATTACACAATATCTGATCATTATATAACTTGTATCTTGTTTTTCTCATTTTTTACCTGTTTTTTACAAATACATACTGATAGGCAAATTAGATTGTGACCCCCAATGCTGATAATGTCTGTAAAGCACTGTGGAATTAATGGGGCTAAATAAGTGAGTAAAATAATAAGAGAATGGATGCCATGATGTCCCTGATACATAGCACACACAGTGAGATGGATTCATATTCTTCTTCTTCTGTAGCACACAAAAAGTAGAAGGGTGGAGGACATTATATATCAGCACTGAGCTGTGTGACTTAAATCCAAATGTGACATGTAGGAAGACAGTTGATTGAAGCTGCACCTTGATCCACCTATCTCAGCCCATGTCTGTCTGCTTCTCAATGTGAGTGCTGAATGCTCCTCACTTCTCTCTCTCATCTCAATAGGGTACAATAAAATGTCTAACCTCCACACTGTGATGAAAGTCTATTTTATTGTGACTAAAACTGATATGAGCGGGGGGGGGGGGTTTGTGAGTGGTGAGAACAGGAGGCAGAGGCAGTGATTTAACTAGAATTTTATGGGCCCCGATGCAAAGTTTGTCCGTAGTCCCCACCTACATTTTGGTCAGATGTATTGCTCCCATCCTGGGCCACATGATATAACATTTCCCCCATTCTGGGCTCCATCCTTGTATAATGTCCCCATCCTGGTATAATGTCCCCCATTTTTGTTTAATGTCCCCATCCTGGTATATTGTCCCCATTCTTGTACAGTGGGAATGAAAAGTATTCAGACCCCTTAAGTTTTTCACTCGTTGTTTCATTGCAGCCATTTGGTAAATTCAAAAAAGTTCATTTTTTTCTCATTAATGTACACTCTGCACCCTTTCTTGACTGAAAAAAGCAGAAATGTAGAATTATTTGCAAATTTATTAAAAAAAAAAACCTGAGATATCACATGGTCATAAGTATTCAGACCCTTTGCTCAGTATTGAGTAGAAGCACCCTTTTGAGCTAGTACAGCCATGAATCTTCTTGGGAATAATACAAGTTTTTCACACCTGGATTTGAGGATACTCTGCCATTCTTCCTTGCAGATCCTCTCCAGGTCTGTCATGTTGGATGGTGAACGTTGGTGGACATCCATTTTCAGGTCTCTCCAGAGATGCTCAATTGGGTTTAGGTCAGGGCTCTGACTGGGCCAGTTAAGAATGGTCACAGAGTTGTTCTGAAGTCACTCCTTTGTTATTTCAGCTGTGTGCTTTTGGGTTTTCATTGACTGTAAGCCATAATCATCAACTTAAACAGAAATAAACACTTGAAATAGATCACTCTGTCTGTAATATAAGAGTTTCACTTTTTGTATTAAAGAACTGATATGAATGAACTTTTTGATGATGTTCTAATTTTGTGAGAAGCACATGTATACTGTATACTTTTGATGGTGCGCCGAGCGCACAAAAATGCAACACGGTGCGTTGGGCGCAGGTCGGCGCACCGTCAAAAGGATGCATACCTGCGCACAGCCTGCGTACCAATACTAAAGATAGGGTGCGCAGGTCGCATGCAGCATCATGCGCCCATAGGTGGAGCGGCCGAGAGGAGGCGCGGCCGGGGGCGGAGCTTAGCGGCGGCCATTCGCAGACCGACGCAGGTCAGTGAAACGCTAGTGAAACTAGCCTAACACTGATTTCCTGGAGAAATCCGTGTTCGGGGTCCGTGCACGGACACTGGGTGATTCAGTACATACTCCAAACTTTACTGTAAGGGTTCACCCATCACTAATAGAGATCAAACGTGGCCTGGTTAGCATCATCTATCGAACCATTATTAAGTTTGAGTGGATCTAGTAGCCCTACGGTGATGTGAGTGGATGTGTCACGTCAGTCCCTTCACTATGACTCCGAAAATCTATATCCCATGAATTTCAGATCAATGCAAAACCCAATATTTATATCTTACCACTGACACCGACAGGCTAGAAGCGTTCCTTTATTCAAAGGAAGCTTATTGCTGGGAAGGCAGTTCTCCTCCTCTGCGTAAACAAATCTTAGACTGGTTGTCCCTTTTCCAGCAATTTTTCCTGCTGTAATTATCTGGCCACTGCCAGAGGTCTCTTCTTCAAAGAGAAGTTGAAGCTCTTTCTATGTTTCTAATTTCCTCATTTCCCCTGTTATAATTAGTTTATTTCTCCCTTATCCATATGTTCAACTTGAAGTCCTACTTCAAAAGGAGTTTGAAGTGTCAGCTCTTTCTCCCTTTTGGAGAGGTCTTTTGGATTTTCTTTACGACAGTGTTCCCATTCAGGCATAATGTCCCCCATTCTGGTAACATGCCCCAATTATGGCATAATGTCCCCATTGTGGTATATTGTCTCTTCATCCTGGTATAATATCCCCATCCAGGTATGATGCACCCCATTCTGGTATAGTGCCCTCATTCTAGCATTGTCATGGCTGGGCTTCGGGAATCAATCTGGTGATCTCTGGCTGTGGTTTGTCCTATCTAGAGTTGAGCGATACTTTCCGATATCCAAAAATATCGGATCGGAATGGTATCGACGATATCCACAAAATATCGGCGATACCCGATACCGATACCAGAAATCCAATGTAAGTCTATGGGAACAAAATATCGTAATTAAAAAAAACCCATTCTTGGCTTGTTGGATAATTGTACATGAAGGAAAACAACGTAATGTAGAATGTATTGGGGGAGGTTGAGGAGACATTAAAGGCATAGATGTTTAACCCAATCCAATGGAATAGCATTAATAATTTTTTTTTTAAGGACGTTCGGATTGACGAAGAAATTGACAATGTTGTTAACCTTTTTTCTATTTTGGCAAATATGTATGTTTCACAACTTCCATGCTCTTCACCTTTTTAACTTTTGCCACACTTTCACCTTCATAATCTTCAGCAGCATCATCTTTGTCATCTAATTATTCTTCATCTTCACCTTCTTTATCTTCTTCTTAAACTTCTTGTTATTCATCTTTTTGTTAACATTACTCATATTGTTCTTATTAAACTATTATTCTTCTTCATATTCTACTTCTTCATCTTCTTCCTCTTCATCTTCTTCATCATATTCTTATTTGTGACAGAGATTCCTGTACTTGTAATCTGTAAAAGTATGAATTTTTCTTCCTTCCGTTCTTGCTGTCACAAAAGATTTAAATTACAACAGTATTTGTCCGTGTTCAGTTTAGCCTGCAGCAGCAGGCATTTTCCAGGGGCACCAAGAGGAGGAACGGACTCACCCCCATACACTGCTTAGTCTTCTTCTGCTTATAATTTACAGCATATATTTTGCTCTTCATTTTGGTCTTATTTTTCATGTTCTTCTGCTTTTTGATCTTCTGCTTATTGTTCTTCTGTCTCTTGTTCTGTATCTTGTAGTTTGTCTTAACCTTCTTTGTCCTGTTGGTGATCTTCTTCTGGGTAATCTTTTATTTCCTCTTTGTGATGGTGTTCAGACTGGTTGGCTTGATGCTCGTCGTCCTTGGGGTTGTCATCTTCTTCGGGGTGGTCTTTACGGTTGTCTAACTTCCGAGAACCAGTTGACGGTACTGGAACCCGGACGGGTAGCAGAAGGTACAAGAGCCAATGCAAGTAACGAGGACCAGCTGACTGTGCTGGAACCCGGAGGGGCAGCAGAAGGAAAAGAGCCAATGGCACAACCGAGTACCAGCTGACGTTACTGGGATACGGTTACTAAGCAGGAGGTACCTGTGCTCAAAAGCACTACCAAGGACCAGCAGACATTGCTGGAACTCGGATACCGAACTGGAGGCACCGAGGCCAAAGCCACTGCGGAGAACCAGTTGACGGTACTGGAACCCGGACGGGTAGCAGAAGGTACAAGAGCCAATGCAAGTAACGAGGACCAGCTGACTGTGCTGGAACCCGGAGGGGCAGCAGAAGGAAAAGAGCCAATGGCACAACCAAGGACCAGCTGACGTTACTGGGACACGGTTACAAGCAGGAGGTACCTGTGCTCAAAAGCACTACCAAGGACCAGCAGACGTTGCTGGAACTCGGATACCGACATGGAGGCACCGAGGCCAAAGGCACTGCGGAGAACCAGCTGACGGTACTGGAACCCGGACGGGTACCATAAGGCACCCATGAGAAATGTAAGTTGACAGGCCGCAAGCTGTCCGCAGTTACCGAATCACACAGTCCTACAGTGGGTGCTTGTCCTATTGTCACAACGGAAACAGACTTTATTTAGATATCCCACAGCACACATAGGAATCACCTAAACTGCAGGCACCATAGAGTCGGCTAACCCGAATGCAACACGACAGGACAACTTATTGGAGGCTAATTAACGTTGACACTGCCAGTAAACAGCTGTCGTGCTGTAACCAGGCTGGGCAGGAGTCAGTACCCGCGCCAATTACTTCCGAGCAACAACTGGCGGTGTTGGAGCCCAGGGATGAGAGGAGGACAGGGTGGAGGCAGCATGACTTTTTGGCGTACACACAGCAGGGGAACAGCTGACATTACTGAACCCAGTAACACAGGAGCAAGTGTTGACTGTGCTAACAGCACTTCCGAGCGTTCCTTTATGTGCACTTTAGTAGGAGGTCGGCGTACCCCCTGCTGCGGGAAGAACAAATTAAAGCCGTTGTTGCTTGGATGGCAGCCAATGCATCGACTTCAATTGCTTCCACCTCCTCTCAGGAACACAGCACTGTTGAGCAACCATCTGTCTCTTCACCGCCTGCCAAATTGCCCAGGCAGTCAGACAGTTCTGTACAGGATCCAGCTGAGTCTCTGCTTCTGTTCTCAGAATCTGTTGGCTTGCAAACAGGGGCCCAGCCAAGCAGCATTCTGGAATGTGAAGAAGAGGGAGTATGCAGTGATGCGCAACAGCTGTGTCTCTCAGAATCTGAAGAGGCGGGTGAGCCAGTGCCGATGCTCAGCACACCGCAGAACGCATCTGATGATGATGAGACTCAGGTGCCAGTTTCTGTTGAGCATAGTGCTGGCCAGACCACCCAACAGCAGCAGGTTTTGGAAGAGGGTAGTGGAGATGATGATGTCCAAGTCCCAACATGGCGTGAGGAACAGGAAGGTGGTGGGAGCAGCTCTGAGGAAGAGATTGCCCCAACGGTACAAACAGGAGGGAGAGTTAGGCTGCAGACTCGGTTGACTGTAGCCTCCAGTTTGGAACCTGTTCGGAGCAGTTCTCTTCCAAAAGTCAAAACGGGCGCTCCCAGGACTTGCACTGCGTGGTCCTTTTTTGACACACTTGCAGATGATATTTGCTATGTGAAATGCAAGCTGTGTAATCTAAAAGTAAAAACAGGTAAAAGTGTCAGTAACGTCAATACCAGTAATATTATTATTATTATAGATTTTAATAGCGCCATTTATTCCATGGCGCTTTACATGTGAAGAGGGGCAAATATAGACAATTACAGTAAACATGAGCAATACAAGGCACACACAAGTACAGAAGGAGAGAGGACCCAGCCCGCGAGGGCTCACAATCTACAGGGGTGGTTGAGGATACACTAGGAGAGGGAAGAGCTGATCGTGTGGTGGTTCAGTAGACTGATGATCATTGCAGGTTGTAGGCTTGTCGGAAGAGGTGGGAAATATGTGCAAACATGTGGGTACAAAGCACGTAGTTGAGTTATAAAGACACACTGGAGATGTAGGCCAACCTACAGCAGCACCTACATCTTCAGGTCGTGTCGGAGCCTCTTCCTCCAGCTGACACACAGCTGGTTCGGCTTTCTCACAGGATCGCCATGGAAGAACCTCGGTCAATGTTGTCCAGAGACAAAGTGTTATTCCACCCACAGCAGCAGTTCCCTGTCATTCACACACACCCAGGCCACAAAACAGCCATCGGTACCACAGGCATGGGATAAAAGACGGCCATACTCGGCAAACCATCCACGAGCACAGGCTCTGAATGCTGGCATTGCAAAACTCCTGTCCCTTGAAATGCTGTCATTCAGGCTGGTGGAGACTGACAGTTTCCAGAACTTAATGGCATTGGCAGTCCCACAATACAATATGCCAAGCCGATTTTATTTTAGCAGGCAAGCCGTCCCTGGTCTGCAAAAGCATGTTGCGTGAAAAATTAAACATGCGCTACTAAACTTCGTCAGTAGCAATGTCCACCTGACCACCGCTACGTGGACCAGTACCCATGGCCAGGGACGATATCTTTCCCTCACTGCCCATTGGGTCAATGTTGTGTAGCCGGGTACAGATCTTGCGAGTGGCGCTGTACGTGTTCAGCCAACTCCAAGGATTGCAGGAATCAAGTCTGTACACATTGACTCCTCCTCCTACTCCAGTTCCTCAGAAACATTGCTGCAGGAGCCGTCACGGTCTACCTCCACATGGACCAGTGAACGCTTAATAATAATAATAATCTTTATTTATATAGCGCAAACAGATTCCGCTGCGCTTTACAGTTTAACAGTTTCAGAACACAAGTAATAAGTAACAACGTTAACAATTAAATAATTAAAGCAATAGAAGCCGCCCCTGCTCTTGAGAGCTTACAATTTACAATGAGGTGGGGGAGCTACAAAGTACAGGTGTTTATATACAATGGTCGATTTACAATGATGGTCCAGCCATTTTGAGGGAGTGAGGGATGGATGGAGATAGTGAATGGGCTACACACACACACACACACACACACACATAGAATGACTTTGATTAGTGAATGTGATAGGCCGCTCTGAACAAATGTGTTTAGAGGGAGCGCCTGAAACCATGCAAATTGCGGATAGTCCTAATTTCTTGGGGTACAGCATTTCAGAGGATTGGCGCAGCGCGGGAGAAGTCTTGGAGTCGGGAGTGGGAGGTACGGATTAGTGCAGAGGTTAGTCCAAGGTCGTTTGCAGAGCGCAGCAGTCGGTTAGGCCGATAGATAGAAATGAGGGAGGAGATGTAGGGGGGTGCTGCACTGTGGAGAGCTTTGTGGGTGAGAACAAGTACTTTGAATTGGATCCTATAATGGATGGGCAGCCAGTGTAAGGACTGGCGAAGGACTCTATGAAGAACATCTGCCACGTTTTGCGTGCGTTTGATGAGTCAACGCGGATGGCGAGTGCAGATGATGCACTAGTCAGCCTGACTGTCCCCCTTATCTGCCTGCTTGAAAAAACACTGCAAGCACTAAGGGATGAGGTTTTGGAAGAGGTGGAGGATGAGGAGTCACAAATTCCATCACCTTATGTACAGTCAGCGCAACGTGGTTCCTCACAAAGGGCTGGGCAGGGCTCACTTTGTGAGGAGAATGAGGAGGAGTCAAAGGAGGAGGAAGACATCGTTCCAGAGGGAGGTACACAACGCTCTAGTCAGTATAAAACAAAAAACAAGAAACAAATATCCTAAAATAAAACAAAATAAAAAATATATTGCAAAACATGCATGAAGTTGTAATAATAATAATAAGGGTATTTGGTAAACATATTTTTGATCAAAAGAATGTACAAGCCATCCCGCCACGTCAAGGCAACCCTTTGTGGGACAGTCCTACTCTAATATTAAAAACCCTTCCACTTGTCAAGTGATGTAAATGTGAACAAGGCAGAGGGACTGAACCCACCAGTTGAAGCATAGGCCAGACAGGATGGATTTTTCAGCTCAAAGCAGGGCGGTCACACCCTTATATGCACAAAATGCACTAAGAAATAAATGAAAAACTGGGTCTGAACTGAAAAAGTAAGTTGATGTGTATGCAAAATGTAAATGCATATCAAACACATGACCATTAAACAGAGAAAACAAAAAACAAGAAACAAATATCCTAAAATAAAACAAAATAAAAAATATATTGCAAAACATGCATGAAGTTGTAATAATAATAAATAAGGGTATTTGGTAAACATAATTTTGATCAAAAGAATGTACAAGCCATCCCGCCACGTCAAGGCAACCCTTTGTGGGACAGTCCTACTCTAATATTAAAAACCCTTCCACTTGTCAAGTGACGTAAATGTGAACAAGGCAGAGGGACTGAACCACCAGTTGAAGGATAGGCCAGAAAGGATGGATTTTTCAGCTCAAAAGCAGGGCGGTCACACCCTTATATGCACAAAATGCACTAAGAAATAAATGAAAAACTGGGTCTGAACTGAAAAAGTAAGTTGATGTGTATGCAAAATGTAAATGCATATCAAACACATGACCATTAAACAGAGAAAACAAAAAACAAGAAACAAATCCTAAATAAAACAAAATAAAAATTATAGCAAAACATGCATGAAGTTGTAATAATAATAATAAGGGTATTTGGTAAACATAATTTTGATCAAAAGAATGTACAAGCCATCCCGCCACGTCAAGGCAACCTTTGTGGGACAGTCCTACTCTAATATTAAAAACCCTTCCACTTGTCAAGTGACGTAAATGTGAACAAGGCAGAGGGACTGAACCCACCAGTTGAAGCATAGGTCCATAAAGGATTGTTTTTTCAGCTCAAAAGCAGGGCGGTCACACCCTTATATGCACAAAATGCACTAAGAAATAAATGAAAAACTGGTTCTGAACTGAAAAAGTAAGTTGATGTGTATGCAAAATGTAAATGCATATCAAACACATGACCATTAAACAGAGAAAACAAAAACAAGAAACAAATATCCTAAAATAAAAAAATAAAAAATATATTGCAAAACATGCATGAAGTTGTAATAATAATAATAATAATAAGGGTATTTGGTAAACATAATTTTGATCAAAAGAATGTACAAGCCATCCCGCCACGTCAAGGCAACCCTTTGTGGGACAGTCCTACTCTAATATTAAAAACCCTTCCACTTGTCAAGTGACGTAAAGTGAACAAGGCAGAGGGACTGAACCCACCAGTTGAAGCATAGGCCAGACAGGATGGATTTTTCAGCTCAAAAGCAGGGCGGTCACACCCTTATATGCACAAAATGCACTAAGAAATAAATGAAAAACTGGGTCTGAACTGAAAAAGTAAGTTAATGTGTATGCAAAATGTAAATGCATATCAAACACATGACATTAAACAGAGAAAACAAAAAACAAGAAACAAATATCCTAAAATAAAACAAAATAAAAATATATTGCAAAACATGCATGAAGTTGTAATAATAATAATAATAAGGGTATTTGGTAAACATAATTTTGATCAAAAGAATGTACAAGCCATCCCGCCACGTCAAGGCAACCCTTTGTGGGACAGTCCTACTCTAATATTAAAAACCCTTCCACTTGTCAAGTGACGTAAATGTGAACAAGGCAGAGGGACTGAACCCACCAGTTGAAGGATAGGCCAGACAGGATTGATTTTTCAGCTCAAAAGCAGGGCGGTCACACCCTTATATGCACAAAATGCACTAAGAAATAAATGAAAAACTGGGTCTGAACTGAAAAAGTAAGTTGATGTGTATGCAAAATGTAAATGCATATCAAACACATGACCATTAACCCCTCTCTGACATTAGACGTACTATCCCGTCCATAAAACCCGTGCCATTCTGACCATGGACGGGATAGTACGTCATAGGCGATTAGCTGCGCTCCCGGAGGGAGCGCAGCTAATCGCCGCCGGGTGTCAGCTGATTATCACAGCTGACACCCGTGACTGTGTGTCAGGAGCGGTCACGGACCGCTCCCGGCACATTAACCCCTTGCACACCGCGATCAAACATGATCGCGGTGTACTGGGGGCACAGGGGAGGATCGCGCAGGCAGGGGGCTCCCTGCGCGCCCCCTGAGACCCTCAGACCAGCGCGATGTGATCGCGCTGCTCTGAGGGCTTCCTCCCTCCCAGGACCCGGATCCAAGATGGCGCTGGGTCCTGGAGGGAGGCGGCTACCTCAGTGCCTGCCGAGAGCAGGCACTGAGAAGCCTGCTGCACTGCTGAGCGATCGCTGGTGTGACAGAGTGCTGTGCACACTGTCACACCAGCGATCTGATGAAATACAGTGATGTCCCACCCTGGGACAAAGTAAAAAAGTAAAAAAAAAGTAAAAATAAACATGTGTAAAAAAAAATCCAAAAAAAAAAAAAAAAAAAAAAATATTCCCCAAATAAATTCATTACTTATTGTAAATAAAAAAAATAAAACAATAAAAGTACACATATATGGTATCGCCGCGTCCGTAACGACCCCCCCTATAAAACTGTCCCACTAGTTAACCCCTTTTGTGAACCCCTTAAAAATAAAAAATAAAAACGAAGCAAAAAATCAGTGCTTTATCATCATACCGCTGAACAAAAAGTGGAATAACACGCGATCAAAAGACGGATATAAATAAACATGGTACCCGCTGAAAACGTCATCTTGTCCCGCAAAAAACGAGCCGTCACACAGCATCATCAGCGAAAAAATAAAAAAGTTATAGCTCGCAGAATAAAGCGATGCAAAAATAATTATTTTTTATATAAAATTGTTTTTATTCTATAAAAGCGCCAAAACATAAAAAAATTATATAAATGAGGTATCGCCATAATCGTACTGACCCGAAGAATAAAACTGCTTTATCGATTTTACCACACGCGGAACAATAAAAACGCCTCACCCAAAAGAAATTCATGAATTGCTGATTTTTGTTCATTCTAACCTCCCAAAAATCGAAATAAAAAGCGATCAAAAAAGTCACGTGCTCAAAAATGGTACCAATAAAAGCGTCACCTCGTCCCGCAAAAAATTAAGACCTCACATGACATTGTGGGCCAAAATATGCAAAAATTATAGCTCTCAAAATGTGGCGATGCAAAAAACTACTTTTTGCAATAAAAGCGTCTTTTAGCGTGACAGCTGCCAATCACAAAAACCGCTATAAATATAAATCAAAACCCCCTTTATCACCCCCTTAGTTAGGGAAAAATAATAAAATAAAAAAATGTATTTATTTCCATTTTCCCATTAGGGTTAGGGTTAGGGTTTCGGCTAAAGTTAGGGTTAGGGTTGCGCTAAAGTTAGGATTAGGGTTAGAGTTAGGATTAGGGTTAGGGTTGGGATTAGGGTTGGGACTAGGGTTAGGGGTGTGTTGGGGTTAGGGTTGGAGTTAGAATTGGGGGGTTTCCGCTGTTTAGGCACATCAGGGGCTCTCCAAATGTGACATGGCTTTCTGATCTCCATTCCAGCCAATTCTGCGTTGAAAAAGTCAACGGTGTTTCCTTCACTTCCTGAGCTCTGCAATGCGTCCAAACAGTAGTTTATCCCCACATATGGGGTATCAGCGTACTCTGGACCCCAAGAGTTATTGTGAAATTTGTCCTATTTCTTCTGTTACCCTTGGGAAAAAAAAAAACTGGGGCGAAAAATATTATTTTTGTAAAAAAAAATAAGATTTTTTTGTTTTTAGGCTTGTACATTAAAAAACTTCTGTGAAGCACTTGGGGCTTCATAGCGCTCACCACACATCTAAATAAGTTTCCTTGTGGGCTTATTTTCCAAAATGGGGTACATTGTTGGGGATTTCCACTGTTTAGGCGCATCAGGGGCTCAACCAAATGCGACATGAGGGGCCCCCCAGACCATTCCATCAAAGTCTGCAATCCAAAACGTCACTACTTCCCTTTCCGAGCCCTGACATGCCCCATACAGTAGTTTTCTCCCACATATTGGGTATCAGCGTACTCAGGACAAATTGGACAACAACTTTTGGGGTCCAATTTTCTCCTGTTGCCCTTGTGAAAATAAAATATTGGGGGCGAAAAAATCATTTTTGTAAAAAAAAAAAGGATTTTTTATTTTTACGGCTGTGCGTTATAAACTTCTGTGAAGCACTTCGGGGTTCAAAGTGCTCACCACACATCTAGGTAAGTTCCTTGTGAGGTCTATTTTCCAAAATGGGGTCACTTGTGGGGGGTTTCCACTGTTTAGGCGCATCAGGGGCTCTCCAAATGCGACATGGACGCCCCCAGACCATTCCATCAAAGTCTGCAATCCAAACGTCACTACTTCCCTTTCCGAGCCCTGACATGCGCCCAATACAGTAGTTTTCTCCCACATATTGGGTATCAGCGTACTCAGGACAAATTGGACAACACTTTTGGGGTCCAATTTCTCCTGTTACCCTTGTGAAAATAAAATATTGGGGGCGAAAAAAATCATTTTGTAAAAAAAAAAGGATTTTTTATTTTTACGGCTGTGCGTTATAAACTTCTGTGAAGCACTTCGGGTTCAAAGTGCTCACCACACATCTAGATAAGTTCCTTTGGGGTCTATTTTCCAAAATGGGTCACTTGTGGGGGTTTCCACTGTTTAGGCCGTATCAGGGGCCTCCAAATGCGACATGACGCCCCAGACCATTCCATCAAAGTCTGCAATCCAAAACGTCACACTTCCTTCCCGAGCCCTGACGTGCACCCATACAGTAGTTTTCTCCTACATATTGGGTATCAGCGTACTCAGGACAAATTGGACAACAACTTTTGGGTTCCAATTTCTTCTGTTTACCTTGTGAAAATAAAATATTGGGGGCGAAAAAATCATTTTTGTAAAAAAAAAAAAAGGATTTTTTATTTTAAGGCTGTACGTTATAAACTTTTAGTGAAACACCTGGGGGTTCAAAGTTCTCACCACACATCTAGATAATTCCTTGAGGGGTCTAGTTTCCAAAATGGTGTCATTTGTGGGGGGTTTCCACTGTTTAGGCAGATCAGGAGCTCTCCAAACACGACATGGCGTCCAGCCAATTCTGCGTTGAAAAAGTGAGATGGCTCCCTTCCCTTCCAAACTTGCCATGCACCCAAACAGTGGTATACCCCCACATATGGGGTTATCAGTGTACTCAGGACAAATTGCACAATAACTTTTGGAGTCTTGTTACCCTGGAAAAATAAAAATTGGGGTGAAAAGATCATTTTTGTGGAAAAAATATGATTTTTAAATTTTACCGGCTCTACGTTATAAACTTGTGTGAAGCACTTGAGGGTTCAAATTGTCACCAAAGATCTAGATAAGTTCCTTAGGGGTCTAGTTTCCCAAATGGGTCATTTTGTGGGGGTTTCCACTGTTTAGGCACATCAGGGGCTCTCCAAATGCAACATGGCATCCAATCTCAATTCCAGCCAATTTTGGTTGGAAAAAGTCAAATGGTGCCCCTTCCCTTCCGAGCTCTGCCGTGCGCCCAAACAGTGGTTCCCCCCCCACATATGGGGCATCAGCGTATCAGGACAAATTGGACAACAACTTATGTGGTCCAATTCTCCTGATACCCTTGGGAAAATAAAAAATTAGTGACTAAAAGATAATTTTTGTTGGGAAAAAAATAGGATTTTTTATTTTCATGCCCGGGCATTATAAACTTGTGTGAAGCACTTGGGGGTTCAAAGTGCTCACCAAAGATCTAGATAAGTTCCTTAGGGGGTCTAGTTTCCAAAATGGGGTCACTTGTGGGGATTTCCACTGTTTAGGCTCATCTGGGGCACTGCAAACGGAACATGACCCCCATCAACGTCTGCATTCCAAAACGTTACTACTTTCCTTTCCAAACCCTGCCCGTGCGCCCCAAACAGTTTTCCACCCCCACATAGGGGTATCAGCGTACTCAGGACAAATTGGACAACAACTTTTGGGTCCAATTTCCTTGGGAAAATTCAAAAATTTAGGACTAAAAAACATTTTTGTGGAATTTTTTTTTTTTTTTCACACCCAGGCATTTATAACTTTTGTGAAACACTTGGGGGTTCAAAGTGCTCACAACAGATCTAGATAAGTACCTTGGGGGGCTAGTTTCCAAAATGGTGTCAACTTGTGGGGGGTTTCCACTGTTTAGGCGCATCAGAGGTTCTCCAAGCGCGACATGGCCGTCCAATCTCAACTCCAGCCAATTTTAGTTTGAAAAAGTCAAACGGCGCCCTCCTTCCCTTACGAGCTCTGCCGTGTGCCCAAACAGTGGTTTTCCCCCACATATGGGGTATTGGCGTACCTCAGGAGAAATTGCATAACAACCTTATCTGTCCATTTTCTCCTTTTACCCTTGTGAAAATAAAAAAAAAGTTTGAAAAAAAGATCATTTTTGTGGCTAAAAAGTTAAATATTCATTTTTTTCCTTCCACGTTGCTTTAGTTCCGTAAAAGCACCTGAAGGGTTAATAAACTTCTTGAATGTGGTTTGAGTACCTTGAGGGGGTGCAGTTTTTAGAATGGTGTCACTTTTGGGTATTTTCTGTCATTAGACCCCTCAAAGTTGACTTCAAATGTGAGGTGGTCCCAAAAAAAAAAATGGCTTTGTAAATTTTGTTGAAAAAAATGAGAAATCGCTGGTAAACTTTAAACCCTTATAACTTCCAAACAAAAAAAAATTTTGATTCCAAAATTGTGCTGATGTAAAGTAGACATGTGGGAAATGTTATTTCTTAACTATTTTGTGTTACATATTTCTCTGTTTTAAAGGGAATAAAAATTCAAAGTTTGAAAATTGCAAAATTTTTTAAAAATTTTTTCGCCATATTTGCGTATTTTTCAAAAATATACGCAAGTTATATGGAAGAAATTTTACCACTAACATGAAGTACAATATGTCACGAGAAAACAATCTCAGAATCGCGAAGATCCGTTGAAGCGTTTCCGGAGTTTAAAACCTCATAAAGAGACAGTGGTCAGAATTGTAAAAATTGTCCCGGTCATTAACGTGCAAACCACCCTTGGGGTGAAGGGGTTAAACAAGAAAAAAACAAAAAACAAGAAACAAATATCCTAAAATAAAACAAAATAAAAAAATATATTTTCAAAACATGCATGAAGTTTAGTAATTAATAAATAAGGGTATTTGGTAAACATAATTTTGATCAAAAGAATGTACAAGCCATCCGCCACGTCAAGGCAACCCTTTGTGGGACAGTCCTACTCTAATATAAAAACACCTTCCCACTTGTCAAGTGACGTAAATGTGAACAAGGCAGAGGGAAATGAAACCCACCATTGAAGCATAGGCCAGACAGGATGGATTTTTCAGCTCAAAAGCAGGGCAGTCACACCCTTATATGCACAAAATGCACTAAGAAATAAATGAAAAAATGGGTCTGAACTGAAAAAGTAAGTTGATGTGTATGCAAAATGTAAATGCATATCAAACACAAAGACCATTAAACAGAGAAAACAAAAAACAAGAAACAAATATCCTAAAATAAAACAAAATAAAAAAATATTGCAAAACATGCATGAAGTTGTAATAATAATAATAATAAGGGTATTTGGTAAACATAATTTTGATCAAAAGAATGTACAAGCCATCCCGCCACGTCAAGGCAACCCTTTGGTGGAAAAGTCCTACTCTAATATTAAAAACCCTTCCACTTGTCAAGTGACGTAAATGTGAACAAGGCAGAGGGACTGAACCCACCAGTTGAAGCATAGGTCAGACAGGATTTTTTTTTTCCAGCTCAAAAGCAGGGCGGTCACACCCTTATATGCCCAAAATGCACTAAGAAATAAATGAAAAACTGGTCTGAACTGAAAAAGTAAGTTGATGTGTATCAAAATGTAAATGCATATCAAACACATGACCATTAAACAGAGAAAACAAAAAACAAGAAACAAATATCCTAAAATAAAACAAAATAAAAAATATATTGCAAACATGCATGAAGTTGTAATAATAATAATAATAAGGGTATTTGGTAAAAATAATTTTGATCAAAAGAATGTACCCAAACCATCCCGCCACGTCAAGGCAACCCTTTGTGGAACAGTCCTACTCTAATATTAAAAACCCTTTCCACTTGTCAAGTGACGTAAATGTGAACAAGGCAGAGGGACTGAAACCCACCATTGAAGCAAGGTCAGACAGGATTGTTTTTTCAGCTCAAAAGCAGGGCGGTCACACCCTTATATGCACAAAAGCATTAAGAAATAAATGAAAAACTGGGTCTGAACTGAAAAAGTAAGTTGATGTGTATGCAAAATGTAAATGCATATCAAACACATACCATTAAACAGAGAAAACAAAAAACAAAAAAAACAAATATCCTAAAATAAAACAAAATAAAAAATATATTGCAAAACATGCATGAAGTTGTAATAATAATTATAATAAGGGTATTTGGTAAACATAATTTTTGACAAAAGAATGTACAAGCCATCCGCCACGTCAAGGCAACCCTTTGTGGGACAGTCCTACTCTTAATATTAAAAACCCTTCCACTTGTCAAGTGACTAAATGTGAACAAGGCAGAGGGACGAACCCACCAAGTTGAAGCATAGGCCAGACAGGATGGATTTTTTCAGCTCAAAAAACAGGGCAGTCCACACCCTTATAGCACAAAATGCACTAAAGAAATAAATGAAAACTGGGGCTGAACTGAAAAAGATAAATTGATGTGTATGCAAAATGTAAATGCATATCAAACACATGACCATTAAACAGAGAAAACAAAAAACAAGAAACAAATCCTAAAATAAAAACAAAATAAAAAATATATTGCAAAACATGCATGAAGTTGTAATAATTAATAATAATAAGGGTATTTGGTAAACATAATTTTTAAGCCATCCCCCACGTCAAGGCACCCTTTGTGGGACGTTTCACTCTAATTTAAAAACCCTTCCACTTGTCAAGTGCCCGTAAATGTGAACAAGCAAAAGGGACTGAACCCACCATTTAAAGCAAAGGCCAGACAGGAGATTTTTCAGCTCCAAAACAGGGGGTCACACCCTTATATGCACAAAACCAAACTAAAAAAAAAATGAAAAACTGGGTCTGAACTGAAAAAGTAATTGTGTGTATGCAAAATGTAAATGCATATCAAACACATGAAATTAAAAAAGAGAAAAAAAAAAAACAAAAACAAATTCCTAAAATAAAAACAAAATAAAAAAATTATTGCAAAAAAAATGCATAAAAGTTGTAATAATAATTAAAAGGGTTTTTTGGTAAACATATTTTGATCAAAGAATGTACAAGCCATCCCGCCACGCCCAAGGCAAACCCTTTGGGGAAAAGCCCCTACTTTAATATTAAAAACCCTTCCACTTTCTAAGTGACATAAATTGAAAAAAGGCAAGGACTGAACCACCATTGAACATAGGCCAGACAGGATGGTTTTTTCAGCTCAAAAGAAAGGGCGGTTCACACCCTTAATATGCACAAAAATCCCACTAAGAAATAAATGAAAAACCCGGGTCTAACTGAAAAAAGTAAATTGATGTGTATGAAAAATGTAAATCCCTTATCAAACCCATGACCATTAAACAGAGAAAAAAAAAAACAAGAAAAAATATCCAAAATAAAACAAAAATAAAAAATATTGCAAAAAATGCATAAAATTGTAATAATAATAATAATAAGGGTTTTTGGTAAACATAATTTTAAATCAAAAGAATGTACAAAAAACCCCGCCCGTCAAGGCAAACCCTTTGTGGGCATTCTACTCTAATATTAAAAACCTTCCACGGTCAAGTGACGAAAATTTGTGAAACAAGGCAGAGGGACCCTGAACCCACCAGTTGAAAGGGTAGGCCCGACGGATTGATTTTTCAGCTAAAAGCAGGGCGGTTTACACCCTTAAATGCAAAAAATGCATAAGAAATAAATGACAAAATGGGGTTGAATGAAAAATAATTGATGTGTATGCAAAATGTAAATGCATATCAAAACTTACCTTTAAACAGAGAAAACAAAAAAAACAAGAAACAAATATCCAAAATAAAAAAAAAATAAAAAATATTTTGCAAAACATGCATGAAGTTGTTTTTAATAATAATTAAGGGTATTTGGTAAACATAATTTTGATAAAAGAATGTACAAGCCATCCCGCCCGTCAAGGGCAACCCTTTGTGGGACAGTCCCTACTCAATAATAAAAACCCTTCCACTTGTCAATGTGACGTAAATTTTGAACAAGGGCAGAGGACTGAACCCACCAGTTGAAGGATAGGCAGACAGGATTTTTTTTTCAGCTAAAAAGCGGGGGGGGTCCCCCTTATACACAAAAGGCACTAAAAATTTTAAATAAAAAACGGGGTTAAAACTGAAAAAGTAAGTTGATGTGAGAAAATTTTTAAGCATTCAAACCAGACCTTAAAAACAAAAAACAAAAACCCCAAGAAAAAAATTTCCCTAAAAAAAAAACAAAAAAAAAAATTTTATTGAAAAACATGCATGAAGTTGAAAAAAAAATTTAATAATAAGGGATTTGGTAAAAAAATTTTGTAAAAGAATGAAAAAACCCTTTTCCCCCACGTCAAGGAAACCCTTTGTGGGACAGTCCTCTTTTAATATTAAAAACCCTTCCTTTTTGGAAGTGACGTAAATGTAACAAGGCAGGGGGGACTGAACCCCAGTTGAAGCATAGGCCAGACAGTTGGATTTTTAGCTCAAAAGCAGGGCGTAACACCCTTATATGCAAAAAATTTGCCCTAAGAAATAAATGGAAAAACTGGGTCTAAAACTGAAAAAGTAAGTTGAGTGTATGCAAAATTTTAAATGCATATCAAAACATGCCCATTAAAAAAGAGGGAAAAAAAAAAAAACAAGAAACAAATACCTAAAAAAAAAACAAAATAAAAAATATATTGCAAACATGCATGAAGTTGTAATTTTAATAAAAAAATGGGTTTTGGTAAAAATAATTTTGATCAAAAGAATGTACAAGCCATCCCCACGTCAAGGCAACCCTTTGTGGGGACATTTCCTCTCTAAATATTAAAAAACCCTTCCACTTGTCAAGTGACGTAAATGGGAACAAGGCAGGGGGGACTGAACCCCAGTTGAAGCATAGGCCAGACAGGATGGATTTTTCAGCTCAAAAGCAGGGCGGTCACCCCCTTATATGCAAAAAAAATGCACTAAGAAATAAATGAAAAACTGGGTCTGAACTGAAAAGGTAAGTTGATGTGTAAGCAAAAATGTAAATGCATATCAAACACATGACCATTAAACAGAGAAAAACAAAAAAACAAGAAACAAATATCCTAAAATAAAACAAAATAAAAAATATTATTGCAAAACATGCATGAAGTTGTAATAATAATAAAAGGGTATTTGGTAAACATAATTTTGATCAAAAGAATGTACAAGGCCATCCCGCCACGTCAAGGCAACCCTTTGTGGGACAGTCCACTCTAATATTAAAAAACCCTTCCACTTGTCAAGTGACGTAAATGTGAACAAGGCAAGGGACTAGAACCCACCAGTTGAAGCATAGGTCAGACAGGATTGTTTTTTTCAGCTCAAAAGCAGGGCGGTCACACCCTTATATGCACAAAATGCACTAAGAAATAAATGAAAAATGGGTCTGAACTGAAAAAGTAAGTTGATGTGTATGCAAAATGTAATTGCATATCAAACACATGACCATTAAACAGAGAAAACAAAAAACAAAGAAACAAATATCCTAAAATAAAACAAAATTTAAAAATATATTTGCAAAACATGCATGAAGTTGTAATAATAATAATAAGGGTATTTGGTAAACATAATTTTGTTCAAAAGAATGTACAAGCCATCCCCACGTCAAGGCAACCCTTTAAAAACCCTTCCACTTGTCAAGTGACGTAAAGGGTGAACAAGGCAGAGGGACTGAACCCACCAGTTGAAGCTTTAGGCCAGACAGGAGGTTTTTTTCACCCTCAAAAGCAGGGCGCACAAACCCTTATATGCAAAAAAAGCACTAAGAAATAAAGGGGAAAAAATTTGGGTCTGAACTGAAAAAGTAAGTTATGTGTATGCAAAATGTAAATGCATATCAAACACATACCATTAAACAGAGAAAACAAAAAACAAGAAACAAAGATCCTAAAAATAAAACAAAAAAAAAAATATATTGCAAAACATGCATGAAGTTGTAATAAATAATAATAAGGGTATTTGGTAAACATAATTTGATCAAAAGAATGTACAAGCCATCCCGCCAACTCAAGGCAACCCTTTGTGGGACAGTCCTACTCTAATATTAAAAAAACCCTTCCCTTGTCAAGTGACGTAAAGTGAACAAGGCAAAGGGACTGAACCCACCAGTTGAACCCTAGGCCAGACAGGATGGATTTTTCAGCTCAAAAGCAGGGCGGTCAAAACCCTTATATGAAACAAAATGCACTAAAAAAATAAATAAAAAAACTGGTCTGAATTTGAAAAAGAAGTTGATGTGTATGCAAATTAAAGCAATCAAACACATGACCTTAAACAGAGAAAACAAAAAACAAGAAACAAATATCCTAAAATAAAACAAAATAAAAAATATATTGCAAAACATGCATGAAGTTGAAATAAAAATAATAATAAGGGTATTTGGTAAACATAATTTTGATCAAAAAGAATGTACAAGCCATCCCGCCACGTCAAGGCAACCCTTTGTGGGACAGTCCTACCTAAAATTAAAAACCCTTCCACTTGTCAAGTGACGTAAATGTGAACAAGGCAAGGGACTGAACCCACCATTGAAGCATAGCCAGACAGGATGGATTTTCAGCTCAAAAGCAGGGCGGTCACACCCTTATATGCACAAAATGCCTAAGAAATAAATGAAAAACGGGTCTGAACTGAAAAAGTAAGTTGATGTGTATGCAAAAATGTAAAAAAACCTTCCACTTGTCAAGTGACGTAAATGTAACAAGGCAGAGGACGAACCACCAGTTGAAGCATAGGCCAGACGGATGGATTTTCACTCAAAACGGGCGGTCCCCTTATATGCACAAAAGCACTAAAAATAAATGAAAAGGTTGAACTGAAAAGTAAGTGATTGTCAAATAAATGCTATCAAAAATAATTAAACAGAGAAAAAAAAAGAAACAAATATCCTAAATAAAAAATAAAAATATATTGCAAAAATCATGAGTTGAATAATAATAATAAGGGTATTGGTAAACATAATTTTGATCAAAAGAATGTAAAGCCATCCGCCACGTCAAGGCACCTTTGTGGGACAGTCCTACTCTAATATAAAAACCTTCCATTGTCAAGTGACTAAATGTGAACAGGCAGAGGGACTGAACCACATTGAAGCATAGGTCAGACAGGATTGTTTTCAGCTCAAAAGCAGGGCGGTCACACCCTTATATGCACAAAGCACTAAGAATAATGAAAAACTGGTCTGAACTGAAAGTAAGTTGATGTGTATGCAAATGTAAATGCATATCAAAACATGACCATTAACAGAGAAAACAAAAACAAGAAACAAATATCTAAAATAAACAAAATAAAAATATATTGCAAAACATGCATGAGTTGTAATAATATAATAAGGGTATTTGGTAAACATAATTTTGATCAAAAGAATGTACAAGCCATCCCCCGTCAAGGCAACCTTTGTGGGACAGTCCTACTCTAATATTAAAAACCTTCCACTTGTCAAGTGACGTAAATGTGAACAAGGCAGAGGGACTGAACCACCAGTTGAAGCATAGGCCAGACAGGATGGATTTTCAGCTCAAAAGCAGGGCGGTCACCTTATATGCACAAATGCACTAAGAAATAATGAAAAACTGGGTCTGACTGAAAAAGAGTTGATGTGTATGCAAATGTAAATGATATCAACACATGACCATTAAACAGAGAAAACAAAAACAAGAAACAATATCCTAAAATAAAACAAATAAAAAATATTGCAAAACAGCTGAAGTTGTAATAATAATAATAAGGGTATTGGTAAACATATTTGATCAAAGATGTACAAGCCATCCCGCCACGTCAAGCAACCTTTGTGGGACAGTCCTACTTAATATTAAAAACCTCCATTGTCAAGTGACGTAATGTGAAAGGCGAGGGACTGAACCACCAGTTGAGATAGGCAGACAGATGGATTTTTCAGCTCAAAAGCAGGGCGGTCACACTATATGCACAAAATGCACTAAGAAATAAATGAAAAACGGGTCTGACTGAAAAAGTAAGTTGATGTGTATGCAAAATTAAATGCAATCAAACACAGACATTAAACAGAAAAACAAAAAACAAGAAACAAATATCCTAAAATAAAACAAAATAAAAAATATATTCAAAACATGCATGAAGTTGAAATAATAATAATAAGGGAATTGTAAACATAATTTTGATCAAAAGAATGTACAACATCGCCACGTAAGCAACCCTTTGTGGACAGTTTATCTAATATTAAAAAACCCTTCACTGTCAATGACGTAAATGTGAACAAGGCAGAGGGACTGAACCCACCAGTTGAACAAGGCAGACAGATGTTTTTCAGTCAAAAGCAGGGGTCCACCTTATATGCACAAATGCACAAGAAATAAATAAAAACAGGGCTGACTGAAAAGAAGTTGATGTTACAAAATGTAAAATGCATATCAAACACATGACCATTAAACAAGAAAACAAAAAACAAGAAACAAAATCCAAATAAAACAAAAAAAAAATATATGCAAAACATGCATGAAGTTGTAATAAAAATAATGGGTATTTGGTAAACATAATTTTGACAAAAGAATGACAAGCCACCCGCCACGTCAGGCAACCCTTGTGGGACAGTCCTACTCTAATATAAAAACCCTTCACTTGTCAAGTGACGTAAATGTGAACAAGGCAGAGGGACTGAACCCACCAGTTGAAGGATAGGCCAGACAGGATGGATTTTTCAGCTCAAAAGCAGGGCGGTCACACCCTTATATGCACAAAATGCACTAAGAAATAAATGAAAAACTGGGTCTGAACTGAAAAAGTAAGTTGATGTGTATGCAAAATGTAAATGCATATCAAACACATGACCATTAAACAGAGAAAACAAAAAACAAGAAACAAATATCCTAAAATAAAACAAAATAAAAAATATATTGCAAAACATGCATGAAGTTGTAATAATAATAATAAGGGTATTTGGTAAACATAATTTTGATCAAAAGAATGTACAAGCCATCCCGCCATGTCAAGGCAACCCTTTGTGGGACAGTCCTACTCTAATATTAAAAACCCTTCCACTTGTCAAGTGATGTAAATGTGAACAAGGCAGAGGGACTGAACCCACCAGTTGAAGCATAGGCCAGACAGGATGGATTTTCAGCTCAAAAGCAGGGCGGTCACACCCTTATATGCACAAAATGCACTAAGAAATAAATGAAAAACTGGGTCTGAACTGAAAAGTCAGCGCAACGTGGTTCCTCACAAAGGGCTGGGCAGGGCTCACTTTGTGAGGAGGATGAGGAGGAGTCAATGGAGGAGGAAGACATCGTTCCAGAGGGAGGTACACAACGCTCTAGTCAGTATGTAGAGCGAGGGTGGGGTGATGCAGAGCAGGCAGAGATGATGCCTCTTGCAGGGGACAGCGTTTCTTGGCCAGTTGGAAGTCTGCAGCACATGGTTGATTTGATGCTGCAGTGCCTGAGAAACGACAGCCACATCACCCACATTCTCACCACGTCTGATTATTGGGTGTACACCCTCCTAGACCCTCGCTACCGGGACAACTTTCAAAGCCTCATCAGACCGTTGAACCGGGAGCGTAAAATGCGGGAGTAACAAGACACACTGCTGCAATTATTATTATTATTATACATTTATATAGCGCCATTTATTCCATGGCGCTTTACATATGACAAGGGAAAAATATAGACAGGTACAATAAAGATGTGCTGGACAAGGGACACACAAGTACAGAAGGAGAGAGGACCCTGCCCGCGAGGGCTCACAGTCTGCAGGGATGGGTGAGAATGCAATAGGAAAGGGTAGAGCTGGTCGCACGATGGTTGAGTACACTGAGGATCATTGCAGGTTGTAAGCTTGTCGGAATCCATAATGTTCTCCATTCCAGCCGAGAGCACTGCTGCTGCTACTGCTTTGCAAAGCAGCTCTGTGCGTCGAGGCAGTGGAGACAGCTCTGCAACAAGAGGGAGCACAAGCAGCGCCTCTGCACAGGGCAAGACCAGTATGTTCCAAATGTGGCGAAGTTTTGTGGCAGCGCCACCAATGTCTACACCATCCGAGACGGCTCCAGTCAGCAGGAGGCAACGTTTACGTAAGATGGTGACAGACGACATGTCTTGCCCTCTCAGTGTACTCCCAGATGGCTCTTCCCCATTCAAGTTTTGAGTCTCTAAGCTGGATACATGGCCAGAGCTTAGCCAGTATGCATTGGAGGTGCTGGCTTGCCCTGCTGGCAGTGTATTATCGGAGCGCGTCTTTTGTGCTTCAGGTGGTGTACTAACAGACCGTCGCATGCGACTATCCTCCGATAATGTAGACCGGCTTACTTTGCTGAAAATGAACAAGGCATGGATCACGCATGAATTTGCCTGTCCTGTTTCCGATTAAATAACTGGTTGGCAACGTTATACATGTATCCTGTTATGTTCATCTTTCTATTACCTGAACTGTACAGTCATGGCCAAAAGTTTTGATAATGACACAAATATGATATTTTCACATGATCTGCTGCCCTCTGGTTTTTATGTGTGTTTGACAGATTTTTTTTATCACAGACAGAAATATAATTGCAAACATATGAGTAACAAAAGCTTATATTGACAGTTAATGAGTTAATGCAGCAAGTCTAATTTTGCAGTGTTGACCCTTCTTCTTCAGGACCTCTGCAATTCTCCCTGGCATGCTCTCAATCAACTTCTGGACCAAATCCTGGCTGATAGCAGTCCATTCTTGCACAATCAATGCTTTCATTTTGTCAGAATTTTTAATTTTTTGTTTGTCCACCCATCTCTTGATGATTGACCACAAGTTCTCAATGGGATTAAGATCTGGGGAGTTTCCAGCCCATGGACCCAAAATCTCTATGTTTTGTTCCCTGAGCCATTTTGTCACTCCATAACTTAGGCAAATCAAACTCACATCATGCCTCAAAAGCTGGAATGTTGGAAGTGCATAATGTGGGTTGAACTTTGACAACAGCTGCAGTGCGAATGTTTGCCTTCATTGTTCTTAGCTTTTAAATAAAAGCATACAAGTAAATATAATAATACCTGAAAACCTCAGACTACAGTGAACACTTCACACAACTGTTCAATAGCTGTGAAAGCCCTCTTTGTGTAATTCTATATTCTTTGCAACCAATGTATTGGATACGGATGGAAGCATGTCACACTAATAGATTTTAATTATTTGAAATTGAATGTAGCAGCACCAATTTTAGAAAAATGACAAGGATGAGCCAGGGACAGACACTCAGCAGAGTACATGCAGCGGTGGTTGAAGTAAGTGGAGCGGGATCTACACTCCTACCAAAAATTTAAACCTCAGACTAGAGTGAACACTGAACACAACTGTTCACTTGCTGTGAAAGGCCTTTTTGTGGACTTCTATTATGTTTGCAAGCAATGTATTGTATTTTGATGGAAGAGCGTCACACTAATAGATTTTAGTAAATTTAAAATAGAATAAAGCAGCACCAATTTAGAAAAATGACAAGGATGAGCCAGTGACAGACACTCAGCAGAGTACACGCAGCGGTGGTTGAAGTAAGTGGAGCGGGATCTACACTCCTACCAAAAATTTAAACCTCAGACTAGAGTGAACACTGAACACAACTGTTCACTTGCTGTGAAAGGCCTTTTTGTGGACTTCTATTATGTTTGCAAGCAATGTATTGTATTTTGATGGAAGAGCGTCACACTAATAGATTTTAGTAAATTTAAAATAGAATAAAGCAGCACCAATTTTAGAAAAATGACAAGGATGAGCCAGGGACAGACACTCAGCAGAGTACACGCAGCGGTGGTTGAAGTAAGTGGAGCGGGATCTACACTCCTACCAAAAATTTAAACCTCAGACTAGAGTGAACACTGAACACAACTGTTCACTTGCTGTGAAAGGCCTTTTTGTGGACTTCTATTATGTTTGCAAGCAATGTATTGTATTTTGATGGAAGAGCGTCACACTAATAGATTTTAGTAAATTTAAAATAGAATAAAGCAGCACCAATTTTAGAAAAATGACAAGGATGAGCCAGGGACAGACACTCAGCAGAGTACACGCAGTGGTGGTTGAAGTAAGTGGAGCGGGATCTACACTCCTACCAAAAATTTAAACCTCAGACTAGAGTGAACACTGAACACAACTGTTCACTTGCTGTGAAAGGCCTTTTTGTGGACTTCTATTATGTTTGCAAGCAATGTATTGTATTTTGATGGAAGAGCGTCACACTAATAGATTTTAGTAAATTTAAAATAGAATAAAGCAGCACCAATTTTAGAAAAATGACAAGGATGAGCCAGTGACAGACACTCAGCAGAGTACACGCAGCGGTGGTTGAAGTAAGTGGAGCGGGATCTACACTCCTACCAAAAATTTAAACCTCAGACTAGAGTGAACACTGAACACAACTGTTCACTTGCTGTGAAAGGCCTTTTTGTGGACTTCTATTATGTTTGCAAGCAATGTATTGTATTTTGATGGAAGAGCGTCACACTAATAGATTTTAGTAAATTTAAAATAGAATAAAGCAGCACCAATTTTAGAAAAATGACAAGGATGAGCCAGTGACAGACACTCAGTAGAGTACACGCAGCGGTGGTTGAAGTAAGTGGAGCGGGATCTACACTCCTACCAAAAATTTAAACCTCAGACTAGAGTGAACACTGAACACAACTGTTCACTTGCTGTGAAAGGCCTTTTTGTGGACTTCTATTATGTTTGCAAGCAATGTATTGTATTTTGATGGAAGAGCGTCACACTAATAGATTTTAGTAAATTTAAAATAGAATAAAGCAGCACCAATTTTAGAAAAATGACAAGGATGAGCCAGTGACAGATGCTCAGCAGAGTACACAAAGGATTAGTTGAAGAAGTAACTGGAGCGTGATCTGCACTCAAAAAAAAAAAAACCTCACAGACTGCAGTGAACACTGAAACACAACTGTTCACTATCTGTGAAAGGCTCCTTTGTGTACTTCTACAGTGTTTGCAAGCAATGTATTGTATCAGGATGGAAGCACGTCACACTCATAGATTTTAGTTTTTTTCAATAGAATGGAGCAGCAACAATTTTAGAAAAATGACAAGGATGAGGCTGTGACACGCTCAGCAGAGTACACGCAGCATTAGTTGAAGAAGTAACTGGAGCGTGATCTGCATTTAAAAAAAAATAAAAAAATACCTCACAGACTGCAGTGAACACTGAAACACAACTGTTCACTATCTGTGAAAGGCTCCTTTCTGTACTTCTATAGTGTCTGCAACCAATGTATTGGATACGGATGGAAGCACGTCACACTATAATTTCAATTGAATGGAGCAGCAAGAATTACACTAAAGAAAAAAATAAGTCTGTGAGTGACACGTGCAGATGCCTACAAACAGCGTTGGATGCAGAGCAAACTGCAGCGTCACCTGCACGCACACACACACCTTGCAGAGCTGTGAAAACAACACTGCAAGGCAAAAGGAAGCTTTACACAGCGGTTGGTAAACTAGCCTGCCTAAAGCACAGTACACAAAATCGCAATCTCTAACTGTCCCTCAGAGTCAGCAGAGCAGCGTTCTGTCCCTATCTGAATTCACAGCACAGTGACGCTAAAATGGCGGCGGCGCCTTTTATAGTGCATTCTGACATCATTTCAGCATCCAATCACAGCCATGCCATTAGTTAACATGACCGCAGCAGTACAGGATGTGCCCACATTTCTTAGGATTCCTCATTGGCTGACTAAAATCACATTGCCTCTCAAAGAATTATGGGAACTTCCGATTCCGGTATACGATATATGGAAAATATCGGAACCAAGTATCTAAAGTCCGATACAGCGAATATCGGCCGATACCCGATACTTGCGGTATCGGAATGCTCAACTCTAGTCCTATCACATCTCAGGCTATTTATACTCTACTGGCACATACAGTCTTTTCTGACTATATTGTAAGTTAGATGGATGTTTGGAGTTCTAGCTCTCCACTTAAGGATTTTCTTGCTAAGGTTTATCTACTGTGTCTCATGCAGTTTGTTTGCTTATTCCCCTTCTCAGCTCTTTTCCCATTTTTGTTACATTCAAGGTTTGGAGCTTTTCATATAGATCTTTTTAGGGTGCCTTTCTTTTCCTTCTTTCATATATGACTGTATGAAAATGCCTTTAGCCCTGTATCTCAACCTCTGTCTGTGTGCAGTCCATTCTGTTGTTGTGGTTTTGGGTTACACTCTTTGTTGAGGGGGCAGCTAAGGACACTCAGGGCCATCCGACAAAGAGTAACATAGTAACATAGTTATTAAGGTTGAAGGAAGACTTTAAGTCCATCTAGTTTAACCCATATCCTGTCCTAACCTGCCCTAACATGTTGATCCAGAGGAAGGCAAAAAAAAACCCAAGTGGCAAATAGTAAGCTTCACATTGGGGAAAAAAATTCCTTCCCGACTCCACATACGGCAATCAACGCAATATCTAGGAAACTAGTGAATATAGCCTGTAATATTATACTTTTCAAGAAAGGCATCCAGTGCCTTCTTAAATTTTAGTAGGGAATCACTCATTACAACATTAGATGGCAGAGAGTTCCATAGTCTCACTGCTCTTACAGTAAAGAATCTGCGTCTGTGATTATGACTAAACCTTCTTTCCTCCAGACGTAGAGGATGCCCCTTGTCCCCGTCACAGGTCAAAGAGTAAAAAGATCATTAGAAAGGTCTTTGTACTGTCCCTCATATATTTATACATTGTAATAAGATCACCCCTAAGCCTTCGTTTTTCCTAACTAAATAACCCCAAGTGTAATAACCTGTCCTGGTATTGCAGACCCCCTAGTTTTCTAATAACCTTGGTCGCTCTTCTCTGCACCCGCTCCAGTTCAGCTATGTCTTTCTTATACACCGGAGACCAGAACTGTACACAGTATTCTAAGTGTGGTTGCACCAGTGACTTGTATAGAGATAAAATTATGTTGACCTCATGAGCATCTATGCCTCTTTTAATGCATCCCATTATTTTATTTGCCTTTGCAGCAGCTGCCTGACATTGGCCACTAAATGTGAGTTTGTCATCCACCCATACACCAAGGTTTTTTTCAGTGACAATTCTGCCCAGTGTTTTACAATTAAGCACATAATTATACATCTTGTTTGTTCTACCCAAGTGCATGACCTTACATTTATCCCCATTAAAGCTCATTTGCCATTTATCAGCCCAAGCTTCTAATTTACATAAATCCTCCTGTAATATAAAATTATCCTCCTCTGTATTTATTACCCTGCAGAGTTTAGTATATATGTAAATATTGAAATACTACTCTGTATGCCCCCTACAAGGTCATTAATATGTTAAAGAGAAGTGGCCCCAATACTGACCCCTGTGGTACCCCACTGCTAACCGTGACCCAGTCCGAGTGTGCTCCATTAATAACCACCCTTTGTTTCCTATCCATGAGCCAGTTCTTAACCCACTTACACATATTTTCCCCTATCCCCATTGTTCTCATTTTATGTATTAACCTTTTGTGTGGCACCGTATCAAAAGCTTTTGAGAAGTCCATGAACACCCCATCCACTGCGTTCCCTTGGTCCAGTCCGGAACTTACCCTTTCATAAAAGCTTATCAGATTAGTCTGACAAGAACGGTCCCTCGTAAACCCATGCTGATACTGTGTCATGAGGTTATTTAGCGTCAGATACTCCAATATAGTATCCCTTAAAAAAACCTCCAGGATTTTACCCACAATAGATCTATATTTGCCCCTCTTCACATGTAAAGCGCCATGGAATAAATGGCGCTATAAAAATGTATAATAATAATAATAATAATGTTAAGCTCACTGGCCTATAATTTCCAGGTTCAGTTTTTGCCCCCTTTTTGAATATTGGCACCACATTTGCTATACGCCAGTCCTGTGGCACAATATAATATAACCTCGGCACACACCAGTGGTATCTTGAAATAGTGGTTTTAATCAAAAATCAGTACATACAGACATTTCGGTCGTACATGACCTTCCTCAATGTACAGAATCTAGAAGCTAAGAGCCAGGTGGAGAAAATATAGAATCAACCACAGGGTAAGATATATGATAAGCTTCAGACTATATGTCGGTGATATGATGTGAAGATGGAGCGGCTAGGACGCGGTATACCACCGCTTGTCAGAAAGCGTCAACTTACGGCTTCAACGTCCACAGAGGAGTTTACCAACCTCAAAACAAAGATTAACGATACTATCAACCTACACCGACGGGAGACGGAAACAAGAAAAATAAATAAATTTGCTCGCGACACCGAAGACTACGAACAACAGAGAGTCTACAAATGGTAAGTATCGCCTACTTCTGGGAACTTCTCACGCTCTTATTACAGATCCTCTACAGATGTCTCTACCTCAGGATCGGATCGAGAGAGACCTTTTCCATCAAATCATTTTTTAGGACAAAGGAGGCGGGCCACAAGAAGAAGAGGACCCGCCGAGGAAAGAGACTCTCGCAGAGACTTCAACCGCGTGACCCGCTCCCAGGTAATAATCCCCTGGTAATCAATATTTCATCCAGAAGTCTGGGTATAGCGGAACATCATTTATTACAAAAGGATCTGTCCTTTTGTCCCAGCTATCGTTACAACACGTTTAAGTTAGATATGGACTTACAACGATTCTATAATGATCTATCTATGACTGTACTTAATTCCTGCAGTACTCGGGGGTGTATCCCATCTGGGCCCGGGGATTTGTCAATTTTAGTGATTTTTAGACACCGCCGTACTTCATGTTATCTGTCATGGGATTTTCTTGTGTATATACAGTGGGGGTGCCATTGCATAATTTTAGGGTGCCAACCTCCGAGGTGAGACAGGGACAAATCAGGGTCAGGTTAGGGATTTGCCTACTCTGTATACAAACCTGTGGTGTGCAGTTTTAATATCTTCCCTGGTTTGTTCATCTCTGTATGAGTGTCAGGACTCATTCATACCAGGTAGAATGTCCCCATCCTGATATCATCTCCACATTCTGGCATAATGTTTCAATCCTGGTAGAGTGTATGAATTCTGGTTTAATGTCCCCATCCTGGTATAATGTCCCCATCCTTGTATAATGTCTCCATTCTGATATAATGTCCCAATTCTGGCATAATGTTGCTATCCTGGCATATTGTTTGAATTCTGGTATAATGTCCCAATTCTGGTATAATCTCCTCATTCTGATATAATGTCCCTATCCTGTTGTAGTTTCTCCCATTCTGGTATATTGTCCCCCAACTTGGTCCATTCCAAACTTCTCCAGCACATTTAAAAATAACAAATGATTCTACTCACCTTCCCACACTTTCACGCAACACGGCTTCCTCTTCTGTAGTCTGGTGCAGGAGCAGACAGTTGATTTTGGCATGAGGGCACAGGCAGTGTATGTATACTTCCATGTGCCGCACTTCACTGGCAAGCCTACATCAGCTGCCGGCCTTTGATTGGCTAGTTACGTGTATTACGTGTCTCCGCGCTGCAATACTTTTCACCTACATTTGCATCCAAGATCACACACCCAGGTAAAATTGGTATCTGCAGATCCCACTCCTGCACACGCCTGGTCATGGTTGCACCTTCTCCAACATCGAGCATTGTGCCTCTATGTGGGGGGGGGTGATGGGATGGAGGGAGATCATAAATGTTTTAAGCATTTTAAATAAAGTTCACAAGATATCTCCATCATTACAGTTTTAAAATGTTCTTAATTTCTTTTTCCGGTTAGAAAAGAGAACTTAATGAAGCCTATTCAAACTAGAAGTAGCAAGTGAAATGTTTACTATGCCAAAAATTACTGCAACATCTTCCTGGAATAAGAAATGAACTGTACAAAAGAGAGGTTAACATGGTGTAACTTTGCACTGTGAAGTATATTATCCAATAGTTCTTGACATCTATTTATTCCTATCTTGATGGGTGAGCACATATGTTAACACATGTCAGAGACTGTGTACACTTGGTTAAAGCAAGCATGGCATTGAACAGGATAGTTTGTGGGCACCTCTAATGCACATTTCATCGCAAATGGTCATAATGCAAAGTGCTCAATCAAGAACTGAGGAAGAAAAAAATGATGTGTTAACTTATTTGTTGTGAAAAGGATTAAAGTGGAACGGGCCCTTTCAGTTGCATATACAGCGTAGAAATGTTCATCTGTATAACATTGTCGTACTGACATGCAGATGTTGATAGGTGGTTCTACATCTTACTGCCGGATCTTAGTCATGTAAAACTGCACAACTATAAAACTCAAAAAATAAATTATAAACACACCCAGTTCTCTGGCATATAATCCATCCTGAACCTTGATATACAGAAATAAGCTGATATCACCAAGATTGTGGCTCAGTCAACATCATAAATAAAATCGTAAAGAGTTATGGAAAAGTTTAAAGCACAGTCATACCACAATTATTTAATCGTACATGAATAAGCAGCATCAGGGTCGGACACTGACAGCTTGGGGCCTCTGTGCAAGAAATATGTCTGGTCACTCCTCCCTGCCTAGCATACCGCTTATGATGAGGACAATTTGGCCATGGGACCCCTCGAGCCTTGGTCCCTAAGTAACAGGCCAGATTGCCCTCATTATAACCTCCCTGCAAGCAGGGGGATACATAGAATTCACAGGACACCATAGCAAAAGTTCTATTTGGGCCCCCCACACATCTAAAAATATATATATTTATATATTTTTTAATGAAATGGAGATATATATCTCTGTTAGGATTTGGTTCTGCTGAGAACAACCATGAATATATTATATTAAATTATATGTCTCGTATCTGGTAAAGGGTTATTCTCCAAATAAATCAAGTTATCCCTAATCCCAATGATAAGGGATAACTTATTGACTTTTGGGGGACTGACCACTAGAAGCCCCAGAAGGGCAGGAGATAACCCTTTAAAAAGCCAGGTTGATTTTCCTATTCTTTACAATTACAGTATCATATATGAACCAAAAAGAAGTATTTTTTCTAGTGCATGAAAGCACTGAAAGCACTAAGAGGTTCATTTGTTGCACCTGGGACCAGGTTACGGGTAGCTGTGAGAGATGGACGGGTCTAGTTACCCACATACCTCACATCTGGGTGTGGTTAGCAGCCTATATAATGGAGGCTGTTGTTTGGCACATGGCCTGTATGTTGGGAGGGAGAAGGTCTCCTCTGTGTGTTTAACTCCAGACCAAGCCTGAATACTGGATGTTACCCCAGCCTGTGTGGCTTCAGGTCTGGCGGAGCAGAACCCTGCTATGGACATTTGTATTGTGTTTGCCTTATCTGATGGCTATTCTCTGTTTGGCTTCTGAGTTTATGAAGCAATAAACCCCACATGAACATTTAATGGAACAAGCCTCCTGTCTTCCTACTGACGCACCCAAGTGAGTACAACTCCTACAATAAATATATAAACATACACACAAACATACATACATACACTCATATACACATAGATACACACACATAGGTATACACACATACATACACATACACATTAATAAACACATACATACACACACATATATACAGGTCCTTCTCAAAAAATTAGCATATATGCTAAATTTCATTATTTTCCATAATGTAATGATTACAATTAAACTTTCATATATTTTAGAATCATTACACACCAACTGAAATTTGTCAGGTCTTTTATTGTTTTAATACTGATGATTTTGGCATACAACTCCTGATAACCCAAAAAACCTGTCTCAAAAAATTAACATATTTCAACCGTCCAATAAAATAAAAGTGTTTTTTAAAAACAAACAAAAAAAACATCAAATAATAAAGTTCAGTTATGCACTCAATACTTGGTCGGGAATCCTTTTGCAGAAATGACTGCTTCAATGCGGCGTGGCATGGAGGCAATCAGCCTGTGACACTGCTGAGGTGTTATGGAGGCCCAGGATGCTTCGATAGCGGCCTTAAGCTCATCCAGAGTGTTGGGTCTTGCGTCTCTCAACTTTCTCTTCACAATATCCCACAGATTCTCTATGGGGTTCAGGTCAGGAGAGTTGGCAGGCCAATTGAGCACAGTAATACCATGGTCAGTAAACCATTTACCAGTGGTTTTGGCACTGTGAGCAGGTGCCAGGTCGTGCTGAAAAATGAAATCTTCATCTCCATAAAGCATTTCAGCCGATGGAAGCATGAAGTGCTCCAAAATCTCCTGATAGCTAGCTGCATTGACCCTGCCCTTGATGAAACACAGTGGACCAACACCAGCAGCTGACATGGCACCCCACACCATCACTGACTGTGGGTACTTGACACTGGACTTCAGGCATTTTGGCATTTCCTTCTCCCCAGTCTTCCTCCAGACTCTGGCACCTTGATTTCCGAATGACATGCAAAATTTGCTTTCATCAGAAAAAAGTACTTGGGATCACTTAGCAACAGTCCAGTGCTGCTTCTCTGTAGCCCAGGTCAGGCGCTTCTGCCGCTGTTTATGGTTCAAAAGTGGCTTTACCTGGGGAATGCGGCACCTGTAGCCCATTTCCTGCACACGCCTGTGCACGGTGGCTCTGGATGTTTCTACACCAGACTCAGTCCACTGCTTCCTCAGGTCCCCCAAGGTCTGGAATCGGTCCTTCTCCACAATCTTCCTCAGGGTCCGGTCACCTCTTCTCGTTGTACAGCGTTTTCTGCCACATTGTTTCCTTCCAACAGACTTCCCACTGAGGTGCCTTGATACAGCACTCTGGGAACAGCCTATTTGTTGAGAAATTTCTTTCTGGGTCTTACCCTCTTGCTTGAGAGTGTCAATGATGGCCTTCTTGACATCAGTAAGGTCGCTAGTCTTACCCATGATGGGGGTTTTGAGTAATGAACCAGGCAGGGAGTTTTTAAAAGCCTCAGGAATCTTTTGCATGTGTTTAGAGTTAATTAGTTGATTCAGAAGATTAGGGTAATAGGTCGTTTAGAGAACCTTTTCTTGATATGCTAATTTTTTGAGACAGGTTTTTTGGGTTATCAGGAGTTGTATGCCAAAATCATCAGTATTAAAACAATAAAAGACCTGACAAATTTCAGTTGGTGTGTAATGAATCTAAAATATATGAAAGTTTAATTGTAATCATTACATTATGGAAAATAATGAAATTTAGCACTATATGCTAATTTTTTGAGAAGGACCTGTACATACATCCACACATACATCCACACGCATTCACTTACTAGGGGCATTCATTAAAGATTTCCCCTGACCCCCTTCCTGTGTACTGAGAACAATGAAACTTGGCACAGTTATTAGTCCTTTTCTAAATAGGTGCCACCTAGGGACACACACTTCTCCCATCTCTTTAAGCAACTGTAAAGACCTCGCTTGTAGAAGTCGACAGGTTGCTCCAAAAGCCACATTATGACTTCGGAAATCAGAGTCTCATCATCTGGAAGCTGCTTGCCCTTCAAAAATAACTTCATTATTGGAAAGAGGTGGAAGTCCAATGGTGCAAAGTTGGGTGAATAAGGGGATGTGGTATAATTTCAAAGCCACAGGGCATGCTTCCATTTGGGCAACATGTGAGTTGTGAACTGGTGCATTGTCTTGCAGAAGGCCTTTAGTGAGCATGCCACATCTCTTGGTTTTGATGGCCTCCCACAATTTCCGTAGCAGTGAAGCATAGTATACAACAGTTATCATGGTACCCTTTGCTATGAAATCCATCAATACTAGTCCGTGCTGGTCTCGACATACTGTGAGCATGACCTTGCCTGCCAAGGATTGTGCATGTGCTTTCTCTGGAGGTGGAGAGTCATTATGCTTCCATTGTATCGACTGGACTTTAGTCTCAGGATCATAGTGATTGACCAGCTTTCATCCTTTGTGATCAGTCTGTTGAAAAAGTCCTCTTGGTTTTCATGGCACATCGTTAATAGAGCCTGAGAGCCTTCGAATCGTTCCTGCTTCTGGAAATATGTGAGCAGCCGGGGAACCCAGCGAGCAGATACCTTATGCATGTGAAGATGGTCTTGGATGATTTTTTCCACGGACCCCACACTAATCTTTAAATTTTGGGCTATGTGGCGAATGGTTATGCGGCAATTTTCCATAATGGTGACCTCCACTTGCTGGATGGTGTGTTCATCAATAGCAGCTTGGGGTCACCCTGAAATTGGAGCTGCTTGCACCGAAGTTCGACCACATTTGAATTGACAATGCCAATTCTTGACCACATCATATGATGAGGAATCATCACCATAAACCTCTTTCATCTCATTGCACGTCCTTTTGGTGTGTGGCTTTTCAAGTAAAGGAACTTGATGACTGCTCTGTATTCCACTAGGTCCATTATCAAACCTCACACCACTTCAGCACCTGTAAAATGAAGACCATTATCAGTTCTGAGTTGCAAATTGGCACGTAACCTATCGAGACTTATATCATTACACATTTGCAGTTTTAGCATCCTGTGATAAATAGAAGTGGGTCAGAGGAAATCTTTAATGAGCGCTCATCGTACGTATACACACAGACGCACATATACACACACAGACACATATGCATAAACACATACAGTACAGACCAAAAGTTTGGACCACCTTCTCATTCAAAGATTCTTCTGTATTTTAATGACTATGAAAATGGTAGAATCACACTGAAGGCATCAAAACTATGAATTAACACATGTGGAATTATACATTACATTTTACAAAAAAGTGTGAAACAACTGAAAAGATGTCTTATATTCTAGGTTCTTCAAAGTAGCCACCTTTTGCTTTGATTACTGCTTTGCACGCAGAAAAGGTGAACGGATGGACTCTACATGCCTAGTTCCCACTGTGAAGCATGGAGGAGGTGTTGTGATGGTGTGGGGGTGCTTTGCTGGTGACACTGTTGGGGATTATTCAAAATTGAAGCGGTGAGCGGTCCAGCTCACCCCAAACCATCTCGATTGGGTTCAGGTCTGGTGATTGTGGAGGCCAGGTCATCTCGCATAGCACCCCAACACTCTCCTTCTTGGTGAAATAGCCCTTACACAGCCTGGAGGTGTGTTTGGGGTCATTGCCCTGTAGAAAAATAAATGATGGTCCAACTAAACGCAAACCGGATGGAATAGCATGCTGCTGCAAGATGCTGTGGTAACCATTCTGGTTCAGTATGCCTTCAATTTTAAATAAATCCCCAACAGTGTCACCAGCAAAGCACCCCCACATCACACCACAACCTCCTCCATGCTTCATGGTGGGAACCAGGCATGCAGAGTCCATCCGTTCACCTTTTCTGCGTGCAAAGCAGTAATCAAAGCAAAAGGTGGCTACTTTGAAGAACCTAGAATATAAGACATATTTTCAGTTGTTTCACACTTTTTTGCAAAGTGTAATGCATAATTCTACATGTGTTAATTCATAGTTTTGATGCCTTCAGTGTGATTCTACAATTTTCACAGACATGAAAATACAGAAATATCGTTGAATGAGAAGGTGTGTCCAAACTTTTGGTCTATACTGTACATACAAACACAGAAACACACATACACACACATGCATAAACACAAACTATGTGGTGCCCATAATGCTGTATGGGCACTATGTGGTGCCCATAATATTGTATGGAGAACTATGTGGTGAACATTATACAAGCAAAAATCAGCTGCTGGCATCGGAACAAAATGCTGTGAGGAAGCGCAGGGAAGGTAAGTAGGATTTTTTTTAATGTTTTTCTGATGGGGCCATGCATACCAGGATAGAGATGAGAGTGCCATGCATACCAGGATAGGAATGAGGGGGCCATGCATACAAGGATAGGGATGAAGAGCCATGCATACCAGGATAGGGATGAGGAGGCCATGCATACAAGGATGGGGATGACCAGGCCATTCATACCAGGATAGGGATGAGGGGGCCATACGTATCAGAGTAGGGATGAGGGGGCCATGCATACAAGGATGGAGATGAGGAGGCCATGTATACCAGGATAGGCATGATGCATACCAGGATAGGGATGAGGGGCCATGCATATCAGAGTAGGGATGAGAAGTCCATGCATACCCGGATAGGGATGAGGGTGCCACACATACATTACCAGGCTTATACTCGAGTCAATAAGTTTTACCAGTTTTTTGTGGTAAAATTAGTTGCCCCGGCTTATATTCGGATCGGCTTATACTCGAGTATTTACCCATAAATAAATATTTTATGAAAAAAAATATATATATAAACAATAAAAGTACACATATTTGGTATTGTCACATCCAGAACTACCTGATCTCTAAGACTGTCCCACTAGCTAACCCCTTTAGTGAACTACGTAAAAAATAAATAAAAAACAAGGAAAAAAGCAATGCTTTATCATCATATTGCCAAACAAAAAGAGAAATAAAAAAGCTGAAAAAGACGAATATAAATAAACATGGTACCACTGGAAATGGCATCTTGTCCCACAAAAAACAAGCCATTCAAGGCAAGCTCCATCAGCGGAAAAATAAAGAAGTTACAGCGTTCAGAACAAAGCAATGCAAAAACTAATTATTTTTTCTATAAAATAGTTTTTATTCTGTAAAAGCGCCACAGCATAAAAAAAACTGTATAAATGTGGTTTTGGTGTAATCATACTGACCTGAAAAATAAAGCTGCCTTCTCAATTTTACGACATGCAGAACAACATAAAAAAAACTGAAAAACCTTCTTGAATTGCTGTTTTTTGCACATTCTGCCTCACACAAATAGATCAAGCGATTAAAATGTCGCGTGACCGAAAATGGTACCAATAAAAACAACATCTTGTCCTGCACAAAACAAGCCCTCACATGAATCTATCAACCAAAATATGAAAAAATTATAGCTGTCTAAATATGGTAATGTAAAAACTAGTTTTTGCTAAAAAAAAAAGCACCTTTTAGTGTGTGACAGCAGTCTAACATAAAATGATATTAATCTAGTATTGATATAATTGCACCGAACTGAAGAATAAAGCCATCTAACCACTTATACCGCACAAGGAACAGCATAAAAAATAAATAAAACCAATTCTTTACCTGCTGTTGATTTGTTCATTCTGTCTCCCATAAAATAGCAGTAAGGCTCAGCTCACATGTATCCTGCACTGTACGCTGAGCATTTACACCAGGATTTCCATGTAAATCTCTGAAATACGTGATTTAGATGAAGATTCCCTATAATAAGGCAGATGGAGGCACCGTGCACATTGTCTGCCCTATGATCCGGAGGTGTCCGTCTTCTTAGGTGTGCATAACAGTGCCATCAGCCATAGTTTTTTGCACTTCAGAAAAGAAGAACACCAATATACAGAGGCCAGACAGAGCCCAGAGTAACTCTGCTGCCTTATTATAGTAAATGGATCCCTCGGAGGTTTCATCTGAATCATGTCACTCAGAGATTTAGATTGAAACCACAATGTAAGCGCCGGATAAATGTGATCCTAAATGTTAAGTAAAATGTTCCCAATAAAAGCTTCAGCTCAATAAAAAAAATGCAATTCCCTACACAGGTTCGTCATCTGTTAACAGAAATATAGGGGACTTCCACGTAACAAGTAGTACAAAGGCTCTGGAAACGTGAAATGGCTCTTCACCCTCCAAAAGAAATTCAGCAAATTCTGTGCTCCCAAGTCCAAATGCCCCCCTCTCTTCTGAGCCCCCTTGTGCCTAAACCACATTTAGCATCCACATGTTTGGCATTTCTGTAGTGATGAGAGCCCATATAATTTAGGGGTGCTTGTCTCCAGAAGCATGAGCTGGGCACCACAACATATTGGTCACTATAAGGTACTGGTCATTACAGCGTACTTGTCATTACAACGGCAGTTTGCAATTTTCACTCAGCAACATCCACGGCTGCTTGTTCCTGGAAAACACCCATGGAGTCAATCGTCACTACACCTATAGATAAGTTGCCAAAGGGGTATAATTTACAAAATGGGGTCAACTGAGGGAGGGATTCTACTCTTCTAGCACTTAGGGGTTCTGAACACGGAGTCCGCAAACTATTCTAGGAAAATCTGCGCTCCAGGAAGCAAATAATGTTCCGTCCCTTCCGTGTCTCTCCGAATAGCTCAGCATTACTGTACAGTCAGATATGGGGTATTGCAACATTCAGTAGAAATTGTGGGACAAACTATGGTGCCATTTTTACCCACTTCTTGTGTGAAAATGAAAAATCTGGGGCTAAAACTACATTTTGGTGGTAAAAATGTAATTTGTTTTTCTTTACCGCAAATGGTATAAAATTCTGTGACACACCCATGATGTCAATATGATCACTGCACTCCTAGATGAATTCATTGAGAGGTGTAGTTTGTAAAATGGGGTCACTTATGATGTGTTTTGCTGTGCTGGTGCCTCAGTGGCTCTCCTAGTGGGTTGTGGCACTCGCAAACCACAGCAGTAAAATCTGCACTATAATATGGCGCTCCTTCAACTTCTAAGCTTTGCACTGTGACTGAAAAGTATTTCCTGATTACATGTAGGGTATTGGCACACTGAGGAAAAAATGAACCTCAATGTGTTGTAAAAATTTCTCCTATTAACCCTTAAAAAAGTTAACAACTTGGGACTAAAACAACATTTTTGTGGTAAAAATGTATTTTATTCTGTCTTCACTTCTCAATGGTATAAAATTCTGTGAAGCACATGTAGTATCAATATGCTCACTACACCCCTAGACAAATTCATTCTGGAGTGTAGTTTGTAAAATGAATTCACATATGGGGGGTTTCTGTTGTTCTTGCACCTCGGGGGCTCTGCCAATGTGACATGGCACCCTCAAGCAATTCCAGCAAAATCTGAACTCCAATATGGCGCTTCTTCCCTTCTGAGCTTTGAACTGGGCCTCAAAAGTAGTTTGTCCCCACATATGGGATATCAGCGTACTCAAGAGAAATTGTACAACAAATTTTATGGTGCAATTTCTCCTGTTACCCTTATAAAAATGCAATAGGAGTAAAATAACATTTTTGTGGGGAAAATGTGATTTTTTTATTTTCACGGCTCAACGTTATAAACTTCTGTGAAGCACCTGGTAGTTCAATGTGCTCACCATACATCTAGATACATACCCTGAGAGGTATAGTTTCCAAAATGGTGTCACTTGTGGGGGATTTTCACTGTATAGGCACATCAGGGTCTCTCCAAACATGACAAGGTGTTGCAGCAAATTTTGCATTCAAAAAGTCAAATGGCACTCCTTCCCTTCCGAGCTCTGCCCCGCTGCCAAACAGTAGATTTTCCCCACATATGGGGTGTTGTAGCTGTCTTACTTCAGACCCAAAATCAGATATGCCAAATCACAAGTGAGTCAGAATTAAAAGATTACGTCCTCAAATAACGAGCGCTCAGAGGAAAGAGTGCACACTGGTTGTGAGCAAGTCACTTTTTCCTGTTTTATCGACCCAAGAATGCAGTATTTTATACCGTTTACAGCAATGTAACTCAATGTAACTCATGTAGCCCCCCTGTTACCCAGGTCATGATGACCTTTATTTACCATGTGACCAAAGCATGTTCTTGCAGACTCTTGAGAACATGGCATATGAGATAAGAAGTGTAAAATCCTTGAATAGGAGACTATAAGGCTACAACAATATAAAAACAAATTCTAGCAAACGAATGAAAAACATTAACCCTTCTATGTCAGGGATATCAGCATGCTCAGAAGAAATTTCACAACAAATTTTGGGGTCCATTTTTTCCTATTACCTTTGCAAAAATATTTTTTTTTTCTCTAAAGTACAATTTTTGTGAAAAAGGGTAAATGTCTATTTATTATTTATTTATTTATTATAAAACATTCCACAAATTCCTGTGAAGCACCTAAAGGGTTAAAAAAAACTTCTTGAATATGGTTTTGAGCAATTTGAGGGGTTAAGTTTTTAGAATGGTGTCAATTTTGGTTATTTTCTGTCATATAGACCCCTCAAAGTCACTTCAAATATAATGTGGTCCCTAAAAAAATGGTTTTGTAAATTTTGTTGGAAAAATGAGAAATCGCTGGTCAAATTTTAACCTTTATAACTTCCTAACAAAAAAATTTAGTTTAAAAAAATGTGCTGATGTAAAGTAGACATGTGGGAAATGTTATTTATTAATGATTTTGTGTGACATATCTCTCTGGTTTAAGGGCATAGGAATTCAAAGTTTGAAAATTGCTAAATGTTAGCGAAATTTCCGTTTTTTTCCTAGATAAATGTAAGTCATATCGAAGAAATTTTACCATTGTCATGACGTACTATACGTCATGACAAAACATTCTCAAAATCACTGGGATTCATTGAAGCATTCCAGAGTTATAACCTCATAACCTGACAGTGGTCAGAATTGTAAAAATTGGTTTGATCATTAACGTGCAAACCACCTTGAAAATACTTTTCTAAAATACTGACGTGTGAATGAGGCCTAACTATATAAGTTGACATCCTTTTAACTTTACTAAAGCTGTGTTTGTATTAAAGTGTTGGATAAATTCCTAGATGACCTCAGAGTGTCATAATTAATTAGCTAAGAATCAAAATGTTTTGAAAAAATTGGCAAAGCTGGCCAAAGTCTCTAAATTTTAAATAATTTAAATAATTGCAACTTAAGTAAATATGTATGGTTCTTTTATATTTGCACTGTGGTTTCCAATTATGTATCCAAAACTATATTACAATGCCTATTCAACTGTTTGACAGATAACATTAAAGTAGCACTCCAATCAAAGTTTTTCTTCTCTTAATATATTGCAGTCATCATTTTATATAGCACTGTGTACAATTGCTCATTTTGACTTTCTACCAAGTTAATTCACTTTTCTCTGCTTTATGTAGAAAAAGTAAGCATCTTGTCCCTGCATTATCATCCCCCTCTTCAACTCTTAACCCAGCTGCTCTGTTGTATTTACGTATACAGTGTATGTTCCCCTGAAGTCGCTCTGGCATTACCTGAACTCTGTAGCTGCTCTGGCAGATCCCGAACCTGAAGCCGCTCTAGCGGCACTGAACTCTGTAGACGCTTTGTGAAATCTCGAACCAGAAACTGCTCTGGCGGTACCTGAATCCTGAAGCCACTCCTGTCTAAACAAGCTCTTAATCCAGCCTTGTCTGAGACTCTGAATCCAGTTCATGTCAGCAGCTGCAGTATCGGGAACTGCCTTGGAGTGGTACCTGGTGGCTTCCTGAAGCTAAAACCTGACTCCACTGTAAGGAGGTGGCGGGGACCCTTGGTTGCTCCCTCTTCCCTTCCTTGATATGGTCCCCCATGTGGTGCCCCGACTGTGGGTCATGCATAAATGTATATTGTCTTGCCATGTTCATTGTATGTATTAATGTAATGTGTTATGCTGTGCTGTGTTTGTAATGTCTTAATGTTGTACCATGTAGTGAATATAGTTTAGGGATAATAAGGGGTTAATGCAGGAGGCTGGACAAGCAGCCTCAAAGCAGACGGGAAGTACCTGTCTACAGTTCAGTGCCCAGGCATGCTTGCCTGTGGCTGGATGTGCTCACCTGCTGGGAGCTGGCCAAACCCCAGGAGGGGAACAGAGCTGCCAGAGGACTATCAGGCAGCGGGCACCAGGACTGAGCGAGTGCCCCACAAGTGACTTGGAGCTCCTGGGATCTATCTGGGAGTTACTGCCTGTGCTGCTGCAGCCATTTGCTGAAGGAGCAACCACGGTGACTAGGGACAGAGCAGGGATTGTATCTGTTACTCTACATCACCTTTAAAAAAACAGTTGCCACTGTTGGGCCCTACAACATGTGAAGTGTGGTACATCCGTTCCAGCATGGAGAGGAGCCAGATGTCTGAGGTAACCCACTGTGACCCGGGACTGGGAAAAGAACTGCTTATTCATGTGCAAGGTGTTAGGGTTCAAGTTCCCAATGCTGCACAGGGGGAATCTTAAGCCATTCCCGCTGCGGTCCCCCATCCGTTTCCAGCCACAGTGGAACCTGCTCAGCAGAGACGTCGGTCCCAGCGTCTTGCCCTGTCTAATACTGTGCAGAGACTTGCTGCTGCCTCTCCTGGATCTTCGGTTATAACCAGTGCTGGAGCAGGCAGATTTGTGACTAAATGCTCTGTTTCTTCTTCTGAGCATGCCCAGGGCAAGATCTCCTATTGGAGATCAGGGGTCACATGCTCAGATATAGCTACGACTCCTATTGGTCCTCCAGGAAGGTCCTGTAGCTGTTTGTGATCTGAAGCAGCTTTCTATTGGTCCTTTTTGGAAGGTCTTCTACTCATGACTGCTATAAAAGGTTGGCATAACCGCACGGCCGTGCGCTAGTATCAAACCTTTATGTGCTTTGCTCCAGTATGGTCATGCATGTGTGTGGTTAGGGCGGCTTAAATACGCCATTACAATACCAACCTAATCGGAGAGGAGCTTGGTATGCTAGCTGGTCAGGGTCGGTGTCTTAGATGCCTTTAGAATACCGACATAGAGGAGTTTGGTTGCCGAATTCAGGGCCTGGCGTACAGACGCCATAGATAACTCATGACCACTTCCTATGTTCGCTTAGCAGTCAACTGTGTACCTGGACACAGTAGGGTTTCTCAGCGGCTCTGTGATGCAACAGGGTTCGCAGTAAAATGCTAGTCAGCGCCCTAGCGTTTTACTTTACGGCTCACTGAAGCTAAGTGAGTTCGCACTTATCGCTATATAGCGCTGCGGCTTTCCCGCTAGCGGCTCTGTGGATTAACAGAGTTCGCACTAACTGCCACAGCGCGCTACGGCGTTTATTTTTGCGACTCTGCGGGATAACAGAGTTCGCTACTTACGCCATCTCACTAGCAGCAGGCTCTGCCTGCACAGTGGACCTCGGGCTGTGAATGCACCTCTCTACATTATTTATTATGTGCGTTCCGCAGACCCTAACATAATACTAGCGCCAGGGTCTGGCTAGTAAAATGGCGGATGAACAGCGTTTACAGCTGTACATCAAGCAGTTGGAGGGTAGGTTGGCGGCTCTTGAGCGCACAACCTCAGGTGTGGATGTTACCGCAGTCGCTGTTCAGGCTGCTATGTAGCTGCAGCCAGTTTGTCCTCTGCCACCTCTGCCCCTACATTGTCCCACCTCCCGCTTCCAGACAAGTTTGCTGGTGACAGCAAGCAATGTCGGGGATTCGTGAGTCAGTGCTCCATACACCTCGAGCTTCTGGCTGCACGTTTCCCCACGGATAGGGCACAAGAGGGCTTTGTGATAGCTCTTCTTTCGGGCAGAGCGTTGGAGTGGGCAACGCCGCTGTGGGAGCGCGACGACCGTGTGGTGCAGAGCGCTCCTTGTTTTCTGAAGGCTCTGAAAAAGGTTTTTCTAGGACCTCAGGTCACCCACGATACGGCGCTCCAACTGCTGGCAAGTACCCAGGGTTCGACTTTGGTCAGCCATTTTGCTGTCCAATTTCGGACTCTGGCCTCGGAATTAGAGTAGCCAGATAAAGTCCTTATTCCCATGTTGTGGACAGGACTGGCGGGTCATGTGAAAGACGCCTTGGCTACCAGGGAGATTCCTGCCACACTGGAGAAGCTTATCGCTAGTTCCACCCACGTTGACCTCTGTTTCCATGAGCGGAGGTTGAAACGTGCCCAGTGTAGGCTGAGGGCTCGGTTTGCTCCTGCCTTCGCCACCCCTCTGGAGTCGCCCGTTCAGGCTTCCGACCTTCAGGAGGTTGCTCCTGCGGGATCTAAATCTCAGGCCACTCATCCATCCCCGATTTGTTATATTTGCCAGCAGCAGGGACATTTTGCCAACCGATGTCCACAGCGGCTGAATAAACGGTTGCACCCAGTAACCGTAGGAACATGGTCACTGGACGACATGACTTTTGCCCCTAAAGTGCTCCTCAAGGGGATAATTACCCACGGTTCTACCACCCAACCCATCAAGCTGTGTGTGGATTCTGGGGCAGAGGGGAATTTTATGTCGTCCACCTTTGCTTCTCGTCACACCATGCCTTTGGTGTTGCTGGCTGAACCAGTGTCGGTACGGGTGTTGAACGGAGCAATTCTGCCCACACAAATCACACATCAGTCTGTCCACTCACCTTGTCTATGTCTCCTTCCCATCAGGAGAATATATAATTTTTTATCCTCCCTGAGGCTATAGATGAGGTTTTGTTGGGATTACCCTGGCTCTGCCACCACTCTCCCCATATTGAGTGGTCTTCAGGGAGAATTCTGGGTTAGGGAAATTTATGTAAAGGCAGATGCATTAGGGATAGCGTGCAGGTCACCACCACTGAGATAGCCATAGACCTCTCTCCTCTTCCCAAGGTCTATTGGTCCTATGCCGACGTATTCTCAAAGAAGGCTGCGGAGACTTTTCCGCCTCATCGCCCCTATGACTGTCCTATCGACCTCTTGCCTTGAGCTGAGCCTCCTAGGGGAAGGGTTTATCCCCTCTCTCTTCCTGAGACAGAGGCCATGTCCCAATATATTCAGGAGAACTTCGCAAGGGGATTCATTAGGAAGTCTATGTCATCAGCGGGAGCGGGGTTCTTCTTTGTGCAGATGAACGGAGAGTTACGTCCGTGCATTGATTATAGGGATCTCAACGCTATCACCGTGAAAAATAAGTACCCTTTGCCGCTAATCTCTGATCTCTTTGACAGGCTTTGGGGAGCAAGGGTATTTACTAAGCTAGACCTACGGGGTGCGTATAACCTGATTCGCATCCGTGAGGGGGATGAATGGAAGATGGCATTTAATACCAGGGATGGGCATTACAAATATCTGGTAATGCCCTTTGGGCTCTGTAATGCCCCAGCGGTCTTCCAAGACTTTGTGAATGACATCTTCCGGGATATGTTGACCACCTCGGTGGTAGTCTATCTGGATGACATTCTCATCTTTTCTCCAGATATTGCCTCCCAGCGGAGAGATGTCTACAAGGTCTTCGACCTCTTGCGAGCAAATTCCCTATATGCGAAGTTGGAGAAGTGCATGTTTGAGCAGGAGTCTCTACCTTTCCTGGGCTATATCATCTCCACCCAGGGATTGGCTATGGATCCTGCCAAACTACAGGCTGTAATGGATTGGCGAGAACCCCACTCCCTTAAAGCGGTGCAGCGCTTTATGGGGTTCATTAACTACTATCGCCAATTCATTCCCCACTTCTCTACTTTGGTAGCTCCCTTGGTAGCCCTCACCAAGAAGGGAGCTAATCCCAAGTTGTGGTCAGAGGAGGTCACCAAGGCGTTCTCCTCCATCAAGTCGCATTTTGCCAGTGCTCCCATCTTACATCGCCCCAATGTCGATAAGCCGTTTATTTTATAGGTGGATGCCTCTTCTGTTAGTGCTGGAGCAGTCCTTTTTCAAAAGGATACCCAGGGTCGGAAGCATCCTTGCTTCTTCTTTTCCAAGACCTTTACACCAGCAGAGAGGAATTATTCCATCAGGGACAGGGAGTTACTGGCTATGAAGTTGGCCTTCTCCGAGTGGAAACATCTTCTGGATGGGGCTCGCTTCCCCTTCCAAGTATTCACAGACCACAAGAACTTGGTGTATTTGCAGACAGCCTAGCGGCTAAATTCCCGTCAGGCCAGATGGTCCTTGTTCTTCTCCCGGTTCCATTTTACCCTCCATTTCCTCTCCAGTGAGAAGAACATTCGCGCCGAAGCTCTATCTCGCTCCGTGGTGTCCTCTGAGGAGGTGGAGGAGGAACCTCGACTTATTGTCCCCACAGAGAGCCTAAGAACGGTGGCTCCGGTTTCGCTTGAGTCTGTGCCTTTGGGCAAGACTTTTGTGCCCACCAATTTGCGACCGGAAGTACTCTCTTGGGCACATTCGTCCAGGATGGGTGGACATTTTGGGACAAAAAGGACTTCTGAATTGCTGGCGAGGACATACTGGTGGCCGAATATGGCCCGTGACGTCAGGGAATATGTTCAGGCGTGCGTCTCCTGCGCCAAGAATAAGTCCCCTCGACAACGGCCAGCTGGGCTACTTTTCCCTTTACCGGTGGCAGACAGGCCCTGGGAGATGGTCGGGATGGATTTCGTGGTGGGCTTACCCAAGTCTCGGGGCTGCACCATCATCTGAGTGATAACCGACCATTTCTCCAAAATGGTGCACTTGGTGCCGTTACCACGGTTAACGTCTGCACGGGCCTTTGCAGCATTATTCATCAGGCATATTTTCCGCCTACACGGTATGCCAGACAAAATTGTCAGTGATCGAGGTCCCCAATTTGCGTCTCGGTTCTGGAGAGAGCTATGCCTGATACTAAATATTGAGTTAAACCTCTCCTCTGCGTATCATCCCGAGACAAATGGGTTGGTAGAGAGGGCCAACCAGACCTTGGTCACGTATTTGCGACATTTTGTCTCAGCCAGGCAGGATAACTGGGCATCTTTGCTACCGTGGGCGGAGTTTGCTCTCAATAATGCTGTGGCTGACTCCACCGGACAGACCCCATTCCTCTTGAACTACGGTCAGCATCCGCGGGTCCCGGTGCCCATGCCCGTGTCTTCCGCCAACTCCAGGGTGGCAGACTGGGCTGTTGAGTCACGGGACATTTGGGACCGTACCCAGGACGCCATCCAGGCCTGCAAGGAGAGGATGAGGTCTTCTGCCGATGCTCATCGCCACCCCGCTCCGACATTTGCTCTGGGCGACTTAGTGTTGCTCTCTGCCCAAAACATCAGGCTGCGAGTAGAGTCGACTAAGTTGGCACCTCGTTATCTGGGTCCCTTTAAGATTCTTGAGCAGGTAAACCCTGTAGTTTACCGCTTAGCCCTTCCGCCTCGCCTTGGTATCACCGACACCTTTCACGTGTCCCTTATGAAACCCGTGGCCATCTCCCGGTTTTCTGAGTCCTCTGCCGGGACATCGGGTTCCTCTACCGACGATCATGAGGTGAATGCCATTGTTGGGTGCAAGGTGGTACGAGGCAAAAAGTTTTATTTGGTGGACTGGAGGTGTTATGGGCCTGAGGATAGGTCTTGGGAGCCTGCCGAGCATATTCACGCTCCGCAGCTCATCGCTGCCTTTGAGCGCAACAAGGCCCAAAGAAGGGGGGCCCTAGGAGGGGGGTAATGTTAGGGTTCAAGTTCCCAATGCTGCACAGGGGGAACCTCGAGCCATTTCCACTGCGGTCCCCCATCCGTCTCCGGCCGCAGTGGAACCTACTCAGCTGAGACCTCGGTCCCAGCGTCTTGCCCGGTCTAATACTGTGCAGAGACTTGCTGCTGCCTCTCCTGGATCTTCGGTTACAACCAGTGCTGGAGCAGGCAGATTTGTGACTAAGTGCTCTTTTTCTTCTTCTGAGCATGCCCAGGGCAAGATCTTCCATTGGAGATCAGGGGTCACATGCTCAGATACAGCTACGACTCCTATTGGTCCTCCAGGAAGGTCCTGTAGCTGTTTGTGATCTGAAGCAGCTTTCTATTGGTCCTTTCTGGAAGGTGTTCTACTTGAGGCTGCTATAAAAGGTTGGCATAACCGCACGGCCGTGCGCTAGTATCAAACCTTTATGTGCTTTGTGCCAGTATGGTCATGCGTGTGTGTGGTTAGGGCGACTGAAATACGCCATTACAATACCGACCTAATCGGTGAGGAGCTTGGTATGCTAGCTGGTCAGGGTCGGTGTCTTAGATGCCTTTAGAATACCGGCATAACCGGTGAGGAGTTTGGTTGCCGTATTCAGGGCCTGGCGTACAGGCGCCATAGATAGCTCATGACCACTTCCTATGTTCGCTTAGCAGTCAACGGTGTACCTGGACACAGTAGGGTTTCTCAGCGGCTCTGTGACGCAACAGGGTTCACTTTAAAACGCTAGTTGGGGCAGCACGGTGGCTCAGTGGATAGCACTACAGCCTTGCAGTGCTGGAGTCCTAGGTTCAATCCCACCAAGGACAACATCTGCAAGGAGTTTGTATGTTCTCCCAGTGTTTGTGTGGGTTTCCTCCAGGTTCTCCGGTTTCTTCCCACATTCCAAAAACATACAGATAGGGAATCTAGATTGTGAGCCCCTTTGGGGACAGCGGCAATAATGTGTGCAAACTGTAAAGCGCTGCGGAATATGTTAGCGCTATATGAAAAATAAAGATTATTATTAGATTATTAGTCAGCGCCCTAGCGTTTTACTTTGCGGCTCACTGAAGCTAAGTGAGTTCGCACTTATTGCCATATAGCACTGCGGCTTTCCCGCAGCGGCTCTGTGGATTAACAGAGTTCGCGCTAACTGCCACAGCGCGCTAAGGCGTTTATTTTTGCGACTCTGCGGGATAACAGAGTTCGCTACTTAGGCCATCTTACTAGCAGCAGGCTCTGCCTGCACGGTGGACCCCGGGCTGCAAACGCATCTCTCTACATTATTTATTAGGTGCGTTCCGCAGACCCTAACACAAGGGGCCAGGGTGTGGACTGACTGTGCCTTAGTGGACTCGCCCACAACTACCACCCCATGCCACCTTGTTACACCACCATCAGACCTCCAGTGAATACCAGGTAGCTGCTTAGCTATGCCCCACTAGGCAAGCGCGGCCCTGTGGCACAGTGGGCCCATGAAACATGTGCACCACTAGCTAGCGTGACAACAATCTCCTGCAGTCTGTAATGTTACATGTCCTGACACTGGACCTGCATAAACTGGAAGGGAGAAATGAGTTATGCAATGTATTAATTTATTATAATGTAATGTACCATTCTGGAACACAAAGCACCATCTTATCTGATCAAAGTTACTAATTAAGATTACTTTCTCTTTATGTAGACTGCAATGTCTATTTCCTCTCTCTGCTCTCACTATCCAGTCACTCATAGACTGCTGAGGATGCTGGGCTATGTTCACCATGACATCACAGTTTGGAGCACACTGCAGAGATGTGGGCTGAGCCTTTCACGTCACAGACAGTTCAATTCCTCTTCCTCTCTGAAGAGCCAATTTGCATATTTAATTTTCCAAAGGAGCACGCAAGGCATTTAAGTCTCCTGATACTGGTATGCCAGACCTGGCAAGTCACTCTCCATAACAAGAAAACTTACCCCTAACATCACACACAGGAAATCTCTGTGTTCTGTGCTTTGAACAGACTGTAGCAGCAAGAAAGGAGCTGGAGGTCATTTCAGGAAAAGAGCTTCTGTTTAGCCCCAGGTACCACTGCCCAGAACATTGGATTGGAGTCCTGCGAATCTATGGGCTCATCTCTAGTTTATACATTTGTGTACAATTGTATTCACATTTTCTCATGACATAGATATGGGAAAAGATAGAAAGTGCATGCTTTGCACAGCATTAAGTAGCTGAATATGTTTCAAAAGTTTAACTTTCCTGCATGTCGCTGTTTTAGAAACTCTCTGCAATTTTGACTTTAGGTCTGAAGAACTTCTGTATCTGTTGGTTGAAGAATTTTGAGTGTTTTATCTTCCACAGGGGAGTTTGTATAGACAATACTCCCTCTATGTGCTAACCAGAAGTTTGGTGCAAACAGTTACAGTAAGTATGGTGCCATAACTTCAGGCAAAAGCTCAATTTTAATTTTCGCATGGAGTTACATTTTAATAGGAAAAGTTTATTAATTTAGTTTTCTTTGGCCCACACAAGAAGCAATTTTTTGACAAGATGCAAATGGCTACCAGATTCAGTGTTGAATGGACGGACGTTTCAACAAGCTTACAGTATCTCTCCACTTACAACATGCTTCATTACTGGTATAGATAATCAACAACAGTTGTTTAGACCTACAATAGATATAGATCAGGACTGAGAACAAGCCTAACAAGACCTGTAATAATTGTAATGGAGGATGAAGTAATCCTAATTAAACTTGAATGGTAACCAGTTATCTAAGCACATGAGAGCTCAAGTGTCTTGTATAGTACATTCCTTGTCCAAGTGGCAATTACTGCACATCCTTCTACCAAATATAGGAGTGATATTCCTCAATAATACAATAATTGAAACAGATTTTAATCCATATTAACTTGCGGAGGTCCTGTACAATGAAACCGACATTGTCTGAAAGTTCAGATTAGTTTCACATATTCTTGAGAAAACCAAGACCTAACCTGCCTCAGGCTATATTTATCTGGCTTTGTTCCTCAGAATCTCCTGGCTAGGCAGCTGCCAACCATTCCCACCATATGTTTGCATACAGTACAGGGAAGCTAAGCACAAAGGGATTTTTTGGGAAAATCATTCCTTAAAGAAGAACACCCATCTCTATGATTTTATGAGTGTATATATGCATGTAGTGTGAGTGTATTAATATACTCATGTCCCACCTCTTTCTATGGGATCTAGCACCTGCAACGCTTATGTGTTTGTGCCTTGTTTCCATGGTGTTACTGTGCATGTCAGTGCTCTTACCCTTTGCTCCTTTTCCCCCTAACTAGCTGGGATACTGTTGACTTTTACCTGAATGGATGCTGCTCAGTTCCCTGCTCTGCTGCGTAGCCTTACATGTGTAGTGGTGTCTTTGCTCCGCTGCACGACCATCCGCGTGTGCGGTCCCTGACAGCCGCTGTGGAAGCTATCCGCAGGTTGTGAGGTCCTCTGCAGCTGGTGCATGACTTTTCACACATGTCCGAGCTTGCAGCCACTGCCAGGTGCCTTAAGCCTCAGATCCTTTGTTGGCTATGCTGTACTGGTTTCTGTTTGTGCTTAGGGTGCACGCGGCCACACCTTCCCTGCTTTTATTAAGGGCAGTGTGTGCGCTTGAATTGCTGTCCCCAGCCTATTGCTGAGGAGCAGCTCCTATTTATAGTTCCTCTTCCCTGTTGGGCATTGCCAGAGGTTCTCATTAGATTTCTGAACCTAGCCATGTGTGTTTGGTCGTCGATGTTGCTCCTGGTCTGCCTGGTCTTCAGCTCCTGTTCTGCCTGCTATCAGTTCTAGATAAGCTGACGTGTTTTGTCCCTGGACCTGTCTTGTCTATGTGTTGGTACCAAAGTCCTTGCCAGGAATGTGGATTCCTGCTGTGTGATATTCTCGAAGTACTTCTGTGTCCCTAACTATGTACCCAGTGACTTTCCAGTCCAAGCCTGCGGGGCTTGCACCATACCGCTTTAGGTCCTTTCTAGATCGTGTCGATATCCGGATCCTGACGATCTGTCTGGTGCCTGGAGCCTCATGACCGCTGCTCAATGTCCTGCCGGTGTTCCTGAAGTCCTGCTGGTGTCTCTGATGTCCTGCCTGTGTCCTGATTTTCTCTGCCTGGATCTGTGTCTGTTGTCCGGAGTACAGATGTCTTGTCTTTGTCCTAGATGTCCAGCCTATGTCCAGATATCCAGTTCGTGGTCCTGGTGGTCCAGCTGGTGTTCCAGAGTCGGTCCCACTAGTGCTCCTGGACATGCTCCTCCTCTGTGTTTCTAGGGAGTCTCCAGTCTACTCATGTTCCGGACGGCTCCTCCTCCGTGTTCCTGGGGAGTCTCTAGTCTTGTTTCCTGGTGACGGCTCTGTCTGTGAGTCCTGGATCTGACCAGCTGATGTCCTGAGCTGCCATGTCGTTGTTCCTGGGTCTGCGCTGTCTGTATCTTGCCTGTGTCCCTGTGTTCAGCTGGTGTCTTGATATCCAGTCCATGATCCTGGTGGTCCAGCCGGAGTTCCAGAGTCGGTCCCACTCATGTTCCCAGACAGCCTCCTCATCCGTGTTCCTGGAGAGTCTCCAGTCTTGTTTCCTGGTGATGGCTATGTCTGTGAGTCCTGGATCTGACCAGCCGATGTCCTCAGTTGCTATGTTGGTGTTCCTGGAACCACGCTGTCTGTGTTTTGCTAGCGTCCCAATGCCCTGCCTTTTCCCTGGGGTCCATCCTGTGATGACGTCTGTCTGTAGGAGGTCATTGTCTGATGTTCTCCTGCTGTGCCTGTGCTACGCCTGAGGCCTGAGAGAGAGGTTCTCCTGATATGCCGTGCCAGATGACCCTGGACTGCATCAACCCGTGATGACTTCCTGCCATCGTCTGACGTCTGCTGCCTGTGATGTTCACCCTTCCTTGATGTGTGGAATTAGGAGCCTGGCATTGTTATGCCTTGTGTTCTGTATTATGACTACGTGTAGTAAATTTTATGTTTCTTCATAACTGAAGTTGTGCTGTGTCATCTGGTCCTGCATGTCACCACCTTGCCCACATGCTCAGCTGCCACAGACCCCGGTCGCTGCCCTACCCTAGTCCGGGTAAGCCCTGGTCCCCCTCTGTGATCCATTGAGTCCACCAGGGACACACACCCCACGCCATCGTGGCCTGGCGGCGTGGGAGCGTAAGCAAGCTAACTAAGCTAAGCCGTGTCCCGTCCTATTGTTACAGCACCGTTTGTCCATGTTCACATGTGCAGTATTTGGTCAGTATTTTACATCAGTGTTTGTAAGCCAAAATCAGGAGTCGAACAATAAGAGGAAAAGTATAATAGAAACACATCACTAGTTCTGTATTTTTCACCCACTCCTGGTTTTGGCTTATAAATACTTTCCCACATACCTTACCAGCTTGCTGCACCGATGCCCATGGCTTGTGTGCCCACCTGTACCTGGGGTTTAGAGGATCGACTTCAGGAAGCTGAATCCATAAAACACACCTGTCTATCAGTTGTGTCTGGTACTGCTGCTTAGCTCCATTGAAGTATACAAGGCTGAGCTTCAATATCATACATAATCTGTAAACAGGTTGCTGTTTGTGAAAGGAAGCAGCTATGTTTTCTTAATCTTGCAACATGTCTTTAACCCCTTTCATTTCCAACATAGGAAATGTTAATACATTGGGTGGATAAAGTGAGATCAGTCCATTCTAGAAAAAGAGGGCGCCAGCTGCATTATGCTGCCAGCACCTTCCTTTAACAGCTCCAACTGAAGCAAGTTCCATTTGATGCCATTTATCCATTCAGATGCTGCTGTGAAGCACTGTCAATAGGTTTCCATGACAACATAGGGCGTACTGAAAGGCACTGTCACAGCCATCTTTATTAATCCCGTGATGTACAGATTGTGGCTGGACTTTGTAAGAGATCTTAATTTTTGCTATATATTACAATTCTGGAAGTCATTTTTGGTCACCCAGCTTTCACTTAAAAATGGAAAAAAAGCAATAAAAACATCATGAATACCCTAAAATGGAACCTTGCCCAACTACAGCTCACCATACACAAAAAAAAACAGTCTCTCTTGCAGCTTTATCGATGGAAAAATACATGTCTCAGAAAATGTGTTGGTGTTTTCTGAGACTTATTTTCCCCCATCGATGTGTGTGCTGGCTTGAATTTTTGCACACTGAACTGAAGTTATTGATACCATCATGGGACACATGCAATAATTGAATGGCTGTTTATTGCATTTTTTGTGTGTAATACACTTTTGATTATTTAATTTATTTTGATTGGCGATCACAATATGCAATCAATATTTGTCATATTTTTTTAGTTTGAGCAATATTTGTCATATTTTTTTAGTTTGAGCAATTATGCAAATAATATTTATATTTTGCTACAGAAGGAAGGTGATAGATAGATTATAGATAATATGTAGATAGATAGATGGCTAGATAGATATGGCATACAGTAGATAGATAGATAGAGGCTCGGACTGGCCCATAGGGTAACAGGGGAATCCCCGGTGGGCCTCTGTGCAGATCTGGGCTTCCAACTTCCCTGTATGGGCAGTACTTGGCATAATTCACTTGATTTACTCTATACAGAAAAAAAGAATCTCATCATTCATTAACCAAAGTACCCAGTTTATTATTATATAGAGATAGAGGTAAATTTGTGAAAGAGGGTAGTGTAATATTGGTATGCAAGTGAAAAGTGGGCCCCTCAAAGTCAATGTTGCTGGTGGCCCTTGGCACCCCAGTCCGACACTGGATAGAATAGATATGATAGATAGATAGATAGATAGATATGGGATAGATAGATAGATAGATAGATAGATAGATAGATAGATAGATAGATAGCTTCTGGACTGACAAGTTTGGCAGTGGCATTTAACAGGTTAAACTGATGCGATCGGAGCTAGCCCCGTTCATATCAGTTACTCTTGGGTAATACAGCTGGCACCCCTTCTATCCTTACTTAACTTTATGTAACTTAAAAGCCAAAACTCCTTTACCAATACTTCACAGATGTAGGAAGCAAAAATCTGCCCGGATGCTGAAAATTGGGACAATTATGTTGATAAGTATATTTGCCCAGTGTGTCTTACATGATGACAGGGATACATGCCCACATTGGAATTATGATTCTAAACTGCTGAAGGCGTCACACTGTTCCCACACAAAGTGTAGGACTGTTTAACTGGCAATAACTATTATTTACTTGAATATTTTGATATTTGGTCTTCATATATTGTCAGTGATTAATAGTTTAACACATTTTGTGTGTTTCAATGGAAAGTCAGCTGCCCCAAATCTTCAATGGTTACATATGAGCCAAGTTTATGTGATAACATGTGGAAATAATTACTCTGCTATAAAGTAAGCGCTGACATATTATTGTGGACTGACATGACACCGTGCGCTAAAATAAAACTTGTGGTAGAAATCTTCAGTTCAAGGTGGAAAATAATTGTCTATACAGGCAAGAATTAATGCTGGTAATATAAACTGGGAAGGTTTTGTGAAAGGCAAGAGGGTATGTGCATATTAAGGCCCTGATTCATCAGCGTTTATGCCAGAAAACTGGTGCAAAACACTTTGAAAAGTCACAATTTTTGGGCGCAATGTGAAGTTGTGCAAAAAATGTACCACCTTTGGTGGTCTCATGCCAGTCATGGCCAGTGCTGATAAAATGGGTGGAGCTGGGAAGGGACTGGGGTGTGGCAACACCCGGCAGCCTAATTTATGACCAAACGTGGTGTATCTTATGGCAGAAATGTTAATCCAGTTCTTGAATAAAGTAAGATTTTGGAAAGATGTACGTCACTTACAGCTACAATAATTGCCAAAAATGAACTATTAACACTTTTATTTTGGAAAGTATTCTTATTTTCCAGCATTTTTATCACCCCTGCCTATGTTGTTTGCAGAGTAGTGTAGATTAAGATGAATTAGGTAATTAATACCACGTTGGTGGGGTCTGATGTCCACAACTCACATGCAGTTTCAGTTGCTATCAGATCCGATCCGCTGGTGGCTGCATGCTGTTCTCGGCATCTCAATACACAGTGAACGTATCCGTACTGCTCCAACTCCGGTCAATGCAGCTCAGCCCCATTAGTAGTGCATTGAAGGTGGACTCTACATTAGAAGGTTGAGGTATAAAAAACTGTATCAGTAAATGGCATAGGCAGCGTACAAGATATGGCAAGAAAACCTATCTTTCAGCATGGGATAATAAAGCAGCTGATATTTAATTTGGAGAACAGAAGCATCTCTCAGCCTTCCATTGGAAATGAGAACAAAATTCTAAAGAACAATCCATGGCATTTCATGATTTGTTAGAATATGATCCTAATTTGTTTTTCCCAAGTCTGTGTGTATTTTAACAAGATGTTTAATCTTAAGAGCTCTTAAAGCATAAAGCATTCCTCAGAATAATATAGAATATCTGAATCATCCATCACACTGCATTGCTATACCACCGGGACGTTCTGTTGTAATTGGAAACAGGCTTTAAAACAATGATTTTTACAGAATGAAAGAACAGTGTGTATTGACTGACAGGTGATTTAGTTTTTAGCCATTAGAGAGAGTGCATGTGTTGCCTAATACTTTGAAGTATAAAACCAACGTATGATAGATGATTTTTGTCACTTTAACTCTAAACACTCTCAGAATAGACCAAAATGGATCTGTTACCAGCTTTTAAAACAATTAAAAATTAAATATAAGCATAAAGTGAAATGTATCTCTCACGTTAGAGAATGAGAATGCAGGAGATAAATATTGATACAAGGATGGGGGTCGCTAAATTAACACTGTTAGGATACATGAGAAATATTCTGTATAAATGGCAAATGATGATCATCCAAAATTGTTTACGCCTACTTAGTGAGGAAATGTGCTATACTGAAATAAGCATTGTGGATGTAGAAATGCTACGATCGCAGGTTTTATTGGAAAGCTTTGTTTTTGTCACCTTTGTTACTATTCATGCTCTTCTTGGACCCTTCTATGACGCTGGTGGCTGTAAGCTCACCTAGCAGCCACACAACCTGTCCTGGAACAGGTTCTGTTCCCAACTGCCTCTTCCTGGCCTGGCCAGGCCTTTTATAATTGGTAACTGCGACACAGGTGTCACCTGACCTGGTGTCGTCTTTAATCTCCTTGTGTGGGAACATAGGTTTCTGCTACTGTAATTCTATCTATACTTATACTTTCACCTTTAACCAGCAGATGGCGATGTTCGCTTGCAATTCCTCAGCTAGGCATCAACTTCAACTGTACTCTTCTTCTCTCCTGTCCACTTCCTTACATTAGCATCATTGGTTTAAACTGTACATCAAAAAGAACATCTGCTTGCTTTCATTTTGTGCAAAAGCTCGGGAAAGTCATTTCTGCAAACTGCAGATATGACTGGCTTGTCTGCATATTGGACAGGTACATGTTCTGCCTGATATTTGCACGCATTAGATTAAAAAATTGGACCAATATAGTGCATGCTGTGATTTTCTTTCCCTCTCAGACTGTAGGTCCTTGTGTAAGAGCGTCCACTTATGGACACTTATGCTCTCTGTATGTGGTCCATCTATGAGTAGAGTCACGTATATAAAAGTGCTAACTTGAAAAATACTACATTATTTATCCTGCAAGAAGAACATGTTTTATAAAAGAAATGTGATAAAAAACAATTAAAAAGATGCAAAATATTTTTTGACTATTAGATGCGCCTTACCGTAAGTTGCACCCCAGGTTTAGATAGCAGAAAATAGGAAAACCCTTTTTATTACTAATTAAAACTTCCCTGGTGGTGTAAAGTGGAGAGACCATTATCACTAAGTTTAATTAACTAAGGTACAATAAGGAGGATATAAATCTAATCTTAGTGTTTCTCTGCAGTGCATGTATTATACACACACAGCTCTGCTACATATGCACATATATATACACACACATCTCTGCTACATATGCATATATAGAAACACAGTTCTGTTACATATGCAAATAAGATTTCCTATTCTTTTGCCTGTTTGTCACACTTTATTGTTCCAGATCATCAAACAAATTTAAATATTAGACAAAGATAACACAAGTAAACACAAATGGTAGTTTTTAAATGAAGATCTTTATTATTAAGGGAATATACAATCCAAACCTACAGGGTCCTTTGTGAAAAATTGATTGCCCCCTTCCTTAAAACATAGATTATCTGTGGTTTATCACATTTTAGGGAAGCTGAGTTTAAATCCACTAGCCACACCCAGGCCTGATAACTACCACACCTGTTCTCAGTCAAGAAATCACTTAAGTAGGACCTGCCTGACAAAGTGAAGTAGAACAAAAGATCCTCAAAAGCTATACAACATGCCGCGATCGAATGAAATTATGGAACAAATGAAAAACAAAGTAATTGAGATCTATCAGTCTGGAAAAAGTTATAAAGCTATTTATCAAGCTTTAGAACTTCAGCAAACCACAGTGAGAGTCAATATCCAAAAATGGCGAAAATAATCTTTTTAGAAGGTGTATGTTCCATTAAATCTGGAGTAGAAGTAACATAGTATTTCAGAAAAGGAACATTATACAAAAGTAAAATATGGTGGTGGTAGTGTGATGGTCTGGGGCTGTTTTGCTTCTTCAGGACTGGAAGACTTGCTGTGGTAAATGGAACTATGAATTCTGCTGTCTACCAAAATATCCTGAAGAAGAATCTCCGGCCATCTGTTTGTGACCTCAAGCTGAAGCACACCTGGGTTATGCAGAAGGACAATAATCCAAAATACGCCAGTGAATCTACCTCTGGATGGCTTAAGAAATACAATATTAAGAAATTGGAGTGGCCTAGTCAAAGTCCTGAACTTAATCCGATTGAGATGCTATGGCCTGAACTTGAAAAAGCAGTTCATGCTCGGAAACCCTAAAAATTTAAAACAACAGTTACACTTTAAGTCCACACAACTGTACTAGACTTTGTAAAGGAACTTTGATGCAGATTATGCTACTGAAATTCCATAACATAGTGTGAATCCACCCCAATACTTTCTAACTAGTTGTTTAACTGTTATTTTATTTTGACTCTAATTAGCAAATCAATTATTTTTCTGGGGAAATATGCAATAACATTTTTAGACAATGGAATTCGGATTGGTATTTGGGGCCGTTAACCAAGGATTACTAATGTCGCCATGCTGACGTGGTGACATTCCTTAGTGTTTGACAGCCAAACATCCTGCCGAAAGTTGTTAGTAAAGTGGACCCTCCACTTATACCCTCCAAGAACCAATTTAGACTACTACTCTGCCATCTGCTTTGAGGATGGTGGTCTATGTCCCCCATTAATTGCTAGGTCCTTTGGTAGCTTCTTGATTATCTGATATCTGTGTAGACCTTGGATTCATCAAATAATATAACAAATAATAACATAATGTGCACTTTTAAGCATCTTGACTTGTAAGGCAATCTTTCCTGTGACCATTATTACTGTTTTACTAATTAGATTACTTTCAGAAAAAAAGAAAATCACCTATGGTAAATTAGTGCTAATTAAAGCACTAATGAATGATTCTTAAATGCCACAGCCGTGCATCCTATCTGGCTACTGAGGTGTATAGGCTATTGAGACGACAGAGCTTTATACTAGATAGTGTTACAGCCCCAAGTACGAGTGTTTTTGCTTATTCTCTTAATTGCTGATTGTATGAGCCATTACACAGTCTGCAGAAATGCTAATTGTTCTGTAAAGGACCCAGCCCCTCAGGTTACCTGCCCCAAGACCTGTCTGAACTCTTACTCATAATTACAGCATGCATGGCTCCTAAATAGACAAATGTATAGTAGGTGGGAGTTAATCCCCATGTACATATAACAGGCTACTCATTGTTACAAAATGTATGAAGATTTTATTATCATCAACCCAAGGTGAAATGCATTTGTAATATGCTTAAATACATCATATTCTTAATATAATTCTTTAATAGACAGATACGTTTATGGACTTCAATGAAAGCTAAGGAAGTAATAAGTATTTACTTGGATTATCTATTAGATCACTGGATTTCAAGCCATTTATAAAAGTTTTAATATAAGTCTTCCCAGACCACCACACCCTAAGAGAGTTCTTGTGATGCTCTTTAGTGCCTTTGTCTGTTAGGCTTATAATGAGGAAATCACTTCAACTTTTGTACAAATATTTTTTGCATTTTGTGTGGAAGAGTCTGCTTATGTCATTTAAAATGGTCATGTTTCTCCTCTTTGTAATATTCTTTTAGTTCAAACAATGCACTTGAATGGAAGATAAGAGCATCAAATCATTATGTTGCCACTCCTGTCTCTGGCCTCTGGCCTCTGAATAGTAAAACTAAAATAATGCTGGAGAGTATAGAGTGAACTATTCTTCTAAGGTAGAATATATCTAAAGTATGCATGTATTGGAACATGTGATGATCTCACAGGATCATTGAGAAAAAACTTCTTCCCGCCTCTACATAAAATCAAAAGCAGATATGTATTATAGACACGTAGCAGACCTTAGGCACCATATTCTAGATCTTAAAGTGGTTATCCAGAAAACAGTTGTTAAAAAAACCAAAAAAATACAGTGCAATCAAAATTATTCAACCCCTATTGTAAATTTGGTTTATGAAACAATAACAATTTAAATAACAACACAATTAAAATAGCATGTGGTTTTTCAAAATTCAACACAAAATGTCACCTCAATGACTATTTCAGGTTCAGAATAATTCAACCCCTTCAATAGAAGTATTTTTAGTACTTAGTTCTTAGAAGGTATAACCTGCTGTAAACATGCTGCATTGCCTGACATCATCTTCTGGCAGCATTTATGAATTATCTTAGCCCATTTCTTATGTTCACTAATGTTCTTGGGTTCCAGTGCTGTAATCTTCCTTCTTAAAACACTGCCAAAATTTTTCTATGGGTTCAAGTCAAATGAGTGTGGTAGTCACTCCATAATCTATCAGGGCTTCTTCTGAATCCAAGTCTTGGTAGAATTTTAATTATGATTGGGGTCATTGTCTTGTTGAAAGGTCTAATAACACTCAAGCTTCATCTTCCTCACAAAAAGGCATGACTTTTTTCCTATGATTTCCTGATACTTGATTCAATTCAATTTGTACTCCACATTCTGTAAATTTTCAGTAAGAAAAAGAGGAAATCTACTGCGGAACATTATCGAGAACCACTGCCATATGGTGTATGCTTCTTTCTTCCTCCTTCAAACATAACACTTATTTACAGGCCCAAAACATTTCAGGTTTTTTGTCAATGCTCCACAGAACAAAATCTCAAACATCTGTGTCTTACTAATATGGTTTTGAGGATATTGAGACCAACAATTTTTAAGCTTTTGGGTCCGGGTAAGGGTACATCTTGGAGCTTGGGAATGGGAACCTTTTACAGTTAGTACATGCCTTACAGTACAAAGAAAACTCTCAGTGCACTCTGCCACTAAATTTTGCTTCTGGTCTTTGGCAGTCATTTAAGGTTTTTTGGCTTCCTCATAAAGAATTTGGTGTTGGCCAGTGATAACTTCTTTCTGACATGTTCAGGTAGTTTAGCCAGTGTTCTGTTAACTTTGAACATTTTAACTATCCTTTCAATTGTATTACTAGGAACATTCAATACATTTGCTGCATGAAAACAGCAGCACTTGAAGATCTGTAAGGTGACTGACTTTTTTTTTCTAAATTCTAAGCTGTTTTAAGAAATGTAGTTATGGCACATATCATAAAACAGCAGTGTGTATAAATCCTTAATTTTTATAAGGTAGTCTACATTGTATTCCAGCTCATGGGAAAAATGTTTTCTTTATTCCATATAAATTTTAAAATTAAATTACATCCAAGGCAAATAGACGGAAAGTGATGCGTTTCAAAGCTTTGACAAAAAATGTTGAAATACATTCAAAACGCATTGAGGTTGGAGAGCCCCTGATGTATCTAGATGTGTGTTGAGCACCTTGAGCTGTGAAAATAAAAAATCACATTTTACCCACAAAAATGTTATTTTATCCCCATTTTTTGTTTTTTTCATAAGGATAACAGGAGAAAATGGACCCCAACATTTGTTGTGCAATTTCTCCTGAGTACGCCTATACCCCATATAGTGGAGGAATACTACTGTTTGGGAGCACGGCAGGGCTCGGAAAGGAAGGAGTGACGTTTTGGAATACAGACTTTGATGGAACGGTTTGCAAGCATTATGTTTGGAGAGCCCCTGATGTGCCTAAACAGTGAAAAAAAACATAAGTTACCCCATTTTGGAAACTACACCCCACAAGGACTTTATTTAGTGGTATAGTGAGCATTTTGAATCCACAGGTACGATACAGCATTTGATAACATTAGGATGTCATATTTTCAAGAAAATGTTGTTTTCTCTCCAAATATGTAATTTTACAATGGATAATAGGAGAAGACAGACCCCATAATTTGTTGTGCAAATTTTCCCAAATGCAAATATGCCCCTTATGTGGTCAAAAACTTGTGCTTGGGCACATGGCAGGGCTAGGAAAGGAAAGAGCATTATTTACCTGCGATAGATTGTGAATGTCATGTCCCTGACATGTGAAAACACAAGAAACCCCCCACAAGTGACCCCATTTTGGAAAGTAGACCACTCAAGGATATCATCTAGGGGTACAGAGAGTATTTTGAACCCATTGATGCCTCACAGAGTTTATAACATTGAGATGTGGAAATATGACATTTTAGTGGTAAAAATTTAATTTTTATACTTGTTGCGAATTTGTCAGATACACAAGGGTTAATTGGTGAAACTAGACCCCACAATTTATTGCGTAATTTCTCCCAAATGCGGTACTGTCTCTTATGTTGTCAGAAATTACTGTTATGCCACACAACAGGGCTACAAAGGATGGAGCGCTAATTGGCTTTTGGAGAACAGATTTTGCTAGAATAGTTTACGGGCAAAATTTGTGCAGTCGTTACTATGGGAGCTAAGACGCTTCCCTGGGTTGGAGGCTGTGTAAACTGCACATGTATATTTGTCCTGTATCTGTGGCATAGGTAAACAAGGTTTGCTGGGATAAC
>JARQOD010000001.1:227487613-227542890 GCA_033576555.1 Oophaga sylvatica
CATCAGCATAAAGATGGTACTGAAACCAAAAATTGCTGATGGTTTCCAATTGGGGGCCCCGTGTAGAGAAAAAAGAAAGGGGCCAAGGACGGCCCGGGGTACACCGACAGGAGAGGGGGAGATAGGGGCCAGAGAATAAACACAAAAGGAAGGTCAAAAAGATAGGACAACCAGGAGAGAACATGCCTTTAAAATACCTAGTGCTGGACAACTAGGAGACTGGTCAACGTGCGAAAGGAAAAAAGGTAGAGGAGAATGGCAGAGAGGGGGTCGCCTTTTACTTTTGCTGCAGGGTCTTGGACTTTGATGATGCAGTTTCAGTCAAATGTAGGGGGGGGAACCTTTTACTGTAAGGGGGTCGGGGGGGAGTGAGGGAGGTAATGGTGGGGGGGAGTAGATAGGCGCCCAAAAAAGTTTAGAGATAAGGGGAGTTGGAGCCGGTCTGTTTGTCTTGCAGGAAGGGTCGAGAGCGGGTTTCTTTAGTATGGAGTAATGGGAGTGTTTGAAGGAGGAGGGAAAATGCCAAGGGAGTGAGGTTAAAGATTGTATTTGGTGAGTTGTGACAACGGGGGGAAAGACTGGAGGAGGTGTGAGGAATGGGAAGAGAGGGCTGGAGATTTTTTCTGGGGGGGACAAATGGGAAAATTTTGGCCAGGGGAAATGCAGGGAGGGGGGAGTCACAGCATTTGGGGGGGTTGAGAGCAGACTTCCTGACGGATGTATTTATTTTTTCTATAAAGGGGGAGGCAGGTCGTCGCACAAATGTCTGTGATAGGGGCTTGTTTTTTTTGGCCTGATAGGGAGTGAAAAGTGAAAAAAAGTTTTTGGGGGGTTGGGGGCTAGGGGAGATCAGGGTGGGAAGTGGTCTGTTTGGCGAGGTGAAGGCACATTTAAGTTTTAAAACAGAATTTAAGGGTGAAGTTTTTCTGGTGTAGGGGTTTTTTTCTCAAAGGGTTCAGCCTCCTAGAGCATCGCTGGGAAGGGGTTTGCGATGTGAGCGGGCTGTTTTCGTGTGTTTGGAAGTTCTGAGGGGAGCGGTGCTATTTGGGGGAAGGGTGCTTCAAGAGTGTTATTGTAGTGCGAACACCCAAAATTTGGCAAAAAAAAAAGGAATTGGGGACGCGATGAGTGAGGGAGTCTGAAAGTGTCTGAGGGTTTTGACTTTTGATTTTTTTAATGTGTGGTAGGGGGAGTGCGCTGGGGTGGTCGAGGATTTGTGAGGTTGAAGGAGAAATGTTGTGGTAAAGTGGAAGCGGTGGTAAGTTTTGCGATACTTTCCATATCCAAAAAATTGGAACTGAATGGTACGCCGATACACAAAAAAAATTTCGGGAACCCGATACCCCTACCGGAAAAAACAAGTAAGTCTTGGGAACAAAAAAAAGGAATTAAAAAAAAACCCCCTTTTTCCTTTTGGTTAATTGTACATGAAGGAAAAAAACAAAGGTAATGTAGAAATTTATTGGGGGGGTTGAGGAGAATTAAGGCATGTGTTTAACACAATGCAAGGGGAAAAATTAATATTTTTTTTTTGAATACGTTTGGGTTTTACGAAAAAATTGACAAGTTGTTAATTTTTTCTTTTTTTCAAATTGTCTTTTTCAAAATTCCCTGCCTTCACCTTTTTAAATTTTCACCACTTTCCCCTTCATAATCTTCACGCATATCTTTCTCATCAAATTATTTTCTCTTCCCTTCTAATCCTAAAAATTTTGCTATTCACTTTTTTTTAAAATTATTATTTGTTTTATTAAACAGTTATTATTCTTTTTCTACTTCTTCATCTTTTTCCTATTCATCCTTTTCACATATTCTTTTTGTGCAGACTTCCTGTACTTGTAATCTGTAAAACCTGAATTTTATCCTTCCGTTCTTGCTGTCACGAAGATTTTAATTACAACAGTATTTGTCCCCCTTCAGTTTTTCCCCCAGCAGCTCAGCATTTTTTCCCGGGGCCCCAGGGGAACGGACTCACCCCCCCATGCTTAGTCTTCTTTGCTTAGAATTTAGAGCATATTTTTGCTCTTCATTTTGGTTTTAACTTCATGTTCTTCTGCTTTTTGATCTTCTGCTTTTGTTCTTCTGTCCTTGTTCTGTATCTTGTTTTTGTCTTTTAAACCTTTTTTTCCTTTGGTGAGTCAAAAGCAATGGAAGTAACGAGGACCCCCTTACTGTGCTGGAAACCCCGGGGGGGCAGCAGAAGGAAAAAAACCAATGGACAACCCCGGACAGCTGCAGGACTGTTTGCCGTTCACACAGCAGGGGAACAGCTGACATTACTGAACCCCAGTAACACAGGAGCAAGTGTAGACTGTGCTAACAGCACTTCCGAGAAACAACTGGCGGTGTTGTAACCCAGGGATGAGAAGAGAACATGGTGGAGGCAGCAGGACTGTTTGCCGTTCACACAGCAGGGGAACAGCTGACATTACTGAACCCCAGTAACACAGGAGCAAGTGTAGACTGTGCTAACAGCACTTCCGAGAAACAACTGGCGGTGTTGTAACCCAGGGATGAGAAGAGAACATGGTGGAGGCAGCAGGACTTTTTGCCGTTCACACAGCAGGGGAACAGCTGACATTACTGAACCCCAGTAACACAGGAGCAAGTGTAGACTGTGCTAACAGCACTTCCGAGAAACAACTGGCGGTGTTGTAACCCAGGGATGAGAAGAGAACATGGTGGAGGCAGCAGGACTGTTTGCCGTTCACACAGCAGGGGAACAGCTGACATTACTGAACCCCAGTAACACAGAGCAAGTGTTAACTGTGCTAACAGCACTTCCGAGAAACAACTGGCGGTGTTGTAACCCAGGGATGAGAAGAGAACATGGTGGAGGCAGCAGGACTGTTTGCCGTTCACACAGCAGGGGAACAGCTGACATTACTGAACCCCAGTAACACAGGAGCAAGTGTAGACTGTGCTAACAGCACTTCCGAGAAACAACTGGCGGTGTTGTAACCCAGGGATGAGAAGAGAACATGGTGGAGGCAGCAGGACTTTTTGCCGTTCACACAGCAGGGGAACAGCTGACATTACTGAACCCCAGTAACACGGGAGCAAGTGTTAACTGTGCTAACAGCACTTCCGAGAAACAACTGGCGGTGTTGTAACCCAGGGATGAGAAGAGAACATGGTGGAGGCAGCAGGACTGTTTGCCGTTCACACAGCAGGGGAACAGCTGACATTACTGAACCCCAGTAACACAGGAGCAAGTGTTAACTGTGCTAACAGCACTTCCGAGAAACAAACTGGCGGTGTTGTAACCCAGGGATGAGAAGAGAACATGGTGGAGGCAGCAGGACTGTTTGCCGTTCACACAGCAGGGGAACAGCTGACATTACTGAACCCCAATAACACAGGAGCAAGTGTAGACTGTGCTAACAGCACTTCCGAGAAACAACTGGCGGTGTTGTAACCCAGGGATGAGAAGAAACATGGTGGAGGCAGCAGGACTGTTTGCCGTTCACACAGCAGGGGAACAGCTGACATTACTGAACCCCAGTAACACAGGAGCAAGTGTAGACTGTGCTAACAGCACTTCCGAGAAACAACTGGCGGTGTTGTAACCCAGGGATGAGAAGAGAACATGGTGGAGGCAGCAGGACTGTTTGCCGTTCACACAGCAGGGGAACAGCTGACATTACTGAACCCCAGTAACACAGGAGCAAGTGTAGACTGTGCTAACAGCACTTCCGAGAAACAACTGGCGGTGTTGTAACCCAGGGATGAGAAGAGAACATGGTGGAGGCAGCAGGACTTTTTGCCGTTCACACAGCAGGGGAACAGCTGACATTACTGAACCCCAGTAACACAGGAGCAAGTGTTAACTGTGCTAACAGCACTTCCGAGAAACAACTGGCGGTGTTGTAACCCAGGGATGAGAAGAGAACATGGTGGAGGCAGCAGGACTGTTTGCCGTTCACACAGCAGGGGAACAGCTGACATTACTGAACCCCAGTAACACAGGAGCAAGTGTTAACTGTGCTAACAGCACTTCCGAGAAACAACTGGCGTTGTTGTAACCCAGGGATGAGAAGAGAACATGGTGGAGGCAGCAGGACTGTTTGCCGTTCACACAGCAGGGGAACAGCTGACATTACTGAACCCCAGTAACACAGGAGCAAGTGTAGACTGTGCTAACAGCACTTCCGAGAAACAACTGGCGGTGTTGTAACCCAGGGATGAGAAGAGAACATGGTGGAGGCAGCAGGACTGTTTGCCATTCACACAGCAGGGGAACAGCTGACATTACTGAACCCCAGTAACACAGGAGCAAGTGTTAACTGTGCTAACAGCACTTCCGAGAAACAACTGGCGGTGTTGTAACCCAGGGATGAGAAGAGAACATGGTGGAGGCAGCAGGACTGTTTGCCGTTCACACAGCAGGGGAACAGCTGACATTACTGAACCCCAGTAACACAGGAGCAAGTGTAGACTGTGCTAACAGCACTTCCGAGAAACAACTGGCGGTGTTGTAACCCAGGGATGAGAAGAGAACATGGTGGAGGCAGCAGGACTTTTTGCCAGACACACAGCAGGGAACAGCAGGCGTTACTGAACCCCAGAAACACATCAGCGATTGTTTTCATCTGTGCATCTAACACTTCTGAGCAGCAACTGGCGCTGTTGAAGCCCAGGGTCAAGGAGGGTGTAGGCATAAAATATTGAGTTATTGCCTTGTTACGTGGCCATTGCAAATGTATGTACTTCAAACAAGAATAAATGAAGTTTTACTACGACAATAAAATGATGAATTTCAATTACAAGAATAGAAAATATTTATACTTGACAGTCCTCTGTGGTTGATAACGTTTAAAGGCTAACTGAAAATATGGTAACAAATTCAAAGCTTTCGAGACTACTCAGGTGTCTTCATCAGGCTAAGAGTAAAGCCAAAAATGAAGAATCACATATTTCTACACACAACAGGACACAGGAATAGCTAAGACAAGTGAGGGAGGGACAAGTGAGGGGAGACCGGCAACAAAAAGGAGAACAAGGATGAATTATCAGCGCCACACAATCACAGATAAATTAATGAATTTACCTGTGGCAAAAGACTTTTGTATGCCCGGTCATAGCATGATGGATATGGAATTACTGGTATTAAAATATAACTTCAAATATGAGAAACGTACAAAGGTTTCAGAATATAAGCTCATCATGACCTTTGACACTGTTAGTGATGGAATGAATAGATCACATGGATTTATGTCATTCTATATCAATTAAGGAATCTGCGTCTATGCCCTTCCAGGGTCATGAAAACCCAAAAAAAGACGCCAATCAGAGGGCAATCAAACTTTCTATCCTTATCTAGGAACTGTTCCAATATTTATGTTCATCCCTGTGAGATAATGACAGTTCTGATACACGTCACTTACTTGTCTTACCTATTGCACTATTCCTGTGTCCTGTTGTGTATAGAAATATGTGATGCTTAATTTTTTTATTTACTCTTTGCCTGATGAAGAGACGTGAGTAGCCTTGAAAGCTTGCAATTTGTTTCCATCTTTTCAGTTATCCATTAAAAGGTATCAACCACTGCTGACTCTGAAGTCAAAATATTTTTCTATCTACTGGCTAACACAGTACAAAGATACACATGTTTTCTAATTTCAAGAAGGAAAAATAAAGAAATACAAATAAACGCATATATGCACATGCCAAAAATAAATGGAACAACACAACACCCAAAAATTGGTAACAAATATAGTGTTGTAAATTAGGAATAAAAGTCCATTTTTTTTTTATGAATAATGCTTAAGGAACGCTATGTTAAACCATAACATAGTGAAGACAATGGATTTTGTAATAGTCACTCATCATCATCATCGCAAATTTTATGTGACAGTCACTGACATTTCAATTATTTAAGTTCATAACATCGTAACTTTCTATAGCATGTATGACATGTCCAGCATGGACTCATCAATGTGATTGATGACACAATAATGTACGATAAAAAATAACCATTTAAAAAAAACATTAGGCATTGTTTGTCACAATTTAAGTGTGTGCCTGCAAGTGTAGGTGAAACAAAGGCTACGGATAGCAAAGGTATATTCTATGTCTGTATCAGACAGTGGACATTTTCTGATGGGTAATGCCGATGTTATACTGTACGTCAATAAAGTCTGCGTCTGAAATCATGCATTTTTTGCTTGTAGAGTGTTGAAGAGGGTAAAAGAATGTCTGGTTGCGCAAAGCTTTATCCGTCAACACTACCTTCCTACTGTCACGCGTAGGGTAGGGTAGCGTGTGGCAATTAGCTGACTATCAAATGTGAGGTTAGGCTGCGTTATTGCGCACTAGGGACGCAAAAAAAAATACAGCAGTAATAATTAAATGTGTAATACTCCAGCTATGACAAACAAAAAAATTACGTTCCCTCTTTAACAATGTACAACACTAACAAGCCTAATGGTTGACGCTGACTTAATTGAGATACAGTATTACATCAACATTGTCCATGAGTAACTATGCACTGTGATACCTATATACCAGTATTAATTTATATCTCTTGTGGTTGTTTCAACAGCACTTGCAGGTATAACTACCTATTGTCAGTATGCATGATGCACTTTCTAGATGTAATAATTTATTATTGGACATTATTACCATGTTTACATGCTGGCCATTTCATATATGGTGTTTGAAGTTACAGTTGGCATCAGTATGTGTATTTTATAATGTCTGTCATAAATAAAACTCGTGATGATGATGATGAGGATTTAATGATTCGTACATCCATTGACTGCTTTATCTTACAGGTACAGATAAAGTTCCTTAAAAAGCATTAATTCATAAGTCTGAAATGTACTTTTATGCATTAATTTCAAAATGTGAAGAGTAGACTATGTTTTATTTTTTGTTACCATTTCTAATAGACATGTGCAGATATGCGCTGTGATGACAAATTATTATTTGTCCATATTTGTCATAAAAATTTATCATTCTAGGCCTGCAAAACTTCACAATTTCATGTTTTCAGCATAACAAGCAGGGTGACGGCTCTTCCCTATTTGGAGCATGTTGGTCATGTGTTTTTCTGTCCATGTGTCGGGAACAGGAGACTTCTTGCCGTTCACACAGCAGGGGAACAGCTGGCGTTACTGAACCCCACTAACAGTAGAGCTTGTGTTTTGTTCTGTGGACACGACACTTCTGAGCAGCAACTGGCAGTGTTGGAGCCCAGGGAGTAGAGTTCAGGTGGTAGAAAGATGAACATAACAGGAGACATGGATAACGTTGCGAACCAGTTATTTAATCTGAAAACGGACAGACAAATTCTGGCGAGATCCATGCCTTGTTCATTTTCAGAAAAGTAAGCCGGTCTACATTATCGGAGGATAGTCGCATGCGACGGTCTGTTAGTACACCACCTGCAGCACTAAAGACGCGCTCCGATAATACACTGGCAGCAGGGCAAGCCAGCACCTCCAATGCATACTGGCTAAGCTCTGGCCATGTATCCAGCTTAGAGACCCAAAACTTGAATGGGGAAGAGCCATCTGGGAGTACACTGAGAGGCAATGCCAAGTAGTCTGTCACCATCTGACGGATACGTTGCCTCCCGCTGACTGGAGCCCTCTCGGATGGTGTAGACATTTGTGGCGCTGCCACAAAACTTTGCCAATTTTTAACATACTGGTCTTTCCCTGTGCAGAGGCACTGCGTGTGCTCCCTCTTGTTGCAGAGCTCTCTACACTGCCTCGACGCACAGAGCTGCTTTGTAAAGCAGTAGCAGCAGCAGTGCTCTCGGCAGTAAGGTAGAACATTAGGGATTGCACCAGTGTGTCTTGGTACTCCCGCATTTTACGCTCCCGGTTCAACGGTGTGATGAGGCTTTTGACGTTGTCCCGGTAGCGAGGGTCTAGGAGGGTGTACACCCAATAATCAGACGTCGTGAGAATGTGGGCAATGCAGCGGTCGTTTCTTAGGCACTGCAGCATGAAATCAACCATGTGCTGCAGACTCCCAACTGGCAAAGAAACGCTGTCCTCTGCAAGAGGCGTTATCTCTGCCTGCTCTGCATCACCCCACCCTCGCTCTACATACTGACTAGAGCGTTGTGTACCTCCCTCTGGAGCGATGTCTTCCTCCTCCATTGACTCCTCCTCCTCATCCTCCTCACAAAGTGAGCCCTGCCCAGCCCTTTGTGAGGAACCACGTTGCGCTGACTTTCCAGAAGGTGATGGAATTTGTGACTCCTCATCCTCCACCTCTTCCAAAACCTCATCCCTTAGTGCTTGCAGTGTTTTTTGAAGCAGGCAGATAAGGGGGACAGTCAGGCTGACTAGTGCATCATCTGCACTCGCCATCCGCGTTGACTCATCAAACGCACGCAAAACGTGGCACATGTCCTTCATAGTGGCCCACTCATTAATGGTGAAGTGTGGACGTCGCAAATTGCGTGTTGATTGCGCCTGATGCAGCTGATACTCCATAACTGCTGGCTGCTGCTCACACAACCGCTCCAACATATGTAACGTTGAATTCCACCTGGTGGATACGTCACATATGATGCGATGTTCAGGAAGGCGCAATCTGCGTTGCAGAGCTGCAATGCGCGATCTGGCCATGCTGGAACGTCGCAAGTGAGCGCACTCTAGGCGGACCTTGTGCAGCAGTGCATCAAGATCCGGATAGTCCCTCAAAAAACTCTGCACGACCAAGTTGAGCACATGTGCCAGACATGGTATGTGAGTGAGTTTGCCAAGGCCCAGAGCTGCCACCAGATTTCGGCCATTGTCACACACTACCAAGCCTGGCTGGAGATTCGCTGGCAAAAACCACACGTCACTCTCCTGCTTGATGGCATTCCAGAGCTCCTGCGCTGTGTGGCTTCGATTCCCCATGGGAATTAATTTCAGAACGGCCTGTTGCCGTTTGGCCACGGCTGTGCTCATATCGGTCGCATCAGGTAAGCGTCCACGGGTCCATGTGGAGGTAGACCGTGACGGCTCCTGCAGCGATGATTCTGAGGAACTGGAGTAGGAGGAGGAGTCAATGTGGACAGACTTGATTCCGGCAATCCTTGGAGTTGGCAGAACACGTACAGCGCCACTCGCAAGATCTGTACCCGGCTCCACAACATTCACCCAATGGGCAGTGAGTGAAAGGTATCGTCCCTGGCCATGGGTACTGGTCCACGCATCGGTGGTCAGGTGGACCTTGCTACTGACGGCGTTTAGTAGCGCATGTTTAATTTTTGCCTCAACATGCTTTTGCAGACCAGGGACGGCTTGCCTGCTGAAATAAAATCGGCTGGGCACATTGTATTGTGGGACTGCCAATGCCATTAATTCACGGAAACTGTCAGTCTCCACCAGTCTGAATGACAGCATTTCAAGGGACAGGAGTTTTGCAATGCCAGCATTCAGAGCCTGTGCTCGTGGATGGTTTGCCGAGTACGGCCGTCTTTTATCCCATGCCTGTGCTACCGATGGCTGTTTTGTGGCCTGGGTGTGTGAGGATGACAGGGAACTTGCAGCTGTGGGTGGAATAACACTGTGTCTCTGGACAACAGTGACAGAGGTTCTTCCATGGCGATCCTTTGAGGAAGCCGAACCAGCTGTGTGTGAACTGGAGGAAGAGGCTCCAACACGAGCTGAAGATGTAGGTGCTGCTGTAGGTTGGCCTACATCTCCAGTGTGTCTTTGTAACTCAACCACGTGCTTTGACCGCACATGTTTCCACATATTTGTTGTATTAAGGTTACTGACACTTTTACCTCTTTTAATTTTTTGATTACACAGCTTGCATTTGACATAGCAAATATCATCTGCAACTGTATCAAAAAAGGACCACGCAGAGCAAGTCCTGGGAGCGCCCGGTTTGGCTGTTGTAAGAGAACTGCTCCGAACGGGTGCCAAACTGGAGGCTACAGGCAAGCGAGTCTGCAGCCTACCTCTCCCTACTGTTTGGACCGTTGGGGCAATCTCTTCCTCAGAGCTGCTCCCACCACCTTCCTGTTCCTCACGCCATGTTGGGTCTTGGACCTCATCATCTCCACCACTACCCTCTTCCAACACCTGCTGTTGTTGGGTGGTCTGGCCAGCACCATGCTCAACAGAAACTGGCAACTGAGTCTCATCATCATCAGATGCGTTCTGCGGTGTGCTGACCATCGGCACTGGCTCACCCGCCTCTTCAGATTCAGAGAGACACAGCTGTTGCGCATCACTGCATACTGCCTCTTCTTCACATTCCAGAATGCTGCTTGGCTGGGCCCCTGTTTGCAAGCCAACAGATTCTGAGAACAGAAGCAGAGACTCAGCTGGCTCCTGTACAGAGCTCTCTGACTGCCTGGGCAATTTGGCAGGCGGTGAAGAGACTGATGGTTGTTCAACAGTGCTGTGGTCCTGAGAGGAGGTGGAAGCTATTGAAGTCGATGCATTGGCTGCCATCCAACCAACAACGGCTTCAATTTGTTCTTCACGCAGCAGGGGGTACGCTGAGCTCCTACAAAAGTGCGCATAAAGGAACGCTCACGGGGAAAACTGGTGGATGCTGTGTCACTGGGTGCGGCAGCAGCCACAGAATCCCCACGTCCTCTCCCTGCTGCAAATCCATGGCCTCGACCACGACCACGTGCCTTACTCACTGACTTCTTCATCGTGGTAGATTGATAAAGAAAGTCAGAAAAGTTATAAGGCCTAAGTGTGGTTATTCCTCACAGACTACAGTGAACCCTGCAGACAACTGTCAGTAGCTGTTAAAGGCCCCTTTGTGTACTTCTATAGTGTTTGCAACCAATGTATTGTATACGGATGGAAGCGCGTCACACTAATAGATTAGATTTTTTTCCACTAAAATGGAGCAGCACCAATTAGAGAAAAATGTGAAGGATGAGGCAGTGACACACGCTCAGCAGACTACAACCGGCAGTGGTTGAAGAACAAACTGGAGCGTAATCTGCACTCACAAAATGAAAAGCTCACAGACTACAGTGAACACTGAAACACAACTGTTCAGTAGCTGTTAAAGGCCCCTTTGTGTACTTCTATAGTGTTTGCAACCAATGTATTGTATACGGATGGAAGCGCGTCACACTAATAGATTAGATTTTTTTCCACTAAAATGGAGCAGCACAAATTAGAGAAAAATGTGAAGGATGAGGCAGTGGCACACGCTCAGCAGACTACAACCGGCAGTGGTTGAAGAACAAACTGGAGCGTAATCTGCACTCACAAAATGAAAAGCTCACAGACTACAGTGAACACTGAAAACACAACTGTTCAGTAGCTGTTAAAGGCCCCTTTGTGTACTTCTATAGTGTTTGCAACCAATGTATTGTATACGGATGGAAGCGCGTCACACTAATAGATTAGATTTTTTTCCACTAAAATGGAGCAGCACCAATTAGAGAAAAATGTGAAGGATGAGGCAGTGACACACGCTCAGCAGACTACAACCGGCAGTGGTTGAAGAACAAACTGGAGCGTAATCTGCACTCACAAAATGAAAAGCTCACAGACTACAGTGAACACTGAAACACAACTGTTCAGTAGCTGTTAAAGGCCCCTTTGTGTACTTCTATAGTGTTTGCAACCAATGTATTGTATACGGATGGAAGCGCGTCACACTAATAGATTAGATTTTTTTCCACTAAAATGGAGCAGCACCAATTAGAGAAAAATGTGAAGGATGAGGCAGTGACACACGCTCAGCAGACTACAACCGGCAGTGGTTGAAGAACAAACTGGAGCGTAATCTGCACTCACAAAATGAAAAGCTCACAGACTACAGTGAACCCTGCAGACAACTGTTCAGTAGCTGTTAAAGGCCCCTTTGTGTACTTCTATAGTGTTTGCAACCAATGTATTGTATACGGATGGAAGCGCGTCACACTAATAGATTAGATTTTTTTCCACTAAAATGGAGCAGCACCAATTAGAGAAAAATGTGAAGGATGAGGCAGTGACACACGCTCAGCAGACTACAACCGGCAGTGGTTGAAGAACAAACTGGAGCGTAATCTGCACTCACAAAATGAAAAGCTCACAGACTACAGTGAACACTGAAACACAACTGTTCAGTAGCTGTTAAAGGCCCCTTTGTGTACTTCTATAGTGTTTGCAACCAATGTATTGTATACGGATGGAAGCGCGTCACACTAATAGATTAGATTTTTTTCCACTAAAATGGAGCAGCACCAATTAGAGAAAAATGTGAAGGATGAGGCAGTGACACACGCTCAGCAGACTACAACCGGCAGTGGTTGAAGACCAAACTGGAGCGTAATCTGCACTCACAAAATGAAAAGCTCACAGACTACAGTGAACACTGAAACACAACTGTTCAGTAGCTGTTAAAGGCCCCTTTGTGTACTTCTATAGTGTTTGCAACCAATGTATTGTATACGGATGGAAGCGCGTCACACTAATAGATTAGATTTTTTTCCACTAAAATGGAGCAGCACCAATTAGAGAAAAATGTGAAGGATGAGGCAGTGACACACGCTCAGCAGACTACAACCGGCAGTGGTTGAAGAACAAACTGGAGCGTAATCTGCACTCACAAAATGAAAAGCTCACAGACTACAGTGAACACTGAAACACAACTGTTCAGTAGCTGTTAAAGGCCCCTTTGTGTACTTCTATAGTGTTTGCAACCAATGTATTGTATACGGATGGAAGCGCGTCACACTAATAGATTAGATTTTTTTCCACTAAAATGGAGCAGCACCAATTAGAGAAAAATGTAAAGGATGAGGCAGTGACACACGCTCAGCAGACTACAACCGGCAGTGGTTGAAGAACTAACTGGAGCGTAATCTGCACTCACAAAATTAAAAGCTCACAGACTACAGTAAACCCTGCAGACAACTGTTCAGTAGCTGTGAAAGGCTCCTTTCTGTACTTCTATAGTGTTTGCAACCAATGTATTGTATACGGATGGAAGCACGTCACACTAATAGATTTGATTTTTTTCTAATATAATGGAGCTGCACCAATTCCACAAAATAAAATAAAAAAAAAAAGAGTCAGTGACACGTGCAGATGCCTACAAACAGCGGTGGATGCAGAGCAAACTGCAGCGTCACACACACACCTTGCACAGAGCTGTTAAAACAACACTGGCAAAATGAAGCTTTACACAGCGGTTGGTAAACTAGCCTGCCTAAAGCACAGTAGTACACAAAATCGCTATATCTAACTGTCCCTCAGAGTGAGCAGAGTAGCGTTCTGTCCCTAACTCAGTTCACAGCACAGTGACGCTAAAATGGCTGCGGCGCCTTTTATAGTGCATTCTGACATCATTTCAGCATCCAATCACAGCCATGCCATTAGTTAAGATGACCGCAGCATTACAGGATGTGCCCACACTTCATAAGATTCATCATTGGCTGACTAACATCACATTGCCTCTCAAAGAATTATGGGAACTTCCGATTCCGGTATACGATATTGAAAAAGTATCGGAATTAAGTATCGGAATTCCGATAACGCGAATATCGGCCGATACCCGATACTTGCGGTATCGGAATGCTCAACACTAGCGGTGAGTTATTTATGTGGGAGATGTCATGATGTCAAGACCTTACAATACTCATGTACAAGAACATCCCAGACCTGGCTGCAACCAGAAATCCCTGCTTAGCATGAAAAGATAAGACTAGTAAGATGAGGGGCTGGACAGGGGACAGTAGACAGTGGGAGTGGCCATTGAGATTTTTTATATTTTTCTACATCTTACATTTATTATGTTATGGGGTGTGAAAAGATCCCAGAGCATAATTCAGAAGGTTCAATTTATGGATAATAAACTCCCTGCAAATGAAATTCTTCAGTAAAATCCACACTATTTGAACATTTTGAATCTTGGCAGATTTGATAGTCTATAGTAGCTACTCTAATTCAGTGACTCCTTCCACTCGCTCATATGCTTAATTTACATTATGACTTCCAGATTCTTTATTAGAAAGTATGGATTGTATTCATTTGTAAGCATCTTCAAAATAATGTGAATCAAAAAAATTGGAATCCTTTTCATCCTTTCTTTGGAAACAAATCCCAAGGTCCATAGAGATCCCATCACAATCTCTTTTTCCTCAAGTCCTTTTTTCATAACAGGAAATATTAGAATGAAATTTCAAGAATTTGTTGGAAAGTATTTTTTTTTAGACATGTACAAGTGGGCATGACACACAAACACATACAGACACACTGATAACTTTATTACAAAGGTCAGTATAAAACCTAAAATACAAAAGAAAATAACATTTAGATGGTATATATACAGTAAGTGATCATGGATAAAGCGTTATCACTGTAGTTTGTAGGAATAGAAATTACTCATGTTCTGCTTCGCATCATCTTTAACAATTCTGTGCTGACCACATCATCCTGATGACAATGTGAGATTTAAAAAAATAAATGCATCTTCTCTCTGGATATGTGCGAATTGTTTTTATGTAGTGAGTTTAATGTACAATGCTTCTTCACAAGCTGAATCATTACCAGGTTATGTGATATGTAGAACTGGCCTTGTGCCGTACATCACATCTGTAAAACTCACTGACAGTTCACTCTTGGCTATGGCTACTAATAGTTTGCTTTGGTTGCTTCCAGTTCATAAAGACTTAGAGAACACTAACTTATAGCATATATAATCTTAACACAAAAAATAGATTATGATGATTTATCATAAACACTTATCTGTTACAGATGATGAAAAAGAAGAGCTTTGAGAAAATCTGTTCTCCTCAACCAAAGCATCAATAAATCAATAAACCTGATCTCTACTAAAGATGAGCAGATCTGGAAGCTGCACATGGGACATATTTGGACGTTCCGACATGACAACGATCCAAAACACAACGCCAAGTTGACCTGTCATTGGCTACAGCAGAAGAAAGTGAAAGTTCTGGAGTGGCCATCTCAGTTTCCTGACCTCAATATCATTGAGCCACTCTGGGAGATCTCAAGCGCTCAGTTCATGCTAGACAGCCTAAGAATTTACAGGAACTGGAGGCTTTTTGCCAAGAAGAGTGGGCAACTTTACAATCTGAGAAAAAAAGAAGAACCTCATCCACAACTACCAAAAATACTTCAAGCTGTCATTGATGTTAGAGGGGGAAATACATGGTATTAAGAAATGCGGTATGTAAACTTTTTGATCAGGGTCATTTGGATGTTTTGAGTTGTCATTATGATTTAAAAAGAGAAAACACAGTAGTTTGACAATAAATGGCTTCACCCAACCACTAACCATGAATGGAGGAAAAGTTTTGGTGTTATCATTCATATTCTCTGAAAAAAGGCCAAGAAAGCAAAAATTCTGCCGGGTATGTAAACATTTGAGCACAACTGTAACTATGATATTTACAATTAACAGTGAAAGCACACAGCAAAATAGAGCTTGTACATGTGAACACATGACTTAATAACAATAACCGTCTGATTTAACAACACTTCTGAATGCACAATACCACAGAACAGTGATAGTTTACTTACCAGATATACTTTATCCAGGGTAATGGAGTTTTAGTAACATAATGCAGGAGAAAGTTTTACACAACTGTTCTGCTAAAATGCTTCTTACAAAATGACTGCTTAACCAGGACCATCTTACCCAAAATGGATTGTTTTTTCCCACAATGCAACTGACAGCTTAACAGAAAAACAATTTATAAACAATATTATTATTTTTTGTATTATTATCATTCTTTATTAATATAGCACCATTGATTCCATGGTGCTGTGCATGTGAAGTAGTTACATACAAATTACAGATATCACTTACAGTAAACAAACTAGCAATCACAGACTGATACAGAGGGGAGAGGACCCTGCCCTTTCAGGCTTACATTCTACAGGATGGTGGGGAAGGAAACAGTAGGTTGTGGGGTTGCAGCAGTAGTGGTGAGGTGGTAGTGGAGTCATTGCAGGCTGTAAGCTTTCCTGAAGAGATGGGTTTTCAGGTTACATCTGAAGGATCCGAGAATGGTTGATAGTCGGACCTGTTGGGGCAAAGAATTCCAAAGGATGGGGGATATTCAGGAGAAGTCTTGGAGGCGGTTGGGTGATGAGCAAATAAGTGTGGAGGAGAGAAGGAGGTCTTGGGAGGACCGGAGATTATGTGAGGGAAGATATCAGGAGATTAGCTCAGAGATATATGGAGGAGACAGGTTATAGATGGCCTTGTAGGTCAGTGTTAGTAGTTTGAATTGGATTCGTTGAGGGAATGGGTGCCAGTGAAGAGATTTGCAGAGGGGAGACGCGGAGGAGTAGCGAGGCATGAATTAGTCGGGCAGCAGAGTTAAGGATGGACTGGAGAGCAGGGAGGCCACAGAGGAGGATGTTGCAGTAGTCGAAGCAGGAGATGATAAGGGCATGCACAAGCATTTTAGTACAACTTATAATATAATGTGAGTTTAATTTTTTAACTTATTTATTGTACTTTATTATTCAGAAAAATGGAGGCCAGCGATCTCCATTATGCAGAATCCATGTGAAAATAAATTGCACACAACCTGGAAGCGAATTACATATTATCAATGAAATGTAGCTTTCCAACGGTAGCATTACTCAAGCAACCCCACTTAAGGATACTACCACAACCATGTTTCACTGTAGGCACCATGCATTTTGTTTTAATGTTCCCTAGCTTGAGTATAACAGCTCAGAAATTTTAAAAAAAGGACTATAAAACCATTCTGACATTGATTTTCAACATAAATACACTAGTTTAATCAGATCCAAGAGGTCTATTTATTCATGTTTCAGCTCATATTATGAATTTTCATCACAGACCCACTTTCCACTTTATTCCTTATGAGACCCAAAGAAAAGTAGTTTCAACAGAGTCACATACTGTAGTTTGACAGCTATGGAGTTTTGGAGGCTTTGTGGTTAGTGTGTTGGCACAGCTGCTCAGCAGTTAAACAACTAACGAAAATGACCAGAAACTTAACTAAATAATGGTGGGCAAAATGCAAGTTTGAGTCAGAGTCAGTCTTTGTTCACACATTCTGGCAGGGGTAGGATCAGGGTCCGTGTTAATTCCTGGCACCCCACCCCCACATGGTACTTTCATCTGTTTCAGCATCCTGGATGCCATTAGAGTTGAAAATAATGATGGGAAAGGGAGCCATCTGCTGACACTGCCTCTCCCATCATTCCCACACTGCTTCTGAGCTCTGTGATGTGTCAGTGTAGAGGATGCAATGACATCACTACAGCACGCCCTCTGTGCTGAGTAGTGCAGAAGGTCAGAAGACTGGAGACTGTAGAGAACGGAACAGCAGGGGAATAGGGAGTGGTGAACATTTGTTTATTTATTTTTAATGTATGGAGCACTATATGGGGTCTATTTTTCTGAATGGAGCAATATATGGTGCCCATTATACTGAATGGCTGAATGGAGCAATATATGGGGTCCATTATACTGAATGGAGCAATATATGGGCCCATTATACTGAATATAGCAATATATAGGGCTCTTTATACTGTATAGAGAACTATATGAGACCCATAATACTGTATGGCGAACTATATGGGGCATATAACACTGTATGGAACACTATATGGGGCCAATAATAATGTATGGAGGACTATGTGGTGCTCATAATACTGTTTGGAGGACTATATAGTGCCCATAATACTGTATGGAGGACTATGTGGTGCCCATAGTACTGTATGGAGGACCATGTTGTGCTCATAATACTATATGAAGTACTATATGGTGCCATAATAATGTATGAAGGACTATGTGGTACCCATAATACTGTATGGAGGGCTATATAGAAAGAAAATGACTTTTGTACAGGGTACACTTCTGAGGATAGTTTCAACTGGTAGGGTACAGTTATCAATATCCTGTTTACCTCCAATACTACAGATACTGAAATTCTCAAAGTTAGTGACCCTCGGTCACCAGATTTAGCTCTACTTTATGGCATTGTAGAATTTACAATAGATATCACTCATGTAATGTAAAATGTAAGTTAAATCTTTGGCATTGTACTATACCTTTATTTCTCTACTGTATCTGTGCATCATGAGGGGCCCACTGAGACTCTTTCGCCCTGGGCTCAGGAAAACCTGAAGTTGGCCCTGGCACCAGGCTGCGTTACTGTGGTCTGAATCAGTTAAACTCAATACTCATTAGATTGATGGAAGTGGTCTGAAATCAATCAAAATGCATAGGAGCAATGAGAGACCCATGAGAATACCTATATACACGGGAACTCTGCTGCTGCAGCAAACAATGCTGACAGGTGCCCGAAACTCTCTGCAGTTTGTTACTGCTACCAATAGACACATGTTCTATCTCTCAATGGGATACACTTCCTCCTCAACATGCAAAGTCTTGCAATATATATCTTAGACTCACTTTACAATTATGGCACCATGCTATATATCCAGTACACAGAAGACCAGTAGCCTTCATGGTCAACTTTAGAAAATGGAAATTTGGATATATTATTAGCATTTGGAGAATGCCATAATGGTTTAGTAACCACTAAAATGACATTGACATAACAATTGCCAACATTGGCCATTCAGCTTCAATGGTGGCAACAACGGTTCAAGTCCAAGTAATAATGCTCTGTTCACATGCACTATTGTGTAAAGGACACAAAAGATATGTTATGTTGAAGCTCATACTTCCTCCTCACTGCCTCAAATCTCTTATGCCCACCTTTATTTAATGTCCCAGTTTGCTCTTTAAAGTGTCATTTAATGACAGACGACAAGTACACCCAAAATTGAGAGCACTAAGATAGTGGCTTTAAAACCTGATCTAGCTAAAACCCTCATTGATCATGACACTAAATTTGTATAACCTGGGAAAACTCATTCTAGGGACCAAAGGGCATGCAATTAATTAAATTACTTCAACATAATATGCGCCATTGTAAAGATGCAGAAGATTGACCAAGAAGCCACTGATGAAGGTTAACTGGCTTCTCAGCAAGACCACTACGAGACACAAAAGCATCTTAAATATAATGTAATTTTATTTATAGGATCCTCCAATATTACATTATTTGTAATGTTTGTGCTGTTCCATTTGTCTGGTTAATGTATTGTATTATTTCCATGCTGTGTATAATCTATTCTTGCTCGCTCTCTGCTGTCACCTGGTGGCCCTTTCTGTGTGGCAGCCTGTAACTAATTACTTCTTCTGAAACATGCCTTTCACTTCCTGGGCAGAGTTCACTCCTTCTTTTTCCTGTTAGCAGCCATTTGATTTCTTAGTTCTTTATGGGAGAGACACGCTTTGCACCGAGCTGTGAAAGGCATCAGTTTTCGACCACCACCTACACTCTCTTGCTGCTCACACTTGCAACCATACTTGGTGCTACATCTTCCTGCACCTCGTTTCACCTGCATTTCTGGAGAAGTTACTGTATACCAATCATAAGCTGAATGTCCAGATTTCCAGATAAACAAGTCTGGACTTCACAATCCCTGGTGTGCATCATCTCTCCGGACGCTGAACAACACTGGTCCTGTCTGCTCTGCATGAGGAAGCGGAAGGTAGGAAAACTCTCCCAGCCCCAATCAACTTCACCTCCATTCGCCTCATGTGGGGACAGAACAGTCGAAAACTGCCTTGAAACCCGGCCAGAATTACCCTTATATCAGTATCCACGTGCCTGCGCTCTGCCTGCTCACATACTACAGCCCTGCTCTGCTAAGAAACTATCTGCAGCATCACCCCAGACCGCATTGTGCAAAGAGACTCTCTGTATGTTATACTACATCGATGCAGATTGTCGGACTATAAAACCCCACAATTCTCCAAAAACACCTTGGGAATCTTACCAGGACATCTTAACTAAGCTGCACTGCGATTTCCGACCCCAATTCAAAAGTTCAGTTTCTTAAAGAGACAGCGCACCTTAAATCGAAATGGCCGAAAAAGGCCCTGCACAGTCTCCCACTTCTGAAACAGAGCAAATACAACCCGACACTGCCCATCAGGTAGACCAGGAAGCAGAACCGATGCTTCCAGGAGACCAAGTCATTTGACAAAAACACTCTGTCAAACCAACCATAAAAGCTGTCTAAAATTATCACAATTCGAAGGATGAGTACAATGACAACCTGGACGACCTATGGAAGCGAGCTACCTCCCTCATGTCAAGCGTCCAACGCCACAAAGATGATGCAGTGAGTTTACAGGATACTATAAGACGGCTAGAAACGGCCCATGGTAGATACAAGAGACTGTCCGCAAGGTATGCCGCCTTCCTAAAAGACTCTAATATTGACGAAGCCTCATCAGAGTTATGCAAAGTAGATTCCACAGACAGAGAAAGGAACGCCGCCGTGCAAGACGCCAAAGATAAAGCGGAGCTCCGTATTGCTCATCTGCAAGAATCAAGATCCCACAGGTCAGGCTCATCCAGACGCTCTTATCGGTCGTATAAATCATCCTGCTCAAGAACTTCAGTCCTCAGCGACAGAATTCTAGAGGCCCGCTTAAATGCAGAGAGATCCAAACTAAGACGTTCCTTTACAGAAAAGAAAGCAGAAGCAGAGGCAGTAGCCAAGAAAGCTGAAGCAGAGGCAGTAGCCAAGAAATCAGAAGCAGAAGCAGAGGCAGTAGCCAAGAAAGCTGAAGCAAAGGCAGAAGCCAAGAAAGCAGAAGCAGAGGCAGAAGCCAAGAAATCAGAGGCAGAAGCAGAAGCTCAAGCAAAGATTCTTCAAACACAAATGGAGGAAGAAATCACGCTAGCCAAAGTAAAAGTACTTGAGCAAGCATTGAAGCAAAACCTCAAACCGATTTGCCTACCACCACAGGAAGAAGACGACCCAGCTGTTCGTACCAGCGACTACGTGCAGAAACAGATATCTGCAGCGCACACCTTCTCCAGCAATGTTCAACCCAACATTGTGGAAACGTCCAAGTCGGCCCAACTTACGGTGCCAGTGGCACCAACAGCCTCCGCAGAAACCCAAGACCAACGCCATGATGCGTCCCCTCAGGAGCAGTCATCACTGCAAGACGACCACAAGGCGCACTCCAGCCCGCCTCCACAGTTCAAGCAGCAGTCATCAGAATATCCAGAGATTAAGCCACCACAGCTTAACCCTGCAGCAACATCATTCTACCCGGGAACAATTCACCCTTCCACGCCTCACAGCTTATATACCCGAGGGGCACCACAAGCTAACACGGTAACAAGGAGTGAAGGATCAGACATGTCCGAGTTTGCCAGGTTCATGGTGAGCAGAGAGTTAATCAACACCAGTCTCTCAAAATTCAACGACTCTGCAGAGAACTACAGAGCCTGGAAAGCAACCTTCAAGGCCGCCATTGCTGACCTCAACCTATCCGCAGAGCAGGAGCTCGACCTCATGGTCAAATGGTTGGGTCCAGAATCCACAAACCGTATCATAGGACCGTCTATGTGGGACAAGCTGAAGCAGGTCTGGCTGCGAAAGAACCTACGGCAGCACTGAAGCCATAGAAAAGTCCCTATTTAAGAGACTGCAGAATGTTCCAAGGATCAATCTTAAGGAAGCCCACAAACTTCTTGACTTGAGTGATCTGCTTATGGAGCTGGAACTTGTGAAAAGCGACCCCCGTCTGTCTGGACTGTGCTACCTGGACACTGCCCATGGGGTGAACCCAATCGTCTCAAAGTTGCCACATAGTCTGCAAGAGAAGTGGGCAGTGTGCGTCTCCAGGTACAAAAGGTCACATGACGTCACCTTTCCTCTGTTCATTCAGTACTGCAAGTTTGTCGATGAACAGGCCCAAATGAGGAATGACCCTAGTCTAGACTTCCTGGAGTCCAACACTGCAGCTCCAGCAACATCCTCATCAAGGTATGAAAGCATCACACACAGACGCAAGGACTTGAGGAACAGTGTAAGTGTCAGGAAGACTAACCTGCCACCACCTGCAGTACCCGCTGATAAGCAGTACACTATTCCGTCGAGGGATAAATCTTTCAATCGGGAGTGTCCCATTCACAAAAAACCACACTCATTGAACAAATGTAGAGACTTCAGGTCCAAAACCATACAGGAGTGCAAGAAAATCCTCAGCGAACTTGGGGTATGTTTCAAGTGCTGCGCCTCATTAGAACACATGGCCAAGGACTGTAAATCTTCCATTAAGTGTGAAGAGTGTCATAGCGACAAACACCCATCAGCCTTGCATCCAACCTCAGCCACCAGCAATCCAGCAGTCGCAGTGACCCCTAGTCCAGCAGCAAGCCATGGCGGGGAGCCACAGAACCACAACAAGTCTACCACGGCCGTCTCCTGCTCATGCTCAGAGGTATGTGGGGAGAACCAAGGTGCTAAATGCTGTGCCAGGATATGCCTAATCAGAGTTTATCCAGAAGGGCATCCAGAGAAGGCAGTAAAAATGTATGCCATCATTGACGACCAGAGCAATCGATCTCTAGCTGGACCTAAGTTCTTTGAAGCCTTTGGTATCAAGGGACCAGCAATGCCCTACACTCTAAATACCTGCTCAGGTCGCATAGAGACTAGCGGTAAAAGGGCACAAGGTTTTATTGCTTCTCCTATCAACGGAGGCATAGAAATACCCCTACCTACATTAATCGAATGCGATCAAATACCTGACCAAAGGGATGAAATCCCTACCCCAGAAGCTGCATCCCACCAACCACACTTAAGGCACTTAACCAGCGTTATCCCACCTATGGACACAGATGCTGAAATCTTCTTCCTGGCAGAGACAATTTAAGGATACATAAGTAATGTGTAATGGTCCTGACTATGCCCCCTATGCCCAGAAACTCGACTTAGGGTGGGTAGTCATAGGAAATGTATGCTTGGACCGAACAGGAGTCAATTCCTTTAAGACCTACATACGCTGGGATGGATGCACTACTTTCTGCAAACCATTCCCTCTTCACTACGAGGTGAAAGAGAAGCCTCCAGATCCCGTACAGCTGCCTGATGTCATCCCTTCTCCCTATGCAGATGACTCAGGAAGATCAGTGTTTCGAACCACTAAGGATGACAACAAAGTAGCCCCGTCAATGGAAGACAAGGAATTTGTCAAGATAATGGACAATGATTTTCTTTAAGGACGAGACTAATCACTGGGTTTTTCACCTACCCTTCAGATCTACCAGGGTTAGACTCCCGAACAACCGTGAACAAGCATTGTCCAGATTCAACTCTCTCCAGTGCACACTAAGCAACAAACCGGAGATGAAAGAGCACATTGTCACCTTTATGGGCAAAATATTCCATAATAACCATGCCGAGCCAGCTCCTCCCTTAAAGGAAAACGAGGAGTGCTGGTACCTACCCTCATTCGGAGTATATCACCAACGAAAGCCTAAGCAAATTAGAGTTGTCTTTGATTCAAGCGCCAAACATCAAGGCATATCTCTCAATGACGTCCTCCTCACGGGCCCTAATCTAACAAACAACCTAGTAGGAGTGTTGATGAGGTTCAGGAAAGAGCCCATCGCCATCACTGCTGACATTGAACAGATGTTCCACTGTTTCATAGTCCGAGAGGATCACAGGAATTTCCTCAGGTTCTTGTGGCACAAGGACAATGACCCCAGCAAAGAGATGGTGGAGTATCGCATGAGGGTGCACGTATTCGGGAACAGCCCTTCGCCCGCTGTGGCAGCCTATGGCCTGCGGAGAACTGCACTAGAAGGAGAGTCCGAATATGGAACAGACGCCAGAGACTTTGTAGAGAAAGACTTCTACGTAGATGATGGACTGAAATCTCTACCCACAGAAGAAGCGGCGATTGACCTGCTTAAGAGGACCCAAGGTATGCTGTACCGAGCCAAGCTTAGACCGCATAAAATTGCTTCAGACAGCCCAGCTGTCATGAGAGCCTTTGAGTCAAGTGACCACGCACCAGGATTCAAGGACATAGACCTGCGACCAGACCGTTCGCCTGTGCAGAGAAGCTTAGGCCTGAGGTGGAACCTGTCAGCCGACACCTTCGGGTTTCAAATCAACTGTGCAGACAAACCATGCACTAAACGTGGTGTCCTGTCAGTGGTGAACAGCTTATACGATCCACTGGGATTCGTAGCACCAATTACCATACAAGGTAAATCCCTTCTGAGACAGCTTTCCGAAACCGTCAAAGACTGGGATGCCCCACTCCCTCCTGATAAGGAACCAAAATGGGAAACCTGGAAGCAGTCCTTGTGTGCCTTGGATGAAATCCACATACACATGCTATGCCAGAACCACACTTGCTGCTAGCACTAGGACAGAACTCCATGTGTTCTCGGATGCATCCACAGAGGCCATTGCAGCCGTTGCCTATCTGAAGGTGACGGGATCCGACAAACAAGATCACGTTGGGTTCGTCTTCGGCAAGGCTAAGTTGACTCCCAAGCCTGACCACACTATTCCCAGGCTCGAACTCTGTGGGACTGTGCTTGAGGTAGAACTCGTAGACTTTATACAGCATGAGCTGGACACCAACATAGATGATGTATAATACTACACTGACAGTAAGGTTGTCTTAGGTTACATCCACAACCAAACAAGGCGCTTCTACGTGTACATCAGTAACCTCATCGAGAGAATAAGGAGGTCTTCCAAGCCTGAGCAGTGGCACTACATCCCATCTGAGCTTAATCCAGCGGACCACGCCACTAGACCTATGTCTATAAGTTCTTTTGCTAACTCTTCTTGGCTTTCAGGTCCGAAGTTTCTGCTGGAACAGAAAAGAAGTGAACGTGTCCAGGAAGACTTCAGCATCCAGGATCCGGATAACGATCCAGAAGTCCGCTCCGAGGTCAGTGCTCTGGCCACGAACACTAAACCAACCTCCAGCCTCGGTTGCCAGCGCTTTGAGCGCTTCTCCAACTGGATGAAACTTGTCAAGACCATCGCAAGGTTAGTCCACATTGCGAGATCTTATCACGACTCACATGGAAACAAAAACTGTCATGGTTGTCACGTCTGCCTTAAACCGCTCTCTACCACGGACATTCCGGTAGGATAAAGACGAGCAGAACACTGCACTAGTACTTCCATTGGATTACTGTTGGGTCGGAGATAGTTTGGCCTAGTGCGGCTTCTCTGATCCGAAGATGGGTTTCCTTTGGATTACCTCAGGAACTGACTTAAAGACATTCATTTACCTCATTTCGAAGTTATTATTGCATTTAATGCATGTTTATGTGTTTGTTTTTTCTAGGTTGTTGGACTTCATTTCAAAAGCACTAGTATAGTGAAATCCCTTATGGAATTTCAGACGGGGAGTGTGCTGTTCCATTTGTCTGGTTAATGTATTGTATTATTTCCATGCTGTGTATAATCTATTCTTGCACGCTCTCTGCTGTCACCTGGTGGCCCTTTCTGTGTGGCAGCCTGTAACTAATTGTTTCTTCTGAAACATGCCTTTCACTTCCTGGGCAGAGTTCACTCCTTCTTCTTCCTGTTAGCAGCAATTTGCTTTCTTAGTTCTTTATGGAGAGACACGCTTTGCACCGAGCTGTGAAAGGCATCAGTTTTCGACCACCACCTACACTCTCTTGCTGCTCACACTTGCAATAAAACTTGGTGCTACATCTTCCTGCACCTCATTTTCACCTACATTTCTGGAGAAGTTACTGTATACCAATCATAAGCTGTATGTCCAAATTTCCAAATAAACAAGTCTGGACTTCACAATCCCTGGTGTGCATTATCTCTCCGGATGCTGAACAACACTGGTCCTGTCTGCTTTGCATGAGGAAGCGGAAGGTAGGAAAACTCTCCCAGCCCCAATCAACTTCACCTCCATTCGCCTCATGTGGGAACAGAACAATGTTGGAATGAGACAAACAACTTCTGCAACTCTCTTTTTTAAAGATGTACCCAACGCGTATGCCGATACTGTGCCACCGTCTGTACTCATCTTTGTCGCAGTTACCACTCTTCGTACCCAGTGTGGCTTACTTCCTTTACTTCATGGTTTCTCTGGCATTCTCACTATGTAACACAAGTCTCTTTTCTTTCTTGGGTTTCTATGGCATATTCTATTTTCTGCCCTTCAAGTACTGGTCTTGTTATTGTGTCCTCACATGTAGAAGCCATCTTGTATAACTTTTCTGCTACCACTTAGTAAAGTATCCACTTTTCATTGGATAAAATAACTTTTTGGGGGTAACAGCCATGAGCTCTGGTATCTCTCTCACATCTCTAACTTCTGGATTCTTCATTAGGCAGCACCGCTGTCACTCTCTGTGTGCTTCCTGTCACAGGTGTGTCGCTGCGAAGATCGTCGCGATTGCACACCCTGACTTCTCACAGCTGAGTTTCTGCTGCTGGGTGTTTTTCGGCAGTGAGAGAGTTAATTCTCCCTCTCTCTGTGCTGGACAAGACCAGCCTCGCTCAGCTGCAATTAATGTTGCGATAATTGGATTTCTTCATATACCTGCCTGTCTGCTAGGGAAGTGTCGGTGAAAGCATTCATGCAGACCAGCAGAGCGGATCATATTGAGAAGTCTAAAGCTAAGAGTACCTGTTGTGGTTTTCTCCTCTCCTCGCTTTATTATTTATCTCCTTACCATTTGGTGTTCCCTCTGTAGTTGTTGTTTTGTATGCAAGGTGTCTTTTATTTTACCCCTTGTACTGTCTCGTTCGTCTTATACTGTGTGTAGGCAGTTACCTTCCCGTTCCCTGTGGTGGTAATCAGGGTCCTTCTCAGGACTAGATTACAGTTGTCAGGGATTCACAGGAGATAGGGTTACGCTGGCGGCCTGGACCTCTGTACCATCAACAGTACCTCCAGGTAGAGGGATTAGTCAGGACCCCAGCTTAGGGTCAGCATAGACCCCGGTCCTCCTTATGCAGAGACAGCGTGACACTTCCTCAGCGTACTAAACAACCACTGTTCTAACTCCACTGCCCCCAGACCTTCACATACTGTAGTTTCAGCCTTTCCCACATTCTCACGAGCACTGTCCATTTGCCCATCAGTCAACTCCCTTTTCATGCTTTGTCAGGGTCATATGTCTCTAATTTTGGACTTTTTTTGTGTTTAAACATCCTTATGCACAAATCAGCATACACAACATGAAACAATGTGGTAAAGATTTGTGTAACTGACTCATTATACACATCGCTTGCCTTGAATGAAAAGACAAGAAAATATCGATCCCACTATCTTACACCATGGTTACAATAGCTGTATGTCACCAACATTTTGTATCTACTACAGTTTGCTATTAAACTTAGATTTTATTTTTTGTTACTTGTTATGCACAACTACTTTAAAGGGATTGTCCGGTCCAAATCAATAAGTCTGCAGTCACTCTGTGTAATTGCAGACTTATGAATCCCCCCAGTGCACGCACTGTATATATGAATTATGCATAATCCTGGCCAGTGGATGAGGCCTCCCTCCAATCACTTGCATGGTTCGAGGTGACGCCCACTGGACAGTTACATCACTAGTCGGGGCATGGCCCCGCTTCATACAAGTGTATGGAGCAAGTGCATGCCCTCTAGACAGGCTTTGGCCTGGAGTATGTATAACACATACATACCTGCTGATCCTGGCTCAGAAACAAGCAAATCCCCTCAGCGCACAGGGTGTGCACTAAGGGATTCATAAGTCTGCATTCACACAGAGTGACTGCAGACTTATCGATTTGGACCAAACAACCATTTTAAGCTGCTCATCCTGTGGATATAGTGCAGATTTTTGCTTTATTAATTTTACTTCACTCATATCTACAGAAAATTAAATTGGTAAATATTTTCAACTTTAAGAACGCTTGCTTTAACTGAACTTAAACTGGATATCTCCATAATTGTATTATGAACTTTTTACAACTAATGTTACATGTACTTCTGAAACGTGATTTATGTATGAATATCTTGAAGCATGGTATTTTGAACTTTTTTATAAACAATATATTCATATATAAGCCTTGTATGTTTCATTTACATAATTGCACATGACATAGTAATCAATAAAAACTAAGATAAAAAAGATAAACTGAAGGGATTACTTAGCTAAAGAGTCTGTAATCCACAATTGTATGTATTTGTTTAGTATATCAATGAAAGTCACCACATGTCATGATCCAGGCTGTGGTTTGTTTCTTGTTATTCTCTACCCGGTCTGGTCATGCGGGGGTTAACTTTCTCTGCCTCGTTTTTGGATCTGTTTGGCTATTTCAGTCCGCAACTGCCTGCAGGCAGACTCAGTTATAGTTCCTGCCCCAGGCTTGAGCGGCTGACCCTGTTACACCCTGATTTGTCCTCTGTCCGTTTACTCAGGTCCTGTGCCTTCCCACTCCCGCTACCCCGCTCATCTTAGTGTTTGCTACCCATGCTTTGACCGCTTGGTATTTGACCCAGCTTGTCCTCTGCTCCTGACTGGCTCCGACTTCTCTGGCTTGTATCTGACCAAGTGTATTGCTGTTTCCTCTGGTACTGCGTTTTCCTGTCCGTTACTGACCCGGCTCGTCTGACTACTCTAACACCTCCTAGTGACGGCTGCGTTGCCGGACTGTGGTGCTACGCTGTGAGTATTTTTAATAGTTGTCCTGTAGATAAATTCTGCCACCTGGGTTGTGCAGTTATTTAGAGTGACTATGCGCCTCCTGGCTGTTTCTCTAATTAGTGCTCTCATTGCTTGGGATGTAAGTTTAGGTGGGCTGCCATGTCTTGGTAGGTTTGTAGTTGTGCCATACTCCATCCAATTTTGGATGATGGATGGAACAGTACTCCATGAAATGTTTAGAGCTTGGGCTATTTTTTTATAACTTAACCCTGCTTTACTCTTCTCCACAACTTCATTCCTGACCTGCTTCATGTGTTCCTTGGGATTCATGATGCTGTTTCATCCCTAATGTTCTCAAACAAACTTCTGAGGCCTTAACAGAACAACTGTAGTTATGCTAAGAATAAACTACACTCAGGTCGATATTTAGGTGGTCACTCATGGTTTTATTTTGGTTGTATCAGACTACAGGGGGCTGAAAATAAATGCACTTCATAATCTTCAGATTTATATTTTTAAAATAATTTGTAAACCATGTACACTTGACAAATACATTTAAGTTGTTGGATGTAACGTGAAGAAATGTGGAAAACTTCATGGGATTTGAGTGTCTTCTCAAGGCACTGCATATATATTGCTCTACTCTTTTTTAGCATCCATGATTAAATGACAAAAGTATGAATTATATACATCCTGCTCTTCTAATATTCTAATATTCACCTTCTCCAGATGGTTGATGTTAAAGATGACCAGTTCATACACATCGACTTAGTTTATATAAGAGTTGCTTTTATTTCCACTTTCTTCAAAAAGAAAATACACCATAGCATTTTGCATGTAAGATGGTGACCCAGGAGGACACATACTATTTTTTTTAAATCATTGACTTTCACTTGCTCTGTCGTTGACAAGGAAAGTCTAACAAACGCATCCTGTTTGAAGTGTGCTGACTTTTGTCTGTCCATGGTAAGATCACACATCATAGAATGAACAGGCCAGGTGGTGGAACATTAATACATTGACTCTGCTATGTGCACTGTCCTGATAGTACATTTAAAAATACTGATTGATTGTAAACATTAGGATTTTTGTAAATTGCAATGTTAAACACTATTTTGAGAGATTATAGTTTCTAAATTCTAACATTAAATTTTCAGCATTTACAAGTGAATTAAGAACTAAAAATATGAACTGGTTGGAGAAGTAGTTGTTTACAAAAGTGATCATGCCATCTTTCTTTTACATAGAATAGTTAATTCTCTGTGTCTTCTTCAGATAAACTCATTTTAGGTTAGCGTAAGCAATGTGCTTTTTTTTCTCTTGTGCACAATATTCAAATTTGTTCTTGTAAGTGATTTATTTTAGAGGACTATTATGCTTTTTAGCTTTTATTTTTTCGCTTATTTTTATTTCGCTTGAATGCATTGAATATATACACTTCTCAACATTGAAATTGCAACATCAAGAATTAGAAGTCATGGAACTTTGAAAATCTCAATAGATAGATATGTTAAAGGGGTTATTTATTTATTTTCATGGGCCTAAAAACTTACAGGCAGATAGTCGCTAACTACCTACCTGTTGTGAATGGCATCAATCTCTGCCCAGAGCAATCACTAACCGCTTCTACCGGCAATTCTGCGACTTCTGTTAATATCATGTTGACAGAGCAGCTTCTTCTTTTCCGCTTTGCTCTGTTGATGGAGTGTCACTGATGTTATGTCGATTGACAGTTGGCCAACTGCTTCATAACTGTGGGAAGCCGGCTGTCAATCAGCATGACATTGGAAGTCACACTCTGTCGACAGTGCAGCGCAGAAGAGGAAGAGCTGATCTTTTTATGTTAAGCATCCGAATAGTCATCAGGATCATTCTGTGATCACTCTGAGCCGGCGTCGAGTAGATCAGGCAGGTAGTTGAGAATCAATAGTAGCAATAAATCTGGCTCTCAGGATTGTTTGAACATATAACAGATTTATTAGCAATCCACAATTTAACGTTTTGGTCTGTTTAGACTTCCATCAGAACTGTGTGAAATATACAAAAATAATAACAATAATAAGGGACAAGATAGCATAAAATATATAAAAATCAAAGCATGTGACATAAATAATTATGCAAAGAGTCCTGTCTTGGACAAAATCATGAGGCTTTCATGAGAGAACGTGAAAGTGTTCCAGGAGCCGTTATTTTACTTGACAACATGTGAGCAGTCTGCGTACTACTATGCCCTGCAGCGTCTCATGCTATGAACCATTTCTACCTGTAGGAGAATTGGTGCTACCAGCAAGGAGGTCACCCATGATGAGTTTATTTTGGAGGACTTATCAAACAAAAACAGGTTCTTTAACTAGTTTTTAGGGTCTGCGGAACGAACCAAATATAAGATGTAGAGAGGTGCGTTCGCAGCCCGGGGTCCACCATGCAGTAGCCTGCTGCTAGTAAGATGGCGCAAGAAGCGAACTCTGTAATCCTGCAGAGTCACCAAAATAAACGCTGTAACGCGCTGTGGCAATATGTGCGAACTCTGTTATTCCACAGAGCCGCTAGAAGGAGTGCCGCAGCGCTATATGGCGATGTGTGCGAACTCAGTTAACACCACTGAGTCGCAAAGTAAACACGCTAGGGCGCTGTCTAGCGTTGAAAGCGAACCCTGTTGCATCACAGAGCCGCTGAGACAAACTTCTGTGTCCTGTTAGGCACCCAGGTACACAGTTGACTGCTAAGCGAACATGGAAAGTGATCATGCGCTAATGTCCTCGCGGGAGTCACCCGCAATCTATGGCGTCTGAACGCCAGGCCCTGAATACGGCAATCAATTAAAATCCTCACCGGATATGCCGGTAATCTAAGGCATCTAAGACACCGACCCTGACCAGCTAGCATACCAATCTCCTCACCGATTAGGTCGGTATTGTAATGGCGTATTTCAGCCGCCCTAACCACACACATGCATGACCATACTGGTGCAAAGCATATAACGGTTGATACTAGCGCACCGCCGTGCGGTAAGGACAGGGCCGGCTCCAGGTTTTCATGGGCCCCGGGCGAAAGAGTCTCAGTGGGCCCCCTAAACACAGACCACGATTCATGATGCACAGATACGGCAGAGAAATATAGGTATAGTACAACGCCAAACACTTCTCTTCTTCCATTACGACTGATAGCTATTGTAAATTGTACAATAGCTCAAAAACTGCCAAATCCTCACAGCGCACAGTACAGACTGGACAGTACAGTCCTCCATACAATATTATGGGCACCACATAGTTTCCCCCTCATCACCCATATAATACCCCATGCAGGATGTCACCCCTCCATCCCCCATATAATGCTCCATACAGGATACTGGTCCCCATATAAAGCTCCATACATAATATGGAGCTCTCCTTTACACTGTGCTGCGTTCTGCACTGTTACGGCTCAGGAAAGGGCGCCGTGGAAAGACTCCCATCATCATCATTGCCTGCCCATTATCCTCATCACTGCCTGCCCATCATCATCACTGCCTGCCCATCATCATCACTGCCTGCCCATCAACATCAATGCTTGCCCATCATCATCAATGCCTGCCCATAATCATCATTGCCTCCCCATCAACATCATTGCCTGCCCATCATCATCACTGCCTGCCCATCATCATCAATGCCTGCCCATAATCATTGCCTCCCCATCAATATCATTGCCTGCCCATCATCATCACTGCCTGCCCATCATCATCACTGCCTGCCCATCATCATCACTGCCTGCCCATCATCATCAATGTCTGCCCATAATCATCATTGCCTCCCCATCAATATCATTGCCTGCCCATCATCATCAATGCCTGCCCATAATCATCATTGCCTCCCCATCAATATCATTGCCTGCCCATCATCATCATTGCCTCCCCATCATCATCATCACTGCCCTCCCCACACCACCATCACACATATAGCAGACACACACACACAAAGCATCGCACTACATACACACAGAGACACATACACAGACACACACACAAACATCTCACCTGTCCGACGTCCACGCGCTCACTGCCACAGCCGGCCGCTGAATGATGACGTCATTCAGCGGCGCTGCTGTGAGAGGAAGCGCCGGCGTCCTGCAGGCGCCCCCTGGAGCCCGGAGGCGAAGCTGCGGCAGCGGAGGCACGGGGAGAGGTGAGTATTGAGCCGGCCGCAGCCGGGGCCCTGAGCAAGCGGGGGGGCCCAGTGGCGGCGCTGACACCGCTAACGAGCGCCGGGGTGCCAGACGGCGAGTGGGCCCCCCGCCTGCTCAGGGCCCCGGCACTTGCCCGGGTGTGCCGGGTGCTGACGCCGACCCTGGGTAAGGACAGCCTTTTATAGCAGCCACGAGAAAAAGACCTTCCAGGAAGGACCAATGGGAAGCTGCTTCAGAACATCAACAGACACAGGACCTTCCTGAAGGACCAATAGGAGTGGCAGTTGTATCTGAGCATTTGACCCCTGATCTCCAATGGGAGATCTTGCCCTGGGCATGCTCAGATGAAGCAACAAAGGACTTAGTCCCAAATCTGCCTGTTCCAACACTGGTTGCAGCAGCAAATCTCTGCACAGTACTGGGCCGGGCAAGACACTGGGACTGATGTCTCTGCTGAGCAGGAACCACTGCGGCTGGAGATGGATGGGGAACCGCAGCAGGAACAGCTCGAGATTCCCCCTGTGCAGGAGTGGGAACTCGAACCCTAACATGTCCCCTCTTCTTTGGGCCTCGCTGCGCTCAAAGGAACATGCTCGGCAGGCTCCCAGGGCCTATCCTCAGGCCCATAACCCCTCCAATCCACCAAATAAAATTTTTTGCCTCGTACCACCTTGCACCCAACAATGGCGTTCACCTCATGATCGTCAGTAGATGAACCAGACGTCCCGGCAGATGACTCGGAAAACCGGGAAATGGCCACGGGTTTCAGGAGGGACACGTGAAAGGTGTCGGTGATACCAAGGCGCCTCGCTAGGCGGTAAACCACCGGGTTCACCTGCTCAAGAACTTTAAAGGGACCCAAAAAGCAAGGTGCCAACTTGGTGGACTCTACACGTAGCCTGATGTTTCGGGCAGAGAGCCACCCTAGGTCACCCGGAGCAAATGTAAGAGCGGGGCGCCGATGGGCATCGGCCGAAGATCGCATCCTCTCTTTGGATGCCTGAATGGCATCCTGGGTGCGGTCCCAAATGTCCCTTACCTCCAAAGCCCGTCTGCCACCCTGGAATCGGCGGAAGACACGGGCATGGGCACTGGTACTCGCGGATGCTGACCGTAGTTCAGGAGGAATGGGGTCTGTCCGGTGGAGTCAGCCACAGCATTATTTAGAGCGAACTCAGCCCATGGTAGCAAGGATGCCCAGTCATCCTGCCTGGCAGAGACAAAATGTCGCAAGCATGTGACCATGGTCTGGTTGGCCCTCTCTACCAACCCATTCGTCTCGGGATGGTATGCAGAGGAGAGATTCAACTCAATGCTGAGTGAAACTACACAGCTCTATCCAGAACCGAGACGCAAACTGGGGACCTCGATCACTGACAATTTTGTCTGGCATACCGTGTAGGTGGAAAATATGCCTAATGAATAATGCTGCCAAGGCCCGTGCAGACGGTAACCGTGGTAACGGCACCAAGTGCACCATTTTAGAGAAGTGGTCGGTAATCACCCAGATGATGGTGCAGCCCCGAGACTGGGGTAAGCCCACCACAAAATCCATCCCGACTATCTCCCAGGGCCTGTCTGCCACCGGCAAAGGGAAAAGTAGCCCAGCCGGCCATTGTCGAGGTGATTTATTATTGGCGCAGGAGATGCACGCCTGAACATACTCCCTGATGTCACGGGCCATCTGCGGCCACCAGTATGTCCTCGCCAGCAACTCAGAAGTCCTTTTTGTCCCAAAAAGTCCACCCACCCTGGATGAATGTGCCCAAGAGAGTACTTCCGGTCGCAAATTGGTGGGCACAAAAGTCTTGCTCGGAGGCACCGTTCTTAGGCTCTCTGTGGGGAGAATCAGCCGAGGCTCCTCCTCCACCTCCTCAGAGGACACCACGGAGCGAGATAGAGCGTCGGCGTGAATGTTCTTCTCACCGGAGAGGAAATGGAGGGTGAAATGGAACTGGGAGAAGAACAAGGACCATCTGGCCTGACAGGAATTTAGCCGCTGGGTTGTCTGCAAATACACCAAGTTCTTGTGGTCCGTGAATACTTGGAAGGGGAAGCGAGCCCCCTCCAGAAGATGTCTCCACTCGGAGAAGGCCAACTTCATAGCCAGTAACTCCCTGTCCCCGATGGAATAATTCCTCTCTGCTGGTGTAAAGGTCTGGAAAAGAAGAAGCAGGGATGCTTCCGACCCTGGGCATCCTTTTGAAAAAGGACTGCTCCAGCACCAACAGAAGAGGCATCCACCTCTAAAGTAAACGGTTTATCGACATCAGGGAGATGTAAAATGGGAGCACTGGCGAAATGCGACTTGATGGAGGAGAACGCCTTGGTGACCTCCTCTGACCACAACTTGGGATTAGCTCCCTTCTTGGTGAGGGCTACCAAGGGAGCTATCAAAGTAGAGAAGTGGGGAATGAATTGGCGATAGTAGTTAATGATCCCCATAAAGCGCTGCACCGCTTTAAGGGAGTGGGGTTCTTGCCAATCCATTACAGCCTGTAGTTTGGCAGGATCCATAGCCAATCCCTGGGCAGAGATGATATAGCCCAGGAAAGGCAGAGACTCCTGCTCAAACAAGCACTTCTCCAACTTTGCATATAGGAAATTTGCTCGCAAGAGGTCGAAGACCTTGCAGACATCTCTCCGGTGGGAGGCCATATCTGGAGAAAAGATGAGAATGTCATCCAGATAGACTACCACCGAGGTGGTCAACATATCCCGGAAGATGTCGTTCACAAAGTCTTGGAAGACAGCAGGGGCATTACAGAGCCCAAAGGGCATTACCAGATATTCGTAATGCCCATCCCTGGTGTTAAATGCCGTCTTCCATTCGTCCCCCTCACGGATGCGAATCAGGTTATACGCACCCCACAGGTTTAGGTTAGCAAATACCCTTGCTCCCCGAAGCCTGTCAAAGAGCTCAGAGATTAGCTGCAAAGGATACTTATTTTTCACGGTAATAGCGTTGAGACCCCTATAATCAATGCACGGACGTAATTCTCCATTCCTCTTCTGCACAAAGAAGAACCCCGCTCCTGCTGGTGACACCGACTTCCTAATGAATCCCCTTGCCAAGTTCTCCTGAATATATTGGGACATGGCCTCTGTCTCAGGAAGAGAGAGGGGATAAACCCTTCCTCTAGGAGGCTCAACTCTAGGCAAGAGGTCAATAGGACAGTCATAGGGGCGATGAGGCGGAAGAGTCTCTGCAGCCTTCTTCGAGAAAACGTCGGCATAGGACCAATAGACCTTTGGATGAGGAGAGAGGTCTATGGCTATCTCAGTGGTGGTGACCTGCACGCTGTCCCTAATGCATCTGCCTTTACATAAATTACCCCAACCCAGAATTCTCCCTGAAGACCACTCAATATGGGGAGAGTGGTGGCGGAGCCAGGGTAATCCTAACAAAACCTCATCTATACCCTCAAGGAGGATAAAAAATGATATATTCTCCTGGTGGGAAGGAGACATAGACAAGGTGAGTGGAACAGACTGATGGCTGATTTGTGTGGGCAGAATTGCTCCGTTCAACACCCGTACCGCTACTGGTTCAGCCAGCAATACCAAAGGCATGGTGTGGCGAGAAGCAAAGGAGGATGACATAAAATTCCTCTCTGCCCCAGAATCCACACACAGCTTGACGAGTAGGGTGGTAGAACCGTGGGTAATTATCCCCTTGAGGAGCACTTTAGGGGCAAAACTCATGGCGTCCAGTGACCCTGTTCCTACGGTTACTGGGCGGGACAGTTTATTCAGCCGCTGTGGATGTCGGTTGGCAAAAGTCCCTGCTGCTGGCAAATATAACAAATCGGGGATGGACGAGTGACCCGAGATTTAGATCCCGCAGGAGCAACCTCCTGAAGATCGGGTGCCTGAACGGGCGACTCCAGAGGGGTGGCGAATGTAGAAGCCAACCGAACCCTCTGCCTACACTGGGCACGTTCCAGCCTCCACTCGTGGAAACGGAGGTCAACGTGGGTGGAAATAGCGATAAGCTTCTCCAGTGTGGCAGGAATCTCCCTGGTAGCCAAGGCGTCTTTCACATGACCCGCCAGTCCTCTCTAGAACACGGGAATGAGGACTTTATCTGGCCACTCTAATTCCGAGGCCAGAGTCCGAAATTGGACAGCAAAATGGCTGACCAAAGCCGAACCCTGGGTACTTGCCAGCAGTTGGAGCGCCGTATCGTGGGTGACCTGAGGTCCTAGAAAAACCTTTTTCACAGCCTCCAGAAAACAAGAAGCGCTCTGCACCACACGGTCGTCACGCTCCCACAGTGCCGTTGCCCACTCCAACGCTCTGCCTGACAGAAGAGCTATCACAAAGCCCACTTGTGCCCTATCCGTGGGGAAACGTGCAGCCAGAAGCTCGAGGTGTATGGAGCACTGACTCACGAATCCCAGACATTGCTTGCTGTCACCAGCAAACTTGTCTGGAAACGGGAGGTGGGACAATGTAGGGACAGAGGTGGCAGAGGACAAACTGGCTGCAGCTACGCTAGCAGCCTGAATAGCGACTGCGGTAACATCCACAGCTGAGGTTGTGCGCTCAAGAGCCGCCAACCTACCCTCCAGCTGCTGGATGTACAGCTGTAAACGCTGTTCATCCGCCATTTTACTAGCCAGACCCTGGCGCTAGTATTATGTTAGGGTCTGCGGAATGCACCAAATATAAGATGTAGAGAGGTGCGTTTGCAGTCAGGGGTCCACTGTGCAGGCGGAGCCTGCTGCTAGTAAAATGGCGCAAGAAGCGAACTCTGTTATCCCGCAGAGTCGCCAAAATAAATGCCGTAACGCACTGTGGCAATATGTGCGAACTCTGTTATTCCACAGAGCGGCTAGAAGGAGTGCCGCAGTGCTATATGGCGATGTGTGCGAACTCAGTTAACACCACTGAGTCGCAATGTAAACACGCTAGGGCGCTGTCTAGCGTTGAAAGCGAACCCTGTTACGTCACAGAGCCGCTGAGACAAACTTCTGTGTCCTGTCAGGCACCCAGGTACACAGTTGACTGCTAAGCGAACATGGAAAGTGATCATGCGCTAATGTCCTCGTGGGAGCCACCCGCAATCTATGGCGTCTGAACGCCAGGCCCTGAATACGGCAATCAAACTCCTCGACCCTGACCAGCTAGCATACCAATCTCCTCACTGATTAGGTCAGTATTGTAATGGTGTATTTCAGCCGCCCTAACCACACACATGCATGACCATACTGGCGCAAAGCATATAACGGTTGATACTAGCGCACGGCCGTGCGGTAAGGACAGCCTTTTATAGCAGCCACGAGAAAAATACCTTCCAGGAAGGACCAATGGGAAGCTGCTTCAGAACATCAACAGCCAGAGGACCTTCCTGAAGGACCAATAGGAGTGGCAGTTGTATCTGAGCATGTGACCCTGATCTCCAATGAGGGATCTTGCCCTGGGCATGGCTCAAGTCTCTGCACAGTATTGGGCTGGGCAAGATGCTGGGACCGACGTCTCTGCCGAGCAGGAACCACTGCGGCCGGAGACAGATGGAGGACCGCAGCGGGAAAAGCTTGAGATTTCTCCTGTGCAGGAGTGGGAACTTGAACCCTAACACTAGTATTTTGAAATTCTTCACTTATATTTTATGTAGATGTGTTCCAGTTGAAAGGGTTTTCCACAATTCTCTATACTTTTACAAATGTGTTAGACATATTATTAGCATGTTCTTTTTGCACTTACATATTAACCCCTAAAAGAGCTGGACATTTTTCATTTTTTGAGCTTTCTTTTTTTCTTCCCCTTATTCCAAGAGCCATAACTTTTTTATTTTTCTGTCGACATAGCCATATGCGGACGAGTTGTACTTTTGAATGAAACCATCAATTCTCTCATGTTCTGCACTGAAAAGCAGGAAAAAATTACAAGTGTGGCAAAATAGCAAATAAAGTGCAATTCAGCTATTGTTTTTTTTTGTAAATTAAAGTGTTCATTTTACCATAAAAATGACCTAGAAATATGATTTCCCAGGTCAGTACTATTACTTAGATACTAAACATGCATAGTTTTTGCTTTATTTAAGTGGTTGAAAAAAAATCAGAAATTTGTAAACATAAAAAAAATTGCTTTTGTCGTCATTTTCTAAGAGACGCAACATTCTCAATTGTTCAGAATCTGGGGCTGTGTGAGGGCTTTTTTTTAATCCAAAGCCGATGTTTTTATTGATATAATTTTCAAGTAGATACGATGTTTTGATCACCAGTCAAAACATTACGATTTGTTGTTGCGACAGCTGAAAAAAAAACACATTTTTTTTCCTCGTTTTACTGTTGTTGATCAATTAGATTAATTCAAAATACTTCTACTTACTGTTCGGTATATTTGTTATTTCTCTAGGGAACTTGAACCTGCCACTATCTGATCGCTATTTACAGTAATGCCACAGCATTGCTGTATATAATAAAAATCATGGTCTCCTGTGAACGCCATGGGAGTACCATGATGACAGGCACACGGGTCTTCAGCAGAACCTTGGCTGTCATGGTAACTCAACTGCTTTGCGCACCGTGGGAGCGCCGATAAGCAGTTAGGACAGTGTGCCACTCCTGCTGCTGTCACAGATTTACACTTGCATTTAGCAGGTTAACAGCCATAGATGGACAGCTGTTACAGGCGGATGATGGCTGAATTATTCAGCCACCGTCTGCCGGGCAAAATGTGGGCTTGGTTTGCATCAGAGACTGGGAGATAGCAGATGACGTACATTATATGGCATTTGTGGTTAAGGGGTTAATGGGAATCTGTCACAAGGTGTACCTCATATGACAGTAGCATAATGTAGGAAGAGAGTTCTTGATTCCAGCAATGTATCATTTAGATTACTGGGTGCAGCAGTTATGATACAATCAGAATTTTTAGATGTTGCATGAAGCAGAGCTTAGAAAGCTAACCCTGCCCACAAAACAGCTCTGTGTACATTGTCTACTGACAGTGAGTTGCTTATCAGAGGAGGGGGTATGGTCAGACCACTTGGCACAGGGAACTAGTCTGGACAGTGATAATCTTCTGGTGATAAAACATTCATTGTATGGAAACAAAAGCACACATCTTGAAGAGGGACACATACATTTTATTGTGCAAAAGACGCAAGACATTAAAAAATTATATGGATGTGGTATTCCTGTAAATACTTCTATTTACTGTTCAGTGTATTTGTTATTTCTCTAGGGGACTTGAACCTGCCATCATCTGATCGCTATTTACAGTAATTCCACAGCATTGCTGTATATAATACACCTCATAACCTGACCCTAAGTATAAAGTTGCTTATCACTTTTACCACACAGACAAGAGCATAAAAAAAAAACAATTCCTGAATTGCTGTTTTTATTTATTATGCCTACCAAAAATCGGAACAGAAAGCAATCAAAATATGTTATGTGCTGTAAAATGGTACCAATAAATATGTCAACTTGTCCTGTAGAAAACAAGCCTTCGCATGACTCTGTCTGCAGAAATATAGAAACATTACAGATCACAAAATTTGGCAATGAAAAAAATGTGTTCTTTTATTTTAAAAAAAATATTTTATTTTTTTTAGTGTGCAATAGTAGTTATAAAAAACAGTATAAATCTGTTATTGCTGAGCACTTACAAATGGATTTCTGTGTAAATCTCTGAAATATGTGATTCAGATGGAACCTCGGCTGGAAAATTTTCACTAATGAGGCAGATGGAGACACTGGACACTGTCCAGCCTATCATCCAGTGGTAGCTGTATTTTTAAGAGTGCATAAAAGTGTGGTGAGACATAGTTTTGTGCACCTCTGAAAAGGACACTGCTGAACAGAGGCCATACGGAGTCTAGAGTAACTCTGCTGTCTCATTCTAGTGATTGGATCCCTCAGGGATCTCTTATGAATCATGTAATTTGGAGACTTAGATGGAACCCCCAAAGTAAGTGCTCAGCATAGAGCAAAGAATAAGAGGATCTACAATGCTTTATAAAATAATCCCAACAAAAGCTTCAAATCAATTCACAAAAAACAAGCCCCGCTCAGGTCTCTCATCTGGCAATGGAAATATAGGGGTCTAACACATTACTGGTAGCACAAAGGCTTTGAAAAAGCTAAATGGTTCCTCGCCCCAAAGGGGAGTCATTTCCAAAATGGAGTCACTTGAAGGGGTATTCTGACTTATGGTACTTAGGGGCTCTGTATATGTAGTTGAAAGCAGATGGTCAAATGCAACAGGCAAAGGAACACAAGGTAGAACAAGAATGACCTATTTATTTCCTCAGATATGGAGTGAAATTTGCAGTTATTATAAAAACAATTAACAAGTTGCAACAAGTAAATTATACAATACAGGACATAAAATAAGTCTTTACAGTTCATTTTAAATGTTATGGAAGCTTCTTAATAGTTATACTCTGTCCCTCTAACAGGAGTAAATACACAATTCAGCATCTTTCAGGCGTGAGGGAAAGAGGGCTGTGCTCTGGCGCTTGACTGGTGTCATCTGGACTCCGGGATCTTGACTGGCACAGGTCTGGGACTCTGGGTCTTGAGTGGCACAGATCAGGTCTTTGGGTCTTGACTGGTGTAGTCGGGACTCTTGGTCTCACTTGGTGCCGATGGGATCCTATGTGTAACCGGGCAGTAGCCTGCTGACATCCGCTTCTCGTCCTGGCCTGTCTCTCCACTCCAGCTGCAGCGTCTCCTCTTGAGCATGATTGGACTGCTCTCTCCTTTGGCACCAAACCCAGGGTCGGACTGGCCCACCGGAGAATGGGAGGATTCTCCGGTGGGCCCTGGCATCTGGGGGGCCCTGGCACCTGCTGGCATACAGGGGCCAGTTGCCTAGGGCCCCCCTGCTCCAGGGGCCCCCAGCCGGTGGCGTGTCGCTAATAGCGGCACACCACGCAGCTGCCATGGGGGCCCCGTGCCAGCGGAGCAGCAGCGGGTGACAGGAGGCAGGAGCCCCTGTCCCCGCTGCTAAAGAGAAATGAATATTCACTGCTTCCCACGCCCCATGGGCGTGGGGAAGCAGTGAATATCATTACTTACCTGTCACCCGCTTCAACCGCTGAGCGTCGCTGTCCTCGCGTCCTCTCTTGCTGCGATGCTCAGGCAGAGGGCGCGATGACGTCATTAGTGAGCGCCGCGCCCCCTGCCTGAGCATTCACTGCCGGAGGACCGAAGACAGCGGCGCTCAGCAGTGGACCCGGTGACAGGTAAATATAGCAGGTGCTGGGGCCCTGAGCCTGCTCAGGACACCAGCACCTGGCCCCCAGCGACGAGAGGTGAGTATGTCTTTTTTTTTTTTTTTTGCAGCATCTATGGGGGCATAATCTGTGGAGCATTTATGGGGGCATAATCTATGGGGGCATAATCTGTGGAGCATTTATGGGGGCATAATCTATGGGGGCATAATCTGTGGAGCATTTATGGGGCATAATCTATGGGGGCATAATCTGTGGAGCATTTATGGGGCATAATCTATGGGGGCATAATCTGTGGAGCATTTATGGGGGCACAATCTATGGAGCATCTATGGGGGTATAATCTATGGAGCATCTATGGGGACATAATCTATGGGGGCACAATCTATGGAGCATCTATGGGGGCACAATCTATGGAGCATCTATGGGCATAATCTATGGGGGCATAGTCTGTGGAGCATCTATGGGGGCATAATCTATGGAGGCATAATCTGTGGAGCATTTATGGGGGCATAATCTATGGGGGCATAATCTGTGGAGCATTTATGGGGGCATAATCTATGGAGCATCTATGGGGGTATAATCTATGGAGCATCTATGGGGACATAATCTATGGGGGCACAATCTATGGAGCATCTATGGGGGCACAATCTATGGAGCATCTATGGGGCATAATCTATGGGGGCATAGTCTGTGGAGCATCTATGGGGGCATAATCTATGGAGGCATAATCTGTGGAGCATCTATGGGGGCATAATCTATGGAGCATCTATGGGGGTATAATCTGTGGAGCTTCTATGGGGGCATAATCTGTGGAGCATCTATGGGGGCATAATCTATGGGGGCATAATCTGTGGAGCATCTATGGGGGCATAATCTATGGGGGCATAATCTATGGAGCATCTATGGGGGCATAATCTATGGAGGCATAATCTGTGGAGCATCTATGGGGGCATAATCTATGGAGCATCTATGGGGGCATAATCTATGGGGGCATAATCTATGGAGCATCTATGGGGGCATAATCTATGGAGCTTCTATGGGGGCATAATCTATGGAGCATCTATGGGGCATAATCTATGGAGCATCTATGGGGGCATAATCTATGGAGCATCTATGTGGGCACAATCTATGGAGCATCTATGGGGGCATAATACATGGGCAGAATATGGGCACAATCTATGGAGCATCTTGTGGGGCATAATACATGGGGCAGCATATGGGGCATAATCTCATTTTCCACCCTAGGCTTATACTCGAGTCGATAAGTTTTCCCAGTTTTTTGTGGCAAAATTAGGGGGGTCGGCTTATGCTCGAGTATATATGGTATCTATCTATTATCTATCTCTATCTATCTATCTATCTATCTATCTATCTATCTATCTATCTAGCATTATACCCTATGAGGGGGGCAGCATTATCCTCTATGAAGGGGGCAGCATTATCCCCTATGGGGGGCAGCATTATCCCCTATGAGGAGGCTGCTTTATAATCTATGAGGGAGGCTACCCCAACTCCTGCTACATAATTAAGACATGTACTACCTTATATTATACCCTGATATTAGTGTGTTTTACTGCACAATTGGTGGTCTTGTATTTATTTCTATGTAGCTACATGATGGGCCCCAAGAATGATTTTCTCTGGTGGGCCCAAGGTGTTCCAGTCCGACGCTGACCAAACCCACTCCAGTTTGGCACGCAGACTCTTTATCTTCAGAAGTGCCATCATCAATGACTCTTGACTAGGTGTTACATTCAAATTCATCCCCCTTGCAACTTTTCCTGTTCCAGTTAGTTCTGTATGGTCCTGTTTAAACAGTAAGTGGCAGCTGTTGTGAATGTGCTAAAAATGGTTTCTGAGCAGAGGCTCCCTCTGGTGGTTACTGACAGTACTGAACCTTTCAGAGAGGAGTGGCAATCTGGGATCACGGATTGGTCTGATTTAAGGGAGGTTCTCTCCCATGATGGTTGCCGGTGATCAATTGTTCTTGTCTCAATTGTGGTTCCTGGTTCATTTGGAAGCTTGCTGAGTCTTGCCTGCATCTTCTGCTATCAGATAAGATATTTTCTGCTTTTATTTTTGTGCTTGCTTTTTGCATTGTTCCCTGCACTTCTGTGGAGGTCAGCCAGGTCCCCTCCAGGGGGCTTGTGCTCCTCTCAGTTTATCTGGAGCCACTGTTGTTTGTTCATTTGCTTTTTCCTGTTTTTTCAGTGGCTGCGGCTTAGTTTTGTTACACCAGAGAACTGATTTAGGTGGTAGAGGTCGTGTGATCTCAGGTGTTTTTGCAATCAGTAGTGTTGGTTTTTTTTAGGGTTTTTTTTGGATTGCAGTGAGCATCCTTTCCTGTACTTTTCTGTCTAGACAGATTGGGCCCCAGCGTTTGCTCATTCTATTTTCTGTCTGTGTCCGTGCTTCCTCTTGTCTAACCGCCATTACATGTTTGGGGGTTTCCTATTTTCTTTGGGGATCTGCTCCGGGGCAGATAGCTTTCATCTTTCTGCCTTTAGGTGTAGTTATCTCTCAGGCTGTGACGAGGCGTCTAGGATCAACGTAGGAACGCTCCACGGCTTCCTCTAGTTGTGTGGTTAGTTCAGGTTACTGCAATCCAATAGGTTCCAGCCTCTCTGGTGTATTGCCGTTTTTGCTTACTCTCCTCAGCTACCAAAACACAACAGTATCACCGGCCCAAAACTGAAAATTATATGGTACTCACAGAAGGGAAAAATAGTGTGGGAAAAAAAAAAAGTTGTCAGAGTTGTGAGATTTTTTATTTTTTTTTCCCTGCTTGTTGCATTTTTTTCCCTCTTTTTCTCTGCGTGCTGAGGAGGATTTTTTTTCTCTCAATGGAGCTTGCACAGTTGTCTGGCCGTGTGGATCAGCTTGCCACTGAGGTTCGGAGTATTGCTACCTATCTTGCTGGGTTGCCGGTTGTGGAATCTAGGATTCCCATGCCAGATTTGTTTTTGGGGGATCGGGCTAAATTTCTGAATTTCAAAAATAACTGTAAGTTGTTTTTTGCCTTTAAGCCTAAGTTCTCAGGGAACGCAGCACAGCAGGTTCAAATTGTTCATGCGTGGCGACCCTCAGGATTGGGCTTTTTCCCTGACACCTGGGGATCCTGTTTTGAATGATACTGATGCATTTTTTCTGGCTCTGGGGTTATTGTACGATGAACCTAATGTCAGTGATCAAGTTGAAAAAACCTTGTTGGCATTAAATCAGGGTCTTGAAGACTCTGAGTTGTACTGTCAGAAATTCCGAAAGTGGGCAGTCCTGACCAAATGGAATGATGATGCTTTGGCAGCCCTTTTTCGGAAGGGGCTATCAGAGAATGTAAAGGATGTTATGGTGGGATCCCTGCTCCCTCTGGTCTCAATGATTCTATGTCATTGGTTATTCAAATTGATAGACGTTTACGTGAGCGCAGAGGTATGCGTGAGATAGTGTTTCCTTGTGAGCCAGCTTCTGAGCCCATGCAGTGTGATAGAGTGACTTCTGGGGCACAGCGTCATGAGTTTCGAAAGCGCAATGGGTTATGTTTCTACTGTGGTGACGCCTCTCATGCTATTTCAGTCTGCCCTAAACGGGGAAGACGTTTTGCACGCTCAGTTGTCTTGGGTAGTGTTCAGACTAAATTTTTATTAACTGTCACTCTGATATGCTCTCTGTCTGATTTTCTGCTCAGGCTTTCGTTGATTCTGGAGCAGCTATTAACCTGATGGATTATGATTTTGCTAAACGTTGTGGGTTTCCCTTGATACCCCTGCGGAAGTCTATTCCCCTGCTGGGCATTGATTCTACCCCTTTGGCGGAGAATAAACCCAGTTTTCTACTCAGGTGATAATTAGGGTTGAACCAGATCATCAGGAGAGTTGCAAACTTCTGGTGCTGCATAATCTGCATGACATTATTGTACTAGGTTTCCCTTGGTTACAGTCTCATAATCCTGTTTTGGATTGGAAATCTGTGTCTGTGACCAGTTGGGGCTGCCAATGTGTTAATGCCGACACTCCTGTTTTTTCTGCCTCTCCCCAGTCTCAGGATGTTCCTAACTTTTTGACTGATTTTTCGGATGTATTTAGTGAAAGTAAATCTACATCTTTGCCCCCTCACAGGAGCTATGATTGCGCTATTGAATTAGTGCCTGGTGGTAAATTTCCTAAAGGTCGCCTTTTTAACTTGTCTGTACCTGAACACGATGCTATGCGATCTTATATCAAGGAGTCATTGGAGAAGGGTCATATCAGACCATCCTCTTCACCCTTGGGTGCCGGTTTTTTCTTTGTGGCCAAAAAGGATGGTTCATTGAGGCCGTGTATTGATTATCATCTCTTGAATAAGATCACTGTGAAGTATCAATATCCGTTACCCTTGATTTCTGACCTGTTTTCCAGAGTAAAAAGTGCTAGTTGGTTTACCAAGCTTGACCTCAGGGGGCGTATAACCTTATTCGCATTAAGCACGGGGATGAATGAAAGACGGCGTTTAATACCCCAGAGGGGCATTTTGAGTACCTAGTGATGTCCTTTGGGCTCACTAATGCTCCTTCTGTCTTCCAATCCTTCATGAATGATATTTTCAGGGATTTTGTGGATAAATTTCTGATTGTTTATTTGAATGATATCTTGATTTTTTCCAATGACTGGGACTCTCATGTGAAACATGTTCGGACTGTGTTCAAGATTTTGAGAGAGAATGCACTGTATGTGAAGGGATCAAAGTGTCTTTTTGGCATACAGAAGGTCTCATTTCTGGGATTCATTTTGTCTCCGTCTGTTATTGAAATGGACCCGGTCAAGGTTCAGGCCATCTATGATTGGGTTCCAACCTACTTCATTAAAGGCTTTTCAAAGATTTTTGGGTTTTTGCCAATTTTTATCGTAAATTTATTGGTAATTTCTCCGGTATTGTTAAACCATTGACTGATTTGACCAAAAAGGATTCTGATGTGGTGAATTGGCCTCCTGAGGCAGTCTCTACGTTTCAGGAACTTAAGCAGAGATTCACTTCTGCTCCTGTTCTACGGCAGCCTGATGTATCTCTACCGTTTCAGGTGGAAGTTGATGCCTCTGAAATTGGGGCATGCGCCGTTTTGTCCCAAAGAGATCCAGAGACCTCTAAGAGTAACCCTTGTGCCTTTTTCTCTTGAAAATTTTCTCCAACTGAACGTAATTATGACGTGGGTAATCAGGAGTTATTGGCCATGAAGTGGGCCTTTGAAGAGTGGAGACATTGGCTGGAAGGAGCCAAACATCAGGTGGTGGTCCTCACGGGCCATAAGAATCTGGTTTATCTCGAATCAGCCAAGTGACTTAATCCTAGACAGGCCAGGTGGGCCTTGTTTTTCACACGTTTTAATTTTGTGGTTTCTTTTCTTCCTGGCTCTAAGAATGTTAAGGCGGATGCCCTCTCGAGGAGTTTCTTTGCGGACTCTCCTGAGTTATCTGATTCTACTGTTATTTTGAAAGAGGGTGTAGTTCTTTCCGCCTCCTCGCCCAATTTGAGACTGGCTCTGGAAGGGTGTCAGGAGGATAAACCTGAGCGCTGCCCTATTGGGAAATTGTTTGTCCCAGACCAGTGGAAGAAGAGTGTGATGTCTGAGATTCATTGTTCCGCGTTGGCTGGTCATCCCGGGATTTTTGGTACCAGAGACTTGATGAATCGGTCCTTTTGGTGGCCTACTTTGTCTCGTGACGTCAGGGAATTTGTGCAGTCCTGTGGGACTTGCTCTCGCTCCAAGCCATGCTCTCGCTCTAGTGGTTTGTTAATGCCATTACCTGTGCCCAAGAGGCCATGGACCCATATCTCTATGGATTTTATTTCCGACCTCCCTGTTTCTCAGAGAATGACCACCATCTGGGTAATCTGTGATAGGTTTTCCAAGATGATACATCTTGTGCCATTGCCTAAGTTACCTTCCTCCTCCGAATTGGTGCCTTTGTTCCTTCAGCACGTGGTTCGGTTACATGGCATTCCGGAGAACATTGTGTCTGACAGAGGAGTCCAGTTTGTTTCCAGATTTTGGAGGACATTTTGTTCTAAACTTTGTGTTCAATTATCTTTTTCCTCTGCTTTTCATCCTCAGACCAATGGACAAACCGAGAGAACAAACCAGACCTTGGAGACTTATTTGAGATGTTTTGTGTCTGCTGATCAAGATGACTGGGTCTCTTTTATGCCTTTGGCTGAGTTTGCTTTTAATAATAGGGCTAGCTCTGCCACCTTGATGTCTCCATTTTTCTGAAATTTTGGGTTTCACCCTCGATTTTCTTCGGGACAGGCGGAGGCTTCTGTCTGTCCGGGTGTTGACTCTGTTGTGGAGCAAATGCAGCAGATTTGGGACCAGGTAGTGGAGAGGTTGTCTCTTTCTCAGGAGAAGGCCCAACGGTTTGCCAACCGGCATAGGACTGATGGTCCTCGGTTTAAAGTGGGGGACTTGGTTTGGTAGTCCTTAAGAAATATCCCTATGAAGGTTGCATCTCCAAAGTTTATGCCTAGGTTCATTGGACCTTATAAGATCATGGAGATTCTTAATCCTGTTTCCTTCCGTTTGCTTCTTCCAGGGACATTTAAGATACATAACGTGTTCCACAAGTCCTTATTGAAGAGGTTTGTAGAGCCAGTGGTTCCTGTGGCTGCGCCTCCTGACCCTGTTTTGGTTGAGGGCAATCTGGAGTATGTGGTTGAGAAAATATTGGATTCTCGGTTTTCTAGACGGAAACTCCAGTATTTGGTTAAGTGGAGAGGTTATGGTCAGGAGGACAATTCTTGGGTGTTTGCTTCGGACATCCATGCTAGGAGACTGATCCGTGCCTATCACCGAGCTCATCCTGATTGACCTGGTTGCACAAGTGAGGGTTCGGTGACCCCTCCTCAAGGGGGGTTACTGTTGTGAATGTGCTAAAAATGGTTTCTGATCAGAGGCTCCCTCTGGTGGTTACTGACAGTACTGAACCTTTCAGCGAGGAGTGGCAATCTGGAATCACGGATTGATCTGATATAAGGGAGGTTCTCTCCCATGATGGTTGCCGGTGATCAATTGTTCGTGTCTCAATTGTGGTTTCTCGTTCATTTGGAAGCTTGCTGAGTCTTGCCTGCATCTTCTGCTATCAGATAAGATATTTTCTGCTTTTATTTTTGTGCTTGCTTTTTGCATTGTTACCTGCACTTCTGTGGAGGTCAGCCAGGTCCCCTCCGGAGGGCTTGTGCTCCTCTCAGTTTATCTGGAGCCACTGTTGTTTGTTCATTTGCTTTTTCCTGTTTTTTCAGTGGCTGCGGCTTAGCTTTGTTACACCAGAGAACTGATTTAGGTGGTAGAGGTCGTGTGATCTCAGGTGTTTTTGCAATCAGTAGTGTTGGTTTTTTTATGGTTTTTTTTTGGATTGCAGTGAGTATCCTTTCCTGTACTTTTCTGTCTAGACAGATTGGGCCCCAGCGTTTGCTCATTCTATTTTTTGTCTGTGTCCGTGCTTCCTCTTGTCTAACCGCCATTACATGTTTGGGGGTTTCCTATTTTCTTTGGGGATCTGCTCCGGGGCAGATAGCTTTCATCTTTCTGCCTTTAGGTGTAGTTATCTCTCAGGCTGTGACGAGGCGTCTAGGATCAACGTAGGAACGCTCCACGGCTACCTCTAGTTGTGTGGTTAGTTCAGGTTACTGCAATCCAAATAGGTTCCAGCCTCTCTGGTGTATTGCCATTTTTGCTTACTCTCTTCAGCTACCAAAACACAACACGCAGCCTTCTTGCACCAATGATACACAGCACCAGAGTTTTCCAGAATTATTGTAACCTCCTCCTGCGAAAATTTGTTCTCCAAGAGTCAAACAGCGCTCCTTCCCTCCCAAGTCTCTCGACATGGCTAAGCAGTACTGTACAGCCACTTATGGGTTATTGCCACATTCAGCAGAAATTATGTGACAAAATATAGTTTATGTGAAAAAATAGAAAGATGATTTAGCTCACCTCTTCGCTGTCATCCTCCTGGATATTGGATTCTCCCCTTGCGCACGGATTTGCCTTTAGCTCCATGCAGGTAGAAGATAATGCAGAAAGTGGTGGAGTTAATCCAGTGACTTGGGGCAGTAGAAGTTTTTTTAAAAAATCCAATTTATTTTATACACATTAAAATACATTGCATCATGTTGCAGCCATAGGACAAAACTTTAGGTACAACAATCTTACGCGTTTCTGCTATAGGAAGCCTTAGTCATGGATACCCTTTGGATACTCACTGAACTTTAACACCTTTACCCCGAAGGGTGATTTGCACGTTAAGGACCGGGCCAATTTTTACAATTCTGACCACTGTCTCTTTATGAGGTCATAACTCTGGAACGCTTCAACAGATATTCGCGATTCTGAGAATGTTTTCTCATGACATTGTACTTCATGTTAGTGGTAAAATTTCTTCGATATAACTTGCGTTTATTTTTGAAAAAAAACGCAAATATGTCGAAAATTTTGAAAATTTTGCAATTCCCTTAAAACAGAGAAATATGTCATACAAAATAGTTAATAAATAACATTTCCCACATGTTTACTTTACATCAGCACAATTTTGGAACCAACATTTTTTTTTGTTAGGAAATTATAAGGGTTAAAAGGTGACCAGCGATTTCTCATTTTTACAATAAAATTTACAAAGCCATTTTTTTTAGGGACCACTTTGAGGGGTCTATATGGCAGAAAATACCCTAAAGTGACACCATTCTAAAAACTTCACCCCTCAGGGTACTCAAAACCACATTCAAGAAGTTTATTAACCCTTCAGGTGCTTCACAGGAGCTGAAGCAACGTGGAAGGAAAAAAATGAAAATTTTACTTTTTAGTCACAAAAATGATCTTTTACAATTTTTTTTATTTTCACAAGGGTAAAAGGAGAAAACTGACAGATAAAGTTGTTGTGCAATTTCTTCTGAGTACGCCAATACCCCATATGTGGGGGAACCACTGTTTAGGTGCACGGCAGAGCTCGTAAGGGAAGGAACGCCATTTGACTTTTTCAAACCAAAACTGGCTGGAATTGAGATTGGACGCCATGTCGTGTTTGGAGAGCCCCTGATGCGCCTAAACAGTGGAAACCCCCACAAGTGACACCATTTTGGAAACTAGACCCCCTATGGAACTTATCTAGATCTGTTGTGAGCACTTTGAACCCCCAAGTGTTTCACAAAAGTCTATAATGCCTGGGTGTGAAAAAAAAACAATTTTCCACAAAAATGATTTTTTGGTCCCAAATTTTTGATTTTTCCCAAGGAAATTGGACCCCAAAAGTTGTTGTCCAATTTGTCCTGAGTACGCCGATATCCCATATGTGGTGGGGGGAAACTGTTTGGACGCACGGCAGGGCTTGGAAGGAAGTAATAACGTTTTGGAATGCAGACGTTGATGGGGGTCATGTTCCGTTTGCAGTGCCCCAGATGTGCCTAAACAGTGGAAAACCCCCACAAGTGACCCCATTTTGGAAAATAGACCCCACAAGGAGCTTATCTAGATGTGTGGTGGGCGCTATGAAGCCCTAAGTGCTTCACAGAAGTTTATAACAAACAGTCATAAAAACAGAAAAATCTTTTTTTTTTACAAAAATGATATTTTCGACCGCAGAATAAATTGAACCCCAAGAGTTATTGTGCAATTTGTCCTGAGTATGCTGATACCCCATAGGTGGGGGTAAACTGCTGTTTGGGCGCATAGCAGAGCTCAGAAGGGAAGGAGCACCGTTTGACTTTTTCAACGCAGAATTGGCTGGAATTGAGATCAGACGCCATGTAATATTTGGAGAGCCCCTGATGTGCCTAAACAGTGGAAACCCCCAATTCTAACTCCAACCCTAACCCCAACACACGCCTAACCCTAGTCCCAACACTAACCCTAATCCTAACTTTAGCCCCAACCCTAACCCTAACTTTAGCCGCAACTCTAACCCTAACCCTAATGGGGAAATGAAAATAAATACATTTTTTTTTATTTTATTATTTTTCCCTAACTAAGGGGGTGATAAAGGGGGGTGGATTTACTAATTTATAGGGGTTTTTATGTTTGGCAGCTGTCACGTAAAAAAAACACTTTTTATTGCAAAAATAGTTTTTACATCACCACATTTTGAGAGTATAATTTTTGCATATTTTGGCCACAGAGTCATATGAGGTCTTATTTTTTGCGGTACGAGTTGACGTTTTTATTGGTACCATTTTTGGGCTAGTGACTTTTTTTTATCTATTTTTATTTTCGATTTTTGGGAGGTTAGAAGAAACAAAAAATCAGCAATTCATTAATTTCTTTTGGGGAAGGGCGTTTATACTTTCCGCATGTGGTTAAATTGATAAGCAGTTTTATTCTTCGGGTCAGTACGAGTCAGCGATACCTATTTATATCATTTTTTTGTTTTTTTTTTCGCTTTATACAATAAAAAATTTTATTATAAAAAATAATTTATTTTTGCTTCGCTTTATTCTGCGAGCTATAAATTTTAAATTTTTTTCGCTGATGATGCTGTATGGTAGCTTGGTTTTTGTGGACAAAGATGACATTTTCAGCGGTACCATGTTTATTTATATCGTATTTTGATCGGTGTTATTCCACTTTTTGTTCGGCGGTATGGATGATATATCATTGTTTTTTGCTTTGTTTTTTTTGGGGGGGTTCACTAAAGGGGTTAACTAGTTGGGCAGTTCTATAGGGTGGGTCGTTACGGACGCGGGCGATACCAAAATATGTGTCTTTTATTGTTTTGTTTTTTTTTTTACATGAAGAAATGAATTTACTGGGGAATATTTTTTTTTCTTTATTTTGGTGGTTTTTTTACACATGTTATTTTCATGTTATTTTTTTACTTTTTTAACTTTGTCCAGGGTGGGACATCACTGTATAAAGTCAGATCGTGGTTGACAGAGTGCACAGCACTCTGTCAGACCAGCGATGTGACAGGCAGTGCTGCAGGCTTTCTCAGTGCCTGCATTGTGCGGGTGTCAGCTGTGATAATCAGCTCCCCCAGGAGCGCGTCCGATCGAATGTGACGTACTATCCGTCCAAGATCAGATTGGCCCAGGTCACATGGACTGGATAGTAGTCGATGGCAGAAAGGGGTTAATGTGTATAAAATAAATTGGATTTTTTAACAAAACTACTACTGCCCCAAGTCGCAGGATTAACTTGCCACCACTTTCTGCAAAGTATGGTTTAGTGCCATTTACCCATTTTCCCATGTGAAAATGTAAAATTTGGGGCTAAAACAACATTTTTGTGATAAAAAATTATTTGTCTTCACTGCCCAATGGTATAAAAAACTTTGTGACACACTTGTGGTGTCATCATGGATCACTGTATTCTTAGATTAATTCATTGGAAGGTGTAATTTGTTAAATGGGGTCACTTATGGTGGGATTCTGCTGTCTGGCCACCTCAAGGTCTTCCAGTGGTCATGACACCCGCAATTCATAACAGCAAAATCTGCACTAAAATATGGCGCTCCTTCCTTCTCAGCTTTCCACTGTGACTGAAAAGTATTTCCCGATGACATGTAGGGTATTGGCAACATCAGGAGACATTGCACAAAAAATGTTATGTCTATTTTTTCTTGCTATCTCTTATAAAAATTAAAAAATTGGGGCTAAAACAACCAGGATGCCTGAAGTAATGTTCTGAAGACTGTTACTTATCCAGTCAGGCGGTCTTCAGGCTGTAGGACACTAGGCAAATGATGGCGCCAGCAAAGGCCGGTGCGGGGTTGGTCTGGTGAGTCCTGTAGATGACGATCCATGTCCTGGCAGCAGCGGTTATCTCTGTTACCTTCTGCGGAGTCCTCAGTCCTTATGTCAACGTGGCAGAGAGGTTACGGTCCACAGCACTGTCTGAGCCCATGTGGCTCAGCAAATATACATCGGGGGGTCAGGAGAAGTTCACGGTTACACATCAGGTTTTCTTAGGCGGCACGTGTGCAGCACTCACAGGGCCCGGGAGCACTTGGCACCTTGCTTTGCAGGGGCCAACGGGCAACACGGCAAATCTCCAAATGAGGAAAAAAAGAGGTCTTGAGGGATGGATGGGTGGGCAGCAGGCACTGGAGGCAACAAGGGTGTGGTAAGGTGAGTTTTGAGGAAAGAATAAGCTTTTCATATTTTTATGTCATGTGTATTATACTCTGGTATCTGAGGATCCATCCACGTAGAATAAACTTCACTACGAAATGAGTTACTGTAGCAGTTACATATTGTATCAAGTATTTGTTGATACTGGGTGAACAGAAAACTGGTGTAGGACCAGTATTTTGTTTTATGTTTTATTTTGGCATAGCAAGAGCCTTTACCTTTTTATTTTTCTCTTCATTTAACTGTATGGAAACTTATTTCAGAAACATGTTGAACTGCTCCCAGTGACATTTTGTGTTATATATACATGTATTGACTAGCCTTTATTTATTTTGGGGTAAGAGGAGTTGGAGAAAAACCTATAGCAAATCCATTTTTTTCACTGTTTTTGTAGCTTACCATTCTAAAACTTGATGACCTGTGTCTTTTAAAACCTAAGTCACTATGTACAATGCGCAGATCAAGTACCATAGTGGTGACCGTCTCTGGTGCTTTGCATACTGATGAGGTCATGGGCATACAGTCCTACATTGTGTATAAGGTGATGCGGGCAATTACTGTGCCCTCACATGGATGTTGTACCTCATGGTGAAAATGTAGAGAGGAAAAAGAAAGAGGCACAGTGGTGTAAAAAAACTTAACTTTCAGAACAGTAGACTGCGGTACATAACTTTTCGAATGCACTTTTAAGCACAAAGTCATGTTTTCTAAGCTAGTGGTGGCAGCAGATGCAGGTAATACTCAGTATAAACAGGGAGTACAATGCAATATGTTTCAAAACAGCGCTTTGTATCCGTATTTAGCATCTAGAAGGCAAAACTACCACTTTCCAAATTCTTCCAGTCTATGTAGGTTTGCAAACCCCAGCGGGGCCGAAAATCTATACTACACTTGATCAGATCTCTGCTGTCTCAGCATCACTCTAGTCTGGTGTTTTCTTACTGCCTCTCTTTGCCAAGAGCCAGTGAATGGATCTTTTATAACATTTTGGGGTATTACATATGTAACCATGTTACATATTAAATGTTAACTTTATTCATTGTCACATTATTAAAATACCAAATAAAATTTTATTATTTTAAATATTAGTATATTTTGTGGAAAATGCATTTTTTCATTGCTTTATTTTGTCATAGTTGGCACTTACCTTCCTCACCATGAAAAGGAACATGCTAGTTCCTGTTTTAGAAAAAAAAAACAAGCAGTAAAAAGGTAAAGAATGCATTTGTGGGAAAACTATAAGTAGGGTCTAGAAGTAGATGCTGTTATGTTTCGGAACTGAGGAGAAATAGCAAAAAATAGCAAAGCGGAAATACACCAGGGGCTGGAACCTATGGATTGCAGTACCTGAACTAACCTCACAACTAGAAGTAGCGTGGAGGTTCCTCGGTGATCC
>JARQOD010000001.1:227542990-227569163 GCA_033576555.1 Oophaga sylvatica
TCTACCCCTTGGCGGAGAATAAACCCCAGTTTTCTACTCAGGTGATAATGAGGGTTGAACCAGATCATCAGGAGAGTTGCAAATTTCTGGTGCTGTATAATCTGCATGACATTATTTTACTAGGTTTCCTTGGTTACAGTCTCATAATCCTGTTTTGAATTGGAAATCTGTGTCTGTGACCAGTTGCCAGTGTGTTAATGCCGACACTCCTGTTTTTCTGCCTCTCCCCAGTCTCAGGATGTTTCTGACTTTTTGACTGATTTTTCAGATGTATTTAGTGAAAGTAAATCTGCATCCTTGCCCCCTCATAGGAGCTATGATTGCTCTATTGAATTAGTGCCTGGTGGTAAATTATCTAAAGGTCGCCTTTTTAACTTGTCTGTACCTGAACACGATGCTATGCGATCTTATATCAAGGAGTCATTGGAGAAGGGTCATATCAGATCATCCTCTTCACCCTTGGGTGCCGGTTTTTTCTTTGTGGCCAAGAAGGATGGTTCATTGAGGCCGTGTATTGATTATCGTCTCTTGAATAAGATCACTGTGAAGTATCAATATCCGTTACCCTTGATTTCTGACCTGTTTTCCAGGGTGAAAAGTGCTAGTTGGTTTACCAAGCTTGACCTCAGGGGGGCGTATAACCTTATTCGCATTAAGGAGGTGGTGGTCTCAGAGGACAAGGTGGAAACAGAGGAGGATACAGAAGGGATTACAATATCTCTATGATCCAGACGGGTGCCACTGGAGGGAGAATTACAGTGATTGAGGGGGCTCATAATAACAGACAAATTATTAGTGAAGATGCAGGAGCCGAGGAACAAATGGAGAAGGATGAGGAGGAAGAGGTGATGGGCATACAACAGTCAGGAAAGGAAGAGGATAATGATCCCCTCTCTGTTGTCTGTGGTTGGCCGGAGGGGACGGAGGAAGCATGCTTGAGTGTTACCTCGCCACTAACACACCATGTACTTGGACCTCAATGAAGCGCCCGACACATGAGTGCCTTTTTGCTACATCTGCAACATGATGCCTGTATTCTTAAAGTTAGAAATAGTGCTGACTACTGTGTTGCCACTCTGTTAGATCCACGGTACAAGAGTACATTTTGCCAGATACTTTGCTCCCTGGAAAGGGACACACACGAGCATGCTGGAGTATCGAAACACTCTTGCAGACAATCTTAAGAGTGTATTTTCCCAAGAAAGCAGTGAGGCACACAGTGTGCATCACAGTTATAGAATTCCAACCCCAGGAACAAGGGGCAGAAGCAATTTCTGTGTGTCAGTTCAATCATTTTTAGACCAGCCATGCACAAGCAGAACAGATTACAAGTTTGACATGTTGTGAACGACTGGGGAGGATGGTGCAGGAGTGGAGCGCAATATCAATGCAATCAGGGTGGGATTGGAACATTTTGCATTTTGGTCTTCAAAAATGGAAGAGTGGTCTGTAGAGATGAGCGACTTTGCCTTTTTGAGAGTCGAGTAGGGTTTCGTGAAACCCGACTTTCTCAAAAGTCGAGTCGAATGAAGTCGGACGACTAACGGAAAAGGTCAAGTCGGAGTCAAAAACCCTACCTAAATGCAAGTCAATGGGGAAGAAAAGTCGGCAGTCAGTGGAGGACAGTAAACACACCTACAGTGCCCATTTAAATGCCAACAACATCAATTCTTATTACTTAAGCTTGTCAACCTTCATTTACTTTATAATAATAGTAACGCATTGAAAACTGGGGGTTATTTGGCTAAAGCTGTGGGGGAGGCAGGGCTGGCTCCAGGTTTTCATAGGCCCCGGGCGAAAGAGTCAGAGGGCCCCTTTAACACATACCACAATTCATGATGCTCCGGATCCATATATTTCCGGAGTCAGACACAGACGCTCACTCAGTATGGATTTGACCGTAATTGTTAGGGTCTGTGGAACGCACCAAATATATGATGTAAAAGGTGCGTTCGCAGCCCAGGGTCCACCATACAGGCGGAGCCTGCTGCTAGTAAAATGGCGCAAGAAGCGAACTCTGTTATGCCGCAGAGTCGCCAAAATAAGCGCCGTAACGCGCTGTGTTATGTTTCGGTAGCTGAGGAGTGCAGGTAAAAAAGGCAATACACCAGAGCAGTTGGAATCTATGAGATTGCAGTACCCTGACTAACCACCACAACTAGAGGCAGCCGTGGAGCGTTCCTACGTTGGTCCTAGACGCCTCGTCACAGCCTGAGAAACTAACTACACCTAAAGATAGAAATAGGAAAGCTATCTGCCCCGGAGCAGAACCCCAAAGATAATAGAAAGCCCCAAACATGTAATGGCGGTTAGACAAGAGGAAATACTGACACAGAAAGAAAATAGTATGAGCAAACGCTGGGGCCCAAACTATCTAAATAGAAAAGGATAGGAAGGGTACTTACTGCAATCCCAGAAAACCCTGAAAAGCACCAACTCTACTAATTTCAAAATAACCTGAGATCACACGACCTCTACCACCTAAATTAGCTCTCTGGTGTAACAAAAACAAAACAGCAGCCACTGAAAAAACTGGAAAAAACAAAAGAACAAAACTCAGTGGCTGAACTAAACTGAGAGGGCAGAAGCCCCGGAGGGGACCCTGAAGGCCCCCAAAGAAGTGCAGGACAAAATGCAAAAATATAGCACAAACACAAAAGAAGAAAAAGTCTTATCTGATAGCAGGAGATGCAGACACGACACAGCAGGCTACAAGGGAAACTGGAATGAAGGATTCAGAGCAGAACAATTGATCACCGGCAACCCTGATGGGAAAATGACTCCCTTATATAAGACCAGTCAGTAACACCTGATTCCCAGTCCTCACAATCTTCACTAGCACCACTTGTAACCACCAGAGGGAGCCTCTGCTCAGAACTCATCTCAAACCCATTCACAACAGTACCCCCCCCTTGAGGAGGGGTCACCGAACCCTCATTTGAGCAACCAGGTCGGTCAGGATGAGTTCTATGATACGCACGGATAAGTCTCCCAGCATGGATGTCCGAAGCAAACACCCAAGAATTGTCCTCCTGACCATAACCTCTCCATTTACCAAATACTGGAGTTTCCGTCTAGAAAAACGAGAATCCAATATTTTCTCAACCACATACTCCAGATTGCCCTCAACCAAAACAGGGTCAGGAGGCACAGCAGCAGGAACCACTGGCTCAACAAACCTCTTCAACAAGGACTTGTGGAACACGTTATGGATCTTAAATGTCCCTGGAAGAAGCAAACGAAAAGAAACAGGATTAATAATCTCCATGATCTTATAAGGTCCAATGAACCTAGGCTTAAATTTAGGAGATGCTACTCTCATAGGAATATTCCTTGAGGACAACCAGACCAAGTCCCCCACTTTAAACCGAGGGCCATCAGTCCTATGCCGGTTAGCAAACCGCTGGGCCTTCTCCTGAGAGAGGGACAAACTCTCCACTACCTGGTCCCAAATCTGTTGCATACGCTCCACAACAGAGTCAACACCTGGACAGACAGAAGCCTCCGTCTGTCCTGAAGAAAATCGAGGGTGAAACCCAGAATTACAGAAAAACGGAGACATCAAAGTGGCAGAGCTAGTCCTATTATTAAGAGCAAACTCAGCCAAAGGCAAAAAAGAGACCCAGTCATCCTGATCAGCAGACACAAAGCATCTTAGATAAGTCTCCAATGTCTGGTTTGTTCTCTCAGTTTGACCATTGGTCTGAGGATGAAATGCCGAGGAGAAAGACAATTAAACACCCAGATTAGAACAAAAAGTCCTCCAAAATCTGGAAACAAACTGGACTCCTCTGTCAGACACAATGTTCTCAGGAATGCCGTGTAAACGAACCACGTGCTGAAGGAACAACGGCACCAATTCAGAGGAGGAAGGCAAATTAGGTAATGGCACAAGATGTATCATTTTGGAAAACCTATCACAAATTACCCAGATGGTGGTCATTCTCTGAGAAACAGGAAGATCGGAAATGAAATCCATAGAGATATGGGTCCATGGTCTCTTGGGCACAGGCAATGGCATCAACAAACCACTAGAGCGAGAGCAAGGCTTGAAGCGAGAGCAAGTCCCGCAGGACTGCACAAATTCCCTGACATCACGAGACAAGGTAGGCCACCAAAAGGACCGACTAACCAAGTCTCTGGTACCAAAAATTCCGGGATGCCCAGCCAATGCGGAACAATGAATCTCAGACATCACACTCTTTTTCCATTGGTCCGGGACAAACAATTTTCCAACAGGGCAGCGCTCGGGCCTATCCTCCTGACACCCCTCCAGAGCAAGTCTCAAATTGGGCGAGATGGCGGAAAGAACTACACCCTCTTTCAAAATAACAGAAGGATCAGATAACTCAGGAGAGTCCGCAAGGAAACTCCTCGAGAGGGCATCCGCCTTAACATTCTTAGTGCCAGGAAGAAAGGAAACCACAAAATTAAAACGTGTGAAAAACAAGGCCCACCTGGCCTGTCTAGGATTGAGTCGCTTGGCAGATTCCAGATAGACCAGATTCTTATGGTCCGTAAGGACCACCACCTGATGTTTGGCTCCCTCCAGCCAATGTCTCCACTCTTCAAAAGCCCACTTCATGGCCAATAACTCCCGATTACCCATGTCATAATTACGTTCAGTAGGAGAAAATTTTCGAGAGAAAAAGGCACAAGGGTTACTTTTAGAGGTCTCTGGATCTTTTTGGGACAAAACGGCACCTGCCCCAATTTCAGAGGCATCAACCTCCACCTGAAATGGCAGAGAAACATCAGGCTGCCGTAGAACAGGAGCAGAAGTGAATCTCTGCTTAAGTTCCTGAAATGCAGAGACTGCCTCAGGAGGCCAATTCACCACATCAGAACCCTTTCTGGTCAAATCAGTTAATGGTTTAACAATAACCGAGAAATTACCAATAAATTTACGATAAAAATTGGCAAAACCCAAAAATCTCTGAAGAGCCTTTAATGAAGTAGGTTGGACCCAATCACAGATGGCCTGAACCTTGACCGGGTCCATTTCAATAACAGATGGGGACAAAATGAATCCCAGAAATGAGATCCTCTGTACGCCAAAAAGACACTTTGATCCCTTCACATACAGAGCATTCTCTCTCAAAATCTGGAATACAGTTCGAACATGTTTCACATGAGAGTCCCAGTCATTAGAAAAAATCAAGATATCATCCAAATAAACAATCAGAAATTTGTCCACAAAATCCCTGAAAATGTCATTCATGAAGGACTGGAAAACGGAAGGAGCATTAGTGAGCCCAAAGGGCATCACTAGGTACTCAAAATGCCCTTCAGGGGTATTGAATGCCGTCTTCCATTCATCCCTGTGCTTAATGCGAATAAGGTTATATGCCCCCTGAGGTCAAGCTTGGTAAACCAAGTAGCATTTTTCACCCTGGAAAACAGGTCAGAAATCAAGGGTAACGGGTATTGATATTTCACAGTAATATTGTTCAAGAGACGATAATCAATACACGGCCTTAATGAACCATCTTTTTTGGCCACAAAGAAAAAACCGGCACCTAAGGGTGAAGAGGATGGTCTGATATGACCCTTCTCCAATGATTCCTTGATATAAGACCGCATAGCGTCATGTTCAGGTACAGACAAGTTAAAAAGGCGACCTTTAGGGAATTTACTACCCGGCACTAATTCAATAGCGCAGTCATAGCTCCTATGGGGAGGCAAGGATGCAGATTTACTTTCGCTAAACACATCAGAAAAATCAAACAAAAAGTCAGGAACATCCTGAGCCTGGGGGGAGGCAGAAAAAACAGGAGTGTTGGTATTAACACATTGGCAGCCCCAACTGGTTACAGACACAGATTTCCAATCCAAAACAGGATTATGAGACTGTAACCAAGGGAAACCCAGCACGATAATGTCATGCAGATTATATAGAACCAAAAATTTGCAGCACTCCTGGTGATCAGGTTCAACCCTCATTATCACCTGAGTAGAAAACTGGGGTTTATTCTCAGCCAAAGGGGTAGAATCGATCCCCAGTAGGGGAATAGACTTCTGTAGGGGTATCAAGGGAAACCCACAACGTTTAGCAAAATCATAATCCATCAGGTTAATAGCTGCTCAAGAATCAACGAAAGCCTGAGCAGAAAATGAGGACATAGAGCATATCAGAGTGACAGTTAATAAAAACTTAGTCTGAACACTACCCAAGACAACTGAGCGTGCAAAACGTTTTCCCCGCTTAGGGCAGACTGAAATAGCATGAGAGGCATCACCACAGTAGAAACATAACCCATTGCGCTTTCGAAACTCATGACGCTGTGCCCCAGACATCACTCTATCACACTGCATGGGATCAGAAGCTGGTTCACAAGGCAACACCATTCCACGCATACTTCTCCGCTCACGCAAACGTCTGTCAATTTGAATCGCTAATGACATAGAATCATTGAGACCAGAGGGACAGGGAATCCCACCATAACATCCTTTACATTATCTGACAGACCCTTCCGGAAAAGGGCCGCCAAAGCGTCGTCATTCCATTTGGTCAGGACTGCCCACCTACGGAATCTCTGACAGTATAACTCAGCGTCATCAAGCCCCTGATTTAATGCCAACAAGGCTTTTTCAGCTTGATCAGTGACATTAGGCTCATCGTACAATAACCCCAAAGCCTGAAAAAACGCATCAACATCACTCAAAACAGGATCCCCAGGTATCAGGGAAAAAGCCCAATCCTGAGGATCGCCGCGCAGGAGAGAGATGATAATTTGAACCTGCTGCGCTGCGTTTCCTGAGGACTTAGATTTTAAGGCAAAAAACAATTTACAATTATTTTTGAAATTCTGAAACTTAGCTCGATCCCCTAAAAACAAATCTGGCATGGGGATCCTAGGTTCCACAACAGGCAACCTAGCAAGATATGCAGCAATACTCCGAACCTCAGTGGCAAGCTGATCCACACGGCCAGACAACTGTGCAAACTCCATTGGGAGAAAAGATCCTCCCCAGCACCCAGAGATACAGAGGAAAAAAAAAAAAATGCAACAAACAGAAAAATATCTCCGACAACTCTGACAACCTTTTTTCATTCACAATATATATATATTTTTTTCCTTCTGTGAGTACCATACAATTTTCAATTTTTTGGCCGGTGATACTGTTATGTTTCGGTAGCTGAGGAGTGCAGGTAAAAAAGGCAATACACCAGAGCAGTTGGAATCTATGAGATTGCAGTACCCTGACTAACCACCACAACTAGAGGCAGCCGTTGAGCGTTCCTACGTTGGTCCTAGACGCCTCGTCACAGCCTGAGAAACTAACTACACCTAAAGATAGAAATAGGAAAGCTATCTGCCCCGGAGCAGAACCCCAAAGATAATAGAAAGCCCCCAAACATGTAATGGCGGTTAGACAAGAGGAAATACTGACACAGAAAGAAAAATAGTATGAGCAAACGCTGGGGCCCAAACTATCTAAATAGAAAAGGATAGGTAGGGTACTTACTGCAATCCCAGAAAACCCTGAAAAGCACCAACTCTACTAATTTCAAAATAACCTGAGATCACACGACCTCTACCACCTAAATTAGCTCTCTGGTGTAACAAAAACAAAACAGCAGCCACTGAAAAAACTGGAAAAAACAAAAGAACAAAACTCAGTGGCTGAACTAAACTGAGAGGGCAGAAGCCCCCGGAGGGGACCCTGAAGGCCCCCAAAGAAGTGCAGGACAAAATGCAAAAATATAGCACAAACACAAAAGAAGAAAAAGTCTTATCTGATAGCAGGAGATGCAGACACGACACCGCAGGCTACAAGGGAAACTGGAATGAAGGATTCAGACCAGAACAATTGATCACCGGCAACCCTGATGGGAAAATGACTCCCTTATATAAGACCAGTCAGTAACACCTGATTCCCAGTCCTCACAATCTTCACTAGCACCGCTTGTAACCACCAGAGGGAGCCTCTGCTCAGAACTCATCTTAAACCCATTCACAACAGCGCTGTGGCAATATGTGCGAACTCTGTTATTCCACAGAGCCGCTAGAAGGAGTGCCGCAACGCTATATGGCGATGTGTGCGTACTCACTTGACACCACTGAGTAACAAAATAAACACGCTAGGGCACTGTCTAGCGTTGAAAGCGAACCCTGTTACGTCACAGAGCCGCTGAGACAAACTTCTGTGTCCTGTCAGGCATCCAGGTACACAGTTGACTGCTAAGCGAACATAGAACGTGATCATGCGCTAATTTCCTCGCGGGAGACACACGCAATCTATGGCGTCTGAACGCCAGGCCCTGAATACGGCAATCAAACTCCTCACCGGTTATGCCGGTAATCTAGGGCATCTAGGACACCGACCCTGACCAGCTAGCATACCAAACTCTTCACCGATTAAGTCGGTATTCTAGGGGCTTATTTCAGCCGGGCCCTAACCACACACACGCATGACAACACTGGCGCAAAGCATATGACGATTGATACTAGTGCATGGCGGCCCAGCCATGCTACCCTTTTATAGTAACAGCTACAGGACCTGCCAGAAACAAGGACCAATGAAACTTGTTCCAGAACACCAGTAGTCACAAGACCTTCCTGGCGGACCAATAGGAGCTGCTGCAGTAACAGAGCATGTGACCCCTGATTTCCAATGAGAGATCTCACTCTGGGCATGCTCAGAAGGGGAAAACAAGGACTTTGTCCTAAAGACGTCTGCTCGCCGCTAACCAGTACTGGCTACAATAGCAGAGCCTGGAGGAGCAGCAGTAATCCTCTGCACACTGTTAGACTGGGCGAGACGCTGGGATCGACGTCTAAGCTGAGCAGGCTCCACTGCGGACGGAGATGAATGGGAGACCGCAGCGGGACTGGTTCGAGACTCCCCTTGTGCAGCAGCGGGAACTCAAACCCTAACAGTAATACAAAGAGCAGATATATGGTACTGTATCAGAAGCAGACAGCTGTATACGGTGTAGGGGAAAATTGAAATCTCCGTATATATTTCCAGAGTCACACATAGATAGTCAGCATGTATCTGTCCGTGATACCAGCCGGTACATGGTAGTGTGTGAGAAGTGTACACCTCTATACGGTGTGGGAAAAAATGAACGCTTCGGTAACTGTGCAGAAAAAAAGAATAAAAGTATTAGTGCAGTGTACACACAGCAATACAGCTAGCAGGCAGCCTAATAACCAGCGCTGCTGCACACAAGAAAATCCTCCCCTGTCACTGCACACTAACTGTACAGCACAATTGCTATCAGCACAAGCACATATGAACTTCTCTTTCCAGCCCTAACTCTCTCCCTACTGATAAACAGCATCAGCAACCTCTCCCTACTGTTAAGATAGGCAGAAGTAAAATGGAGGTCGGCTGTCAGGGCTTTTATAGACACTATGACGCCCCCCAAAGCAAGCCAATCACTGCAATGCTCTTCTCTAAGATGGTGGTGGACGCTGCCAATGTCATCTCGCCCACAGTGTACATCCTTGCTCATTGGCTGGAAAAAGGTGCCTGAAAGCATTCTGGGAAAATCGACTTTGGCGCTCGTTTCGCCGAACGCATGGCTGACTGCACGCTATGGTCGTGTTTCGGCCAACGAAACCCGACTTTGGCGAAAGTCGGCGACTTTTAAATCTGACTGACCTGTTTCGCTCAACTCTAGTGGTGTGAGCTTGCCTATCACTCCTTTGAGGTTTTGTGATGCCCAGAATCCAGCATTCTCTCAGAATGTGTCTTCAGCATTGCTAGTGGTGTCCTGATGGATAAGCGCATATGGCTGTTCACTCCACGTTGTGTCTCCATCTGGTGGGTTGCCTGTAGTGGAAGGGATGTCAGAGCCCCATTATATTATTTCTATACTGGGGAAATTGATGCCCATTTTACTGGTGTGTGGCAATAAGTTTTTGAAACGTTTGGACTTCAAGTTGGTTCTCCTTCATGTGTGTTACCTATTACCTATAGCAGTAGAGCTCCCAGACCGTCAGGCCTGCACTTACTTTCAGTCAACTACCTGTGTTACTATCCATACATTTCTCTAACATCAGTGGTCTACCGAGCTGATATTTGTGCCACCTGAGTGTGACTGAACGAAAAAGCAGTTTCAGATGTTGCATGAGGTATTGTCACGGGTGTGTCGCCACGAAGATCGTCACGATTACACAGCCTGACTTCTCGCAGCTGAGTTTTTGGTGCTTTGTGTTTTTCGGCAGTGAGGGAGTTAATTCTCTCTCTCTGTGCTAGATGAGGCCCAGCCTCGCCCAGCTGCAGTCAATGCTGCAGTAGTGGGACTCCTTCAAATACCTGCCGGTCTGTTAGGGAAGTTGTCGGTGAAAGCATTCCTTGCAGACAAACAGAGCGACTCGTGGTATTTTGGAGTTTGGAGTGAAGTGTACTTGGTGTGATTTTTTCCCTTCCTCGCTTTATCATTTATCTCCTTACCCGTTGGTGTTCCCTCTGTTGTTGTGGTGTGAGTTTTTGTATGCAAGGTGGTTTTTGGTTTTCCCCTTGTACTGTCTCGTTCGTCTAGTAATGTGTGTTGGCTTATATTATCCTGTCCCCTGTTGTTGTGATCGGGGTCCTTCTCAGGACTAGATTACTGAGGTTCAGGGATCCTCAGTATGTAGGGGTTACGCTGGCGGCCTGGACCTCTGTACCTTTAACAGTACCTCCAGGTAGAGGGATTAGTCAGGGCCCCAGCTTAGGGTCAGCTTAGGCCCCTGACCTCCTGTACGCAGAGACAGCGTGACAGGTATCAGGGGTCCCAGCAAAACAGGTTTACATCGATTCCTCACCCACCTCGTCTTAACTTAAACTTATATTCAAAGCTCTAAATGCTGTCCAGACCCTGCTACCTCATTCATGGCTCATGGCTGACTGCTGCAGTGCCATTATCAATTTTCTACTGTGGGTCAATTGATCAGTCAACTACCTGTGTTACTATCTTTAAATTTTTCTACCAATATTAGTCTATGAAACTGATGTTTGTGGCACCTGAATGTGGCTGAGCAGAAAAGCAGTTTGAGCTGTTGCATGACATATCAGGGCTTCCAGCACAGCAGTCCTACACCGGTCCCTTAGCCACCTCTTAATTTGAACTTAAATTCAAAGCTGTAAATACTGGCCCAGATTTTGGCTCATAAATGACCCTTGCCTGACTGCTGCTGTGCCATTAACAAATTTCTACTATGGGTCAATTGATGACACTTTTTCTGGTGTCTGTCCCTTATTTTTGGAAGTGTTTGGACTCCAAGTTGGGTCTTCTTCAAGTGTGTTGCCTGAATTTGGCAGGGCTGTTAGAGCACCAGGCCTACACCTGTCACTCACCCACCTGTTGCTGGTCAATGTTTAATGTAGAAATACTGGTCCAAGCCCTATCCCAGGCCTTATCCCATGCATCCATGCTGCACAATTATACTATTTGTACTATACGTAAATTAATGCCACTTTTCCTAGTATCTGCCCCTAATTTGAGCTGTTTTGGCAGCTTTTTTACCCTCCCCTGAAGATGTTGTTTATGTGTTTGTGTCTTCTCTCATTGAATTCAATTTGGTTCGAATATGTTTGACTAACTGTTTTCGGTGAAAATTGGGACGTTCGCCAATCTGAACAAAACCTTGAAAGGTTTGTTCATCTATTGTAGTGTCCAGTATGTTGCAGTAACTATTACATTGCAGTGACCATTACGCTGTAGTGACCAGTACATTGTAGTGACCAATACGTTGTAGTGACCAGTACATTGCGCATAGCTCATACTTCTAGAGACATGCACCCGTAAATTAGATAGGCTCTCATCGCTACAAATATGCCAATTATATAAGCATAAGAGAAAGAAATGAGGGCTTAGATCTAATGGTGTGTCAAAATAATAAGTCACTTCCTGGGAATATATTGAAAAATATATAAATCCATTTATTAGAGATTATTCATACAAAAAGCCAGGACACAATGACATAGAAACAATCACAAACATATCGAAATACAACATGTAAAATACCAATAAGCAGCAGGAGGATAGTAATATACCCACATGGGATGGGTGCGGACACAAAATTTAGTATAGTTGTAAGAATAGTAATAGTAATCCCAGGCTAGGGTAACCAAATATATGCAGAGAGTCTGGAAATCCAAGATCAACAAATTTGAATAATGAATGTAGTTTGTAGCAGACAATGCTGCAATCACAACTAACGCATGGCAGATCCACTATGCATCTGTGGTTAACATCCACCAGCTATATTATCAAAATACATCGCAATTGCGATCCAGTTAATAACGCTCAATATGAGCGAATCACAATTGAGATCAAATTAATGGCGCTATGTATCCAGACCCGATGTAAGTACTTGAAGAAATATATATGTGGTCATAAGGTTACCTTGCCAGTGGTGTGTTCGCGTCCCCACACCTTCCGTGAGACCCCGACGCGCGTTTCGCACCTCGCTTCTTCGGGGGGCGATGTGTACAATCCCTGATTAAGCGTGTTTAAATATACCGCCCTACCAATAGGACGCGGTGACGTACAAAATAGCGCGTAAAGGCGGGGCGTCCGATGTCACAACGTCACTTCCGGCGTCTCAGATGCGATGCGTCCCAGGAGCAATAACTCCAGTGACGTCATTTGGAACGCATCGCACTGAGTCGACGCCTTCAGATGACGAGAACAATGCAGACGCACCGGCGATGCGCGCAAAGTCACACAGCGAAAAGTAGTAATTAAAGCACAAGTTAAATTAAGAAAAAAATATAGATGTATTCAATTGTCACACCACGCATCACCAAAACAAGACCAAGTTGATAGCGCTAAGTAAAGGTATCACCTAAGTGTTCATTAATTCTATCCCATCAAAGATCTCGAGTTAATAACACAACACATCAAAACGTATCACATTTGCGATCCGGTTGATAGCGTTCCATAAAAGGCACATAATACTATAGATAACATAACGAGTCGCACTTGCGACCAAAATAATGACGATCTATATCAAAACCGTATCACACTTGCGATCAGATTGGTGACGCACAATATGAACAACAACTTAGTGCTTAGTATAGAACAATTCAAAGTGCAAAATACTATATTAGGCAATATAAAATACAAAATGTTAGATATTCAATAAATTCAAACAAATACTGAAACAGCAACTACAATGGATAATGAGATCTGTACGCAGATGAGTATATTTAGTAGGAAAAATCCATCTGCATCATGAAGTATTCACACTTGTCGTCCTCATAGGTAATGGCGGTTCATCAGAGGTAAGTATATCGCAAAACTGCATACTATAATACAAACAAAAATAAAACAAATTAAAATCAAGAACATTTAAAAAGACTCAAAGAGGTGTATCAACATTGCAAGGATGATAGAACAAATATCTGAATATGTCAAATTGTATATATAATGATAACACAAAATGGCGCAAGTGGGCTGTGTGGGCTATAAAAATGAAGAAAAGCCCAATTTTTCATTTAGTCCGGAAGGGGTCATAGTGCCCAATCTAACAATCCACTTGCATTCACGTTGTGATAATCTACGTTTTAAATTGCCGCCCCTGATGTCACCATGAACACGGTCAATCCCCGTACCCGAAGTAGGTCAGGGTCGCAATTATGTTTCAGCTTGAAATGGCGGGGAACAGTTCTCATGGAGGTCAGGTCATCATTCGTTCTAGCTGCCCTAATGTCCCTGACATGTTCCCTGACTCGTACACGAAATTCGCGTGAGGTCAATCCCACATAAATCATGTCACAGGGGCAGGTGGCATAGTACACCACAAAATCACTCGAACACGAAATGATCTTGAATGTACGAGTCCCATCAGCCGATCTGAACTCAAAAGCCCTCTCAATATTCCTGCATGATAAACAGGAGCCACAAGGGTAACAACCAATGCGTGGTTTTCCTGTATAGAAGGGGAGAGAAGGCGTACGAGCAACATAATGGCTCTTGACCAATAGGTCTCTCAAATTGTTGCTACGTCTGGCTGTCAGAAGAGCCTTACAAGGCTAGAAGGTTACAACTTATTTGCAAGAAACAGACTTGATAAACGAGGAGGAGGTGTTGCATTGTATGTTAGAAAAGCGTATATCTGCACAGAGATTGAAGCTTCAGAGACTGGGAGTTCTGTGGAAACTGTTTGGGTAAGAATACAAGGACAGAACAATGGAAAGGACACCATTGTAGGCATTTACTACAGGCCGCCTGTGCAAGCTGAAGATATGGATGAACTCTTTATGCATCAAATGGCCAAGTTCTCCAAAAAATATGACATAGTGGTCATGGGAGATTTCAACTATCCAGACATTTGTTGGGAATCTCTCTCAGGCAAAACTAACAGGTCCAGGAAATTCTTATCCTCTCTTGCTGACAACTTTATCTTCCAAAAGGTAATGGAGAAAACAAGGGGATCTGCTACCTTGGATCTAATCCTCATAAACAGGGAGGAAATGGTGGAGGAGGTAAGAGTGGCTGGGACCCTAGGAGGTAGTGACCATGCTATTTTAGAATTTTGGATAACAAGAGGAGGAAGACCTGTGAAGACTCAGACGTCAAGGTTAGATTTCAGAAAGGCAGATTTTAAGGAACTCAGAAAGAGAATTGGAGGGATCCAATGGCTGGATATCCTTAAGGACAAAAATGTCCAGGAAGGATGGAAAATCTTGAAAAATGAGATTCTCAAAGCACAATCGTTAACAATTCCGAAAAGAGGGAAGAATGGGAAGCATTTAAGGAAACCAGGATGGATGAACATAGAACTTAAACACATGCTAAAAAGGAAGAAAGAAATGTCTATCAAATGGAAAGAGGGAGGCATATCTAAAGAAGAATATAATGCCGTCTGCAGAACCTGCAGGGCACAAATCAGATTATCTAAAGCTGACAATGAATTAAGGCTTGCAAGTGACGTCAAAAGCAACAAAAAAGGATTTTGGGGATACGTCAAAAGTAAAAGAAAAGTCAAAGATGCTATAGGATTTTTACAGGATGAAAATGATGAAATGGTAAGTCAGGATGTTGAGAAGGCTGAACTTTTAAATTCCTATTTTGCATCTGTTTTCTCTCAGAAAGGAAATGTAACATCAACTGATCTTCACTGTCCTATTAAAGGAATAGAAGAATCCAGGATATCTATAAACAGAAAAACAGTGAGGAAACATTTAGCTAACCTAAATGAATTCAAGTCTCCAGGTCCAGATGAATTACACCCCAGGGTACTGAAGGAGATAGCAGAAGAAATTCTTGAACCACTGTCCATAATCTTTGAAAATTCTTGGAGAACAGGAGAAGTCCCAGAAGACTGGAGAAGAGCAAATGTTGTTCCTATCTTCAAAAAGGGGAAGAAGGTGGACCCAGGGAACTACAGGCCGGTGAGTCTGACTTCTATACCAGGAAAGATCTTTGAACAAATTATTAAAGAACATGTATGCAAGTACCTGGATAAGAATGAAGTGATTAAACAGAGTCAGCATGGGTTTGTAACTAATAAGTCATGTCAGACTAACTTAAGATCTCACCGCTGCCACCAATTTTTAAGGGGACGCAACTTCACTGCCTCCAATCATCAGGATAATTACGCAATTAACTGACGAGTAATGGACGAGGCTGTGGCTGTTACCACTACTAGGCCAGAGTATGGTATATACACCTCTGATTCAAAAGCATTGAATATATATATATATATATATATATATATATATATATTAATGCACTGAAAATATATATAGTGTCCAGAATTATTAGGTAAATGAGTATTTTGATCACATCATCCTTTTTATACATATATGAAAAGGAGAACCCAAGTCATCGTATATAACAAAGTTAACCTGGATAAGAATGAAGTGATTTAACAGAGTCAGCATGGGTTTGTAACTAATAAGTCATGTCAGACTAACTTAATTTCCTTCTATGACAGAATCACTGACTGGGTGGATCAGGGAAATGCTGTAGATATAGTATATCTTGACTTCAGCAAAGCATTTGACAAAGTATCTCACACAATCCTTATTGAAAAAATGACTAAGTATGGAATGGACAAGGCAACTGTTAGGTGGATTCATAACTGGCTTAGTGATCGGACCCAAAGAGTGGTTGTAAATGGCTGCACATCCAGTTGGAAGAATGTCTCAAGTGGGGTACCACAAGGCTCTGTTTTGGGCCCTGTATTGTTCAACATCTTTATCAATGATTTAGATGAAGGAATTGAGGGTAAACTGATCAAATTTGCTGATGACACAAAGCTAGGAGGGGTAGCTAATACTAGAGAAGAGAGAGAGAGGATTCAAAAAGATATACATAAACTGGAGCAGTGGGCAGCAACTAACAGAATGGATTTTAACAGGGAAAAATGCAAAGTACTACATCTGGGCAATAAAAATGAAAAAAGCATATACAAAATGGGAGGAATAGGGCTAAGTAACAGCACATGTGAAAAAGACTTGGGTATACTAATTGATCACAGACTTAACATGAGTCAACAGTGTGATGCAGCAGCAAAAAAGGCAAATGCAATTCTAGGATGTATCAACAGAAGCATACAGTCTAGATCACGTGAGGTCATTATTGCCCTCTACTCCTCTTTGGTCAGACCTCATCTGGAATACTGTGTCCAGTTTTGGGCACCACATTTTAAAAAAGACATCAACAAACTGGAGCAAGTTCAGAGAAGAGCCACCAGAATGGTGACCGGTCTGCAAACCATGTCCTATGAGGAACGGTTGCAGGATTTGGGAATGTTTAGCTTGCAAAAAAGAAGACTGAGAGGAGACTTAATAGCTGTCTACAAATATCTCAAGGGCTGTCACATTGTAGAAGGATCATCTATATTCTCATTTGCGCAAGGAAAGACTAGAAGCAATGGGATGAAACTGAATGGGAGGAGACACAGATTAGATATTAGAAAAAACTTTTTGACAGTTAGGGTGATCAATGAGTGGAACAGGCTGCCACAAGAGGTGGTGAGTTCTCCTTCAATGGAAGTCTTCAAACAGAGGCTGGATAGACATCTGTCTGGGATGATTTAGAGAATCCTGCTTTGAGCAGGGGGTTGGACCAGATGACCCAGGAGGTCCCTTCCAACTCTAACATTCTATGATTCTATGATTCTAAGAGGTCTTTCCGGTAGTGCCTTACCAATAATTCCATCCGTTTTTAATATGGTCCAATGTTTATTAAGTACTAGCTGTAGTACCCGGCTTCGCCCGGGTTAATTAATAACTGCTGTTAGCTGTAACAAAATAGACTATGTTAACAAAAATTTATTCTGCACATAAAAATCACACACCAAAACGTGCGGGGGTTAAAATTTCCATTCAACACATAGCCTATGATGCTCCTGGGGTTGAGATGTGCGGGCATGCAAAATTTCATGCCCGTAAGTACAACGGTGCAGATTCCTATCCCGGGCCAAAATTATTTGCCGATTTGGAATGCGCGGGGTTAAAATTTCGACTCAAAACCTAGCCTATGACGCTCCCGGGGTCGAGACGTGCGGGTGTGCAAAATTTCATGCCCGTAAATGCAGATTCCTATGCCGGACATACACACAAGCATTCAGCTTTCTCCCCATTATGTAGATAGGGCAAAATTGTTTGGCGATTTGGAACGTGCGGGGGTTAAAATTTCCATTCAACACATAGCCTATGATGCTCCTGGGGTTGAGATGTGTGGGCATGCAAAATTTCATGCCCGTAAGTACAACGGTGCAGATTCCTATCCCGGGCCAAAATTATTTGCCGATTTGGAATGCGCGGGTTAAAATTTCAACTCAAAACCTAGCCTATGACGCTCCCGGGGTCGAGACGTGCGGGTGTGCAAAATTTCATGCCCGTAAATGCAGATTCCTATGCCGGACATACACACAAGCATTCAGCTTTCTCCCCATTATGTAGATAGGGCCAAAATTGTTTGGCGATTTGGAACGCGCGGGGTTAAAATTTCGATTCAAAACATAGCCTAGGACGCTTTCGGGGTCGAGACGTGCGGGCGTGCAAAATTTCATGCCCGTAAGTGCGACGGTGCGGATTCCAATCCCGGACAAACATACCCACATACATACACACATACATACATTCAGCTTTATATATTAGATGTTTCTAATGGTCCCCCACCTATTATTATAGGTGGAAATAAATCTGATTGTTTGATCATCTGTAGGTCTCTCCCTTGTGCCGGACAGGAGAAGGTCACAGTCCGATGTTTTGGCTCGATGATAACCATTTTTAATGCATCGTCGGCTATAACCCCGTGCACTGAACCTAGACCGAAGATCAACTGCCTGTGTCTCAAAACGCTCCGTGGTAGAACACAGGGTCTGATTCGCAGGAATTGACTATCGAATGGCTCTAACAGTGGAACGGTGGTGGGCCGACGATGCATGCAGAAGTGCATTAACTGAAGTCTCTTTCCTGAACACGTCAGTCTGAATCCCCAGATCATCAGCAATCTCAATCTGTATATCCAAAAAGTCAATTCTCCGATGATGGAACTTATGGGTGAGTCTTATGTTGTATGAATTGTCATTCAACTGTAACATGAATGTATTCAGATCATTCTCCATACCTTGCCAGATGATCAGTAGATCATCTATATAACGATGCCAGCACTGCACATGGAGGTCGGCCTGTGCGCCATCCCCAAACAAACCCCTCTCCCAATAACGAGAAAGAGGTTAGCATAAATATGCCAAATATGTATGCGCTAAGTGTGGTTTAGACACACTGTGGGGCTCAGAAGGGAGAGGGGAATTTGCATTTGTGAGCACAGAATTTGCTGAATTTCTTTTGGATAGGTGAGGAGCCATTTCACTTTTCTAGAGCTTTTAAAGAGCCTTTGCGCTACCCGAAATGTGAAAGTCTCCTATATTTTCATTGACAGATGACAGACCTGAGTGGGAACTTTTTTTGTGGATTGAGTTGAAGATTTTATTGGGAATATTTTACATAACATTTTGGATCATATTTATCCTTTGCTCTATGCTCAAATGAAACCCTGAAGGATCCATTCACTTTAATGAGGCAGCAGAGCTACCTCTGTTCAGCAATGTCCTTTTTTTCACAAGTACACAAAACTTCCCTCTCCTCAGTCATTTCTCCCCTCTGTAGTTTCTCCTATCTCCCCTTTCCTCAATAAGTTCTACCCTCTCAGTAGTTTCTCCCATCTCTAGTGTTGAGCGATACTGCTCGATATCTAAAAATATCGGATCGGAATGGCATCGCCGATATCACTAAATATCGGCGATATCCGATTCTGATACCGGAAGTCCCATGTAAGTCTATGGGAACAAAATATCGCAACTAAAAAAACACTTTCTTTCCTTGTAAACACAAAATATACACACTTAGAATACATATATATATATATATATATATATATATATATACATGTCATTGTGACATATATATATACATATATTTATAGTTTATTCACTTCTACATAGTAAAATAGCCTCTGATTCAATTGCCGGGTAAAGTCGGCATTTGTGAAAAGACAGAAGCACCCGAGGGTCCAGTCGCCACAGAGATGTTGCATCGCACCCAGCGGTGTGACAACTTACTCTCAGGTAAGGAGGAAACACCCCATTGACTCCAACCACTGCATTCAACAGTACACTATGCCAGCTGAGTGTAGACGGACCCAATGGGATGGTCTAGCTCAGGCTGGTTAGAACAGGGTGTAGCTAGTTGGATGGGAGGGGTTGAGGCAGCCTTATGCTGCATGTCTTTGTAGTAAGAATTGTTTCCTTTCCTGCTTTCTTACTACGTTGAATACTCCACTCTGCTACATCACTCTGCACCATTGCTCTATCTCACATCTATCTGCCCTGGAAGGATACCGTCTTACCTGTAGAAGACTTATCACCTAGCTGCACTACACCATCCCTGCCAGAGGACCTGCACAGCAGGGGATGATAGATTGTTTGTGTAGTTTGTCGTGACGCCACCAGGTACACCAGGTGGCGTCACGACAACTACACAAACAATCTATCATCCCCTGGAAATATCCCACATTCCAGTGAGCGACCAGGGCACGGACATAGCTGTGCTACCCGTCACATCCCCCATAGAAGTCGACGGGCTTGGTGCCGAGTACCCCAAAAAACCTTGTGGCTCTGTGCGACTCAACTTTGGCATCACGAACAGGATTCAGAAGCTCGCTATAAGCGAGTCCTGTGTGCCTTAATTGAACTGTTTTTTTGCTTGAGAATTGCAAAAATCATCATAGACTGTATTTGCCATTTTTCCGTCATATCTGCGCCACGAGGCACAGGTGAAGAATAAGGGCGTGCTCTCGTGGGTGTACACTCACTCCGTGGCGCGAAAACGATGTCCGCACACTCTAAATGTTACTGCAATGTAAGATCGTGCCCCACAGCTCTGGAGTTCCGCCTCCTCATCCTCCTCAGTGGGCGGAAACAAACGCGAAGGTCCCGCTTCCCTACAAAAGATGTCGCCTCTCCTGATGCTAATGACACATGTGACTTGGCAGAGATGGCGAATGGATGTGAGCAGAAGTGGGAAGGGATGGAGGAGTCAGAGCTCTCCCCCCACGGAAGCGACCCGATCGCCACGGAGCCACCGTTTGGCACCCAGCCTGGAAACCCTATTACGCTGAAAGAAGCGGAGGATACCCTGAGAGACCTGGCCCGGCACCGGGAGGAGGTCGCCAGGATGGAAGCGAGCTGGCGGGCCCTAAAACTACAATTGGAGCGGCGCCAATCCCTCTTACCCCCTGAAGTGTCTGTACCGGAAGGTGAGGCACCCGTTCCAGTAGAGGAGGCTGTGCGGGCATCCCAGCCCTTGCAATATGAACCGGTTGCCAGTATCTCAGTGGAGGCACCCGTTCCAGTAGAGGAGGCCGTGCGGGCATCCCAGCCCTTGCAATCTGAACCGGTTGCCAGTATCTCAGTGGAGGCACCCGTTCCAGTAGAGGAGGCCGTGCGGGCATCCCAGCCCTTGCAATCTGAACCGGTTGCCAGTATCACAGTGGAGGCACCCGTTCCTGCTGAAAACGCCGCACCAGCACCCCAGATCCCGCTGTCTGCCCCCGTCGCTGAGGCAGAAGAAGCGACACCCGTCCTCATGGAGGAGGCCGCGCAGGCACCAGAGCTCTACCTGCCTGTACCGGAGCCCCGACCATCATCTGTTCCAGAGCCGGCTGCTTCCGCCACAGGTGAGCGCCGCCAGTACTGGCGGGCGCCAGGAGAGCTGCTGCAAACCGGACATCGTAAGCTGGCGTTTGATGTTGGAGACATGGAGCTGCTGGTGGAGGAGAATTACAACCGGCGTCAGGAGGAAGAGTGGAGACGTCGGGAGCGGGAAGCAGAGCGACAAAGGGAGCAGCGAGAATCCCAAAAGCTTCGGCAACGTCACCTGGAGAAGGACCTGGCAGAGAAGGCACGTATGAGAAAGGATAAAAGTACGGTGAGGGAGCCGCGGCATAAGGGTGCAGTACGGAACTTTAAGTTAAAAGGTGGTTGGGGCTTCATCCAGGAGCCTGGACTTTATTTAGAAGTTTTTGTAACCCGGCGGGACCTGGAGGCTCACCTCCCAGAAGGACACCCGGGGAGGGACCTGTTGCCAGGAGACTTGGTGACTTAAGGGTATGCCACACTAAACAATATCGCTAACGGGATCGCTAAAAAACGTCACTATTTAGCGATCCCTTTAGCGATATTGTTCAGTGCGGCAGCTTCCAGCGACGAGCTTCCTGCTGTGATCTCGCTCGTCGCTGGAATCGTTCCGGACCCTATTTTCTCGTCGGCGCTCCCGCTGGGTAAGTATCTTATCACTGTGTGGCACCTTTTCTTAGCGATTTAGCGGTACTTTTGTACCGCTAAAGTCGTTAAGAAGATCGCTAACGGCGATAGCGTCGTTAACTATATCGCTAAATGTGGCAGCATTTAGCGATATAGAAACAATCCCGCTAGCGATCGCATTAGTATGCGTCGTTATCGTGATCGCTAGCGGGATTGTTTAGTGTGGCAGTACCTTTACACCCGACACTGGGGTTACAATGGATGGTACGCCCTAAATGTTACCAGGTGCGACCCCTACTCCCAGAGTGTCAGGAAACTGACAGACCCTACGAGCCTTCAGCCTCCCCCAACCAGGCCTCTGCACAAGTGCCCACCCCACGCCGTAAATCTCCCCAGCCTCCCTCAGTGGTCTCCTCAGCAGCCCCAGCTATGGACATGATAATGATAGCTGGCCCGTACCCGGCACCTGTTAGGCCCCCTGGGGTTCGTACAGTCCGGGACATAGGGTTCCAGACCCGGAGGGAGACGAAAGAGGTGGCCACACAGACCCAGATAGCGGGTCACGACGTCACTGTACAGGCCACACGACGTCATCAGGTCTGGGTGGACCCTCCTGTCACGGATGTTTGGCAAGCTCCAGAACAGTACCAGGTGGTACCTGTAAGAGGCCAGCCAAAGAAGTCTAAATAACCCGGACAGGGTCTCTGTATGTAAATAGTTAAATTATTGATGTACCCGGACCGGTGAATGTTCATAAAAAGAAGTTTATTGTTGCCTTAATATACCCAGGTTGGGTAATGGTTTGATGTACCCGGACGGGTGAATGTTCAGAAGAACAAGTTTATTGTTGCCTTAATATACCCAGGTTGGGTAATGGTGTTTCACTGTAATGAAAATGTTGAACTTTGAAGCCATGAACTGTACTGGCTCACAAACTTTTCTGTAAATAGTTGGCACTTCGGTGCTCCATCTTGGTTTTACAAAAAACTTTACTGTGCACTATTTTCAACTACCTCAGAAACTAAAAACCCGTTTGGTGTGGCCGAAAGTGAGCTCTGCTCAAGGAAAGTCTTGCAGCCCACCCAAGACCACAGTTGGAGGTTTGGAGCGGGTCCTCCACAAGCACAAGTAAAGGACACTGTGAAGTTACCCCGGTGGGGTTGTAGTCCTAAGAAGTCTCCACGAACTTCGGCACTAATGCTATTTGCACTTTTGTTGAATATGTATTTATTAACACACATGTATAACACATATCAAGGGTATGAACAGTAACAAAACATGTCGCATAATATAAGCCATTTGCACTTTTGTAATGTTATTATTAAAAATTTTATTATGCAACGTTTAACTTGAAGTGTTTCCTGCTTTCTTACTACGTCGCATAGTCCACTCTGCTACATCACTTTGCACCATTGCTCTATCTCACATCTATCTGCCCTGGAAGGATAGCGTGTTACCTGTAGAAGACTTTTCACCTACCTGCACTACACCATCCCTTCCAGAGGACCTGCACAGCAGCGCTGGACACCCTGACCAGGTACTACAGGTGGCGTCACGACAAACTACACGAACATTCTATCATCCCCTGGAAATATCCCACATTCCAGTGATCGCCCAGGTCACGGACCGAGCTGTGCTACTCGTGACATCCCCCATAGAAGTCGACGTGATCGGTGCCGAGTACCACCAAAACCCCTGTCTCTGTGCGACTCAACTTCCCTCACTGTGCTGGCACTTTACATTTACAATGCCTCTGGGTTTTTTTTTTGGGGGGGTGGGGAACATTCAGACTTTTGCTATGGGGCCCCATGATTTATATGTACGCCCCTGCTGCTGAGGCATGGTATTTAAGGCTGTTAAGGAGCCAATATCCATGGACCTTGCCAGCAGCGTCGGACTGGAGTACCTTGGGCACACCAGAGAAAAATTATTCTTGGGGCCCACCATCATACTTCCCAACCTTTGAAGAAGGGAAAGAGGGACAAAGGCTGTGGCACGCTGTGCCTGCTGCAGCAAATTTTAGGCCATGCCACATTGCACCACAGACTGTCCAGGAGTTGGTGGATGCTTTAGTCCAGGTGTGGGAGAAGATCCCTCACGAGACCATCCGTCGCGCTCATCAGGAGCATGGCCAGAAGTTGTAGGGAGGTCATACAGCATACCTCCCAAATTTGGAAGACAGGAAAGAGGATTAAAGGCTGCGGCGCGTGTTGCGCGCCGCTGAAAATATTAGGCCACGCCCCGACAACACCCATTTCACAGCTAATCACACCCATATCCTCGCCCCAAGCGTAACCATTTAGCACTGCTGATCACACTGACTGGTAATGAGGGCACAGTGGCTGGTACTGAGGAAAAGAAAGAAAGAGCAGCGAGAGAGAAAGAACAAACAGAGAAAGAAAGAGAGGAAAGAAAGAAAAGAGAGAAAGAAAGAACAGAGAGAAAAAAGAACAGAGAGCAAGAAGGAAAGAACAGAGAGCGAGAAAGAAAGACTAGAGAGAGAGCCATAGGCGTAGCTAGGGTTTTGGTTTAGTGGGGGCAAAACTTCTGAGTGGGCCCATCATCAGAGAACCTCAGCAAATGACCGCGCTGTTGGCCAAAATAATCTATATATAAAAAGACCAATATTGATATTACCGCCATATGGTCTGTGTTAAATAATACCAGTCCTACAAAACATATAATAGATTACAGCACAGGTACAGATAATGACTTACCGCTGATGTTCTTTCTAATGGAATTGTTCACTTTTCATGTCTTTTCCATCTGGCCCACACCGACATGACGACTTCTCCAGCCAGGACTCGACTGCACCCCCATTAAAAAAAAATAAAAAAAAACCTCACCTCCCAGGTCCTGTGCTGCTCACTGTTCTCCCTCTCAGCGTCTGACAGCGGGCGCCGGCAGGTGATGTTATTGCGCCCGCTGTCATACGCTGAGAGGGGGATTATGGGAGAGAAGGAGCGCTCGCTTTATCGGCTGGATGCCGATACAGCTGACCCTCCGATGACGGGTGGGGGTCCACTGCTGGCACCGGGCCCCCCCAACGCCTGTTCAGGCCCCATAGCTTCCGGGCAGCAGAGCAGGGAGAGCGATTCTCCCTGCTCTGCGGCAGAATGTAACTGTATCGTAGCTCCAGGTGGGCCCCCTCAGAGCGCGGGCCCCGGGGCCACCGCCCCCTCTGCCCCGCGACCTATCCTTTCAAATCAGGGCCCACCACGCAGGAGCTGGGGCCCACCGTAGGTTTCTCCGGTGTCCCGGTGCCTCAGTCCGACCCTGCTTGCCAGCCTGATAATACCAGGCCACAGCAGTCTGCATATCTTGGCTGGTTAACAAAAATAGGGGATCCCCTTGAAAAAAATTTGGCGTGGGGTCCCCCTATTTTTGTTAACCAGCCAGATGAAGCAGACTGCTGAGGCCTGGTTTTTCAGGCTGGTAAGGATCCAATATCCATGGACCTTGCCAGCCTGATAATACCAGGCCACAGCAGTCTGCATATCTTGGCTGGTTAACAAAAATAGGGGATCCCCTCGAAAAAAAAACGGCGTAGGGGTCCCCCTATTTTTGTTAACCAGCCAAGTAAAATGCAGACTGCTGCGGCCTGGTATTAAAAGACTGTCAAGGCCCATGGATTTTGGCCCTCAACAGCCTGATAATACCAGGCTACAGCAGCCCCACATTTGGCGCATCAAAAGATGTGCCAATTGTGGCACTTTACCCGGCTCTTCCCACGCCCCGTAGCGGGGGCAAGTGGGGAATAAGGGGTTAATGGGCACCGTTGATTGCACGGTGAAATAAAACCCGGTTAAAAATGGGGGGTGTCAAAAAGACCCCCTTATTAATCCCCAAAATTTTAAATTAAAAAAAAGACACAGCAAGAAAAAAGTATTTAAAAATAAAAAGACAACAACAGTTTTCATTAATTTTTTTATACTCTTTCCGCACCCATCGATTCCTTTAAAAAAAAAAAAAAAACAAAAACCAAAAAGTATACCACCTGTCCACGCAGTCCAAGTAAAGAGGTCCCCCACGACCAGCCGCTACATCGCAATGACAGGAAGCCTGTCATTTCAACCAGCACAGCTGATTACCTCTTTTCCCCCCCCGGGGGTGCGCATCGACTGACTGCTTTACGGCCCGGGATTACCCAGCAGTCACTGCATTACGCGAGAAAATGAATGGACCACCGGGGAAAGATGTGGCGGCCATCAAGCGTCCACCTTGACCGCCGGGGATCTTCTGCCCCTGCCCTGACGACCCCACCACGACACTGACAGTGACAGTGAAATCCGAATTTCCCTATCCGATAAGACGAAAAACGGGAAATAAGTATCAAAAACCGAAAAAGCTAATATCGGCCGAACCCGATACTTGCGGTTTTTTACGCTCAACATACCCTCTCCCTGTCCTCATTTTGTTTCTGCCCTCTTCCCTCCCTCATAATTTCT
>JARQOD010000001.1:227569263-227729903 GCA_033576555.1 Oophaga sylvatica
GGGGGTCCTTGGTTCAAATCCCACCTAGGACATCATCTGCAAGGAGTTTGTATCTTCTCCACATGTTTGAGTGTGTTTCCTCTCACACTCCAAACACATACTGATAGGTAATCTAAATTGTGAGCGCCAGTGGGGACAGTGCTGTTAGTGACTGTAAAGCGCTGTGGAATTAATGGCGCTATATAAGGGAGTAAAATAAGAAAAATAGAAATAAACAGTGATTAAATTATAAACTTGGTTTGATTTGTCAATATATTATTGTAATAGGTCTGCTTCAGGTCTGCTTCTAGGCCTGGCCTCCTGCTTTTGACACAGTTGACCACTGCCTTCTACTACAGATTCTCTCCTCCTTTGGCATCAAGGACCTCACCCTATCCTGGATCTCCTCCTACCTTTCCACAGCACATTCAGCATCTCCCACCCCCACACTACCTCCTCGTCCCACCCCTCTCTGTTGGAGTCTCCCAAGGCTCTGTTTTAGGACCCCTACTCTTCTCAATCTATACACTTGGCCTGGGGCAACTCATAAAGTCCCATGGATTCCAGTACCACCTTTATACTAATGACACTCAGATCTACCTCTCTGGCCCAGACGTCACCTCTCTGCTGTCCAGAATCCCAGAGTGTCTATCAGCCATATCCTCCTTCTTCTCCACCCACTTGCTCAAACTCAATTCATGTCAAACTCAATGTGGCAAATCTGAACTCATCATCTTTCCCCCATCTCACAGATCTTCCTTACCTCACCTATCTATCACAATTAATGACATCACGCTTTCCCCTGTACCGGAAGTCCGCTGCCTCGGAGTAACCCTTGACTCTGCTCTGTCCTTCAAACAGCACATCCAAGCTCTTTCTACCTCCTGTCGCCTTCAGCTCAAAAATATTTCCAGAATCCGTCCTTTCCTCAACCCTCCATCTACTAAAATGATTGTGCATGCCCTCATCATCTCTTCCTCGACTACTGCAACATCCTTTTCTGCGGCCTCCCTGCTAACACCTTCGCACCTCTCCAGTCCATCCTTAACTCTGCTGCCCGACTAATTCATCTCTCTCCTCACTACTCCTCTGCTTCTCCCCTCTGCAAATCTCTTCACTAGCTCCCATTCCCTCAGCGTATCCAGTTCAAATTACTAATATTGACATACAAGGCCATCTACAACCTGTCTCCCCCATATGTCCCTGAACTAATCTCCCGATTCCTTCACTCACGTAATCTCCGATCCTCCCAAGACCTCCTTCTCTCCATACTTATTCACTCGTTGCCCAACCGCCTCCAAGATTTCCCCGAAAATCCCCCATCCTCTGGAATTCTTTGCCCTAACACATCCGACTATCAACCACATTCGGATCCTTCAGGCGGAACCTGAAAACCCACCTCTTCAGGAAAGCTTACAGTCTGCAATGACCCTGCTACCTCCTCACCACTACCGGAGATATCGCCTCAACCAACACCGGAACTTCTGCAACCCACCAACCTGCTGTCTCCTTCCCCACCCTCCTGTAGATAGTAAGCCCTAAAGGGCAGGGTCCTCTCCCCTCTGCATCAGTCTGTCATTGTTAGTTTGTTTACTGTAAGTGATATCTGTACTTTGTATGTAACCCCTTCTCATGTACAGCAACATGGAATCAATGGTGCTATATAAATAAATAATAATAATAAAATATCATCCAATGCTTTGTCCTATACATAGGTCTTTTTCAAGAACATCTGTGGTACAAATAGTCATGAAATTAGGTGTGAAGTGAGTAAATGAAGGGATAGGAAGAGAGGGATCAATTTCATATATACATGTATAGAAATATTTATTCATGCAGATATACAATCAATTTTTTGCAAATTACAATGTGAAAAGGATCCTTGTAACAGAATACAACTTACCTAAGGATTAGAATTTGTCAATGGTGCATGTGACATCAAAAGTAAGGGGATCAGAGTACGGTATCCAGGAGTAGGAGTCAAAATAGGAGTTCAAGTATGTAAACACAATATGATTGGTGGAAGTCATCAAAGCAATAGTTCTGGTGATATACAGTAGTGTTTCTCAACTCCAGTCCTCAGGACCCACCAACAGGTCATGTTTTCAGGATTTCCTTAGTATTGCACAGGTGATAATTTTATCACCTGCTCAAGCATTAATTCCATCACCTTTGCAATACTAAGGAAATCCTGAAAACATGACCTGTTGGTGGGTCCTGAGGACTGGAGTTGAGAAACACTGATATACAGGATCACTACAGCATGAAAAGGTATGGTAGGTAGAAACGTAAAAGTAAAGTACCGTATATACTCGAATATAAGCCGAGATTTTCAGCCCATTTTTAGGGCTGAAAGTCCCCCTCTCGGCTTATATTCGAGTCATATACCAGGGGGTCGGCGGGGAGGGGGAGCGCAGCTGTCCTATATACTCACCCCTCCGCCGGCGCGGTCTCTGCAGCCCCTGCTCTTCTCCCACGGTCCCGGCGCCTGTGTTCAGCGGTCAGCTGATACCGCTCATTAAAGTCATGAATATGCACATATTCATGACTTTAATAAGCGGTAACACGTGACCGCTGAACACAGGCGCCGGGACCGTGGGAGAAGAGCAGGGCAGAGACGTGCCGGCGGAAGGGTAAGTATAAGCGATATTTACCTGTCCCGTTCCGCTGTGTCCTCGGGTCCTCTCTTGCTGCGATGTTCAGGCAGAGGGCGCGATGACGTGGATAGTGCGCGCCGTGCCCTCTGCCTGATCATTGACTGCTGGAGGACCCGGAAGACAGCGGCGCTCAGCAGTGGACCCGGTGACAGGTAAATATCACAGGTGCCGGGGCCCTGAGCGAGCGGTGACACCGGCACCTGTCCCCCATAGAGCGCCGGTGTCCCCGCCTGCTCAGGACACCAGCACCAGGCCCCCAGCAACGAGAGGTGAGTATGTCTTTTTTTTTTTTTCGGTTGCAGCAGCAGCGGCAGCAATTGAGGCCTATACTATGGAGCCTCTGTGGGGGCACAATCTATGGGGGCACAATCTATGGATCATCAATGGGGGCACAATCTATGGATCATATATGGGGGCATAATCTATGGAGCATCAATGGGGGCACAATCTATGGGGGCACAATCTATGGAACATCTATGGGGGCACAATCTGTGGAGCATCTATGGGGGCACAATCTATGAATCATATATGGAGGTATAATCTATGGGGGCACAATCTATGGGGGCACAATCTATGGATCATCAATGGGGGCACAATCTATGGGGGCACAATCTATGGATCATATATGGGGCATAATCTATGGGGGCACAATCTATAGGGCACAATCTATGGAGCATCAATGGGGGCACAATCTATGGGGGCACAATCTATGGAGCATCTATGGGGGCACAATCTGTGGAGAATCTATGGGGGCACAATCTGTGGAGCATCTATGGGGGCACAATCTGTGGAGCATCTATGGGGGCATAATCTATGGAGCATGAATGGGGGCACAATCTATGAATCATATATGGAGGTATAATTTATGGGGGCACAATCTATGGGGGCACAATCTATGGATCATCAATGGGGCACAATCTATGGGGGCACAATCTATGGATCATATATGGGGCATAATCTATGGGGGCACAATCTATGGGGGCACAATCTATGGAGCATCAATGGGGGAACAATCTATGGGGGCACAATCTATGGAGCATCTATGGGGGCACAATCTGTGGAGAATCTATGGGGGCACAATCTGTGGAGCATCTATGGGGGCACAATCTGTGGAGCATCTATGGGGGCATAATCTATGGAGCATCAATGGGGGCACAATCTATGGAGCATCTATGGGGGCACAATCTGTGGAGCATCTATGGGGGCACAATCTATGGAGCATCTATGGGGGCACAATCTGTGGAGCATCTATGGGGGCATAATCTATGGAACATCAATGGGGGCACAATCTATGGAGCATCTATGGGGGCACAATCTGTGGAGCATCTATGGGGGCACAATCTGTGGAGCATCTATGGGGGCATAATCTATGGAGCATCAATGGGGGCACAATCTATGGAGCATCTATGGGGGCACAATCTATGGAGCATCTATGGGGGCATAATCTATGGATCATCTATGGGGGCATAATCTATGGAGCATCAATGGGGGCACAATCTATGGGGGCACAATCTATGGAGCATCTATGGGGGCACAATCTGTGGAGCATCTATGGGGGCACAATCTATGAATCATATATGGAGGTATAATCTATGGGGGCACAATCTATGGGGGCACAATCTATGGATCATCAATGGGGGCACAATCTATGGGGGCACAATCTATGGATCATATATGGGGCATAATCTATGGGGGCACAATCTATGGAGCATCAATGGGGGCACAATCTATGGGGGCACAATCTATGGAGCATCTATGGGGGCACAATCTGTGGAGAATCTATGGGGGCACAATCTGTGGAGCATCTATGGGGGCACAATCTGTGGAGCATCTATGGGGGCATAATCTATGGAGCATCAATGGGGGCACAATCTATGAATCATATATGGAGGTATAATCTATGGGGGCACAATCTATGGGGGCACAATCTATGGATCATCAATGGGGGCACAATCTATGGGGGCACAATCTATGGATCATATATGGGGCATAATCTATGGGGGCACAATCTATGGGGGCACAATCTATGGAGCATCAATGGGGGCACAATCTATGGGGGCACAATCTATGGAGCATCTATGGGGGCACAATCTGTGGAGAATCTATGGGGGCACAATCTGTGGAGCATCTATGGGGGCACAATCTGTGGAGCATCTATGGGGGCATAATCTATGGAGCATCAATGGGGGCACAATCTATGGAGCATCTATGGGGGCACAATCTGTGGAGCATCTATGGGGGCACAATCTATGGAGCATCTATGGGGGCACAATCTGTGGAGCATCTATGGGGGCATAATCTATGGAACATCAATGGGGGCACAATCTATGGAGCATCTATGGGGGCACAATCTGTGGAGCATCTATGGGGGCACAATCTGTGGAGCATCTATGGGGGCATAATCTATGGAGCATCAATGGGGGCACAATCTATGGAGCATCTATGGGGGCACAATCTATGGAGCATCTATGGGGGCATAATCTATGGATCATCTATGGGGGCACAATCTATGGAGCATCTATGGGGGCATAATACATGGGCAACATATAGGGCATAATCTCATTTTCCACCCTAGGCTTATACTTGAGTCAGTAAGTTTTCCCAGTTTATTGTGGCAAAATTAGGGGGGTCGGCTTATACTCGGGTCGGCTTATACTCGAGTATATACGGTAGATAATATCTGAGGAAATACAGCGCATTGAAGAGTGGGATAAAAGAATGGGAATAATATCCTTATGTTTAAACTTTGATTAAGCTGTAGTCTGTAGGAGTAGAACCAGTAAAATTGATAGGGAGTTGGGACATATGAAAGATATATGGAGCAAGGAGTAAAAGTTAGAGGGTCATAGAGCATACTTGGTGCAAGGCCAACAATAAAGTGAGAATGCTAAAAAAAAAAGTCCCAGTGGCACCAGTTGTGATTGTGACACATATTTGTGCTATTGCGCATTGGAGCTTGTATCCTAAAGCTATAGTGAGGGAACTAGAGGCAGCTTGAGCACTAAGAGCATGCAACATGCACAGTATCTCTCTATAGTTTTCCTTCACTACAATCAAGAGCATAGATTTGATTATGCACTATGCTACTTAGTGCAAAGGCTTTATCTCTAATGCCTAAATGTTGGAATTAGGGCATGTATTTGGAGTAGAGGATGATGGGGGGATAGTGGTTGCATCACTGATGTGATCGCTATTCAAATCACCCAGATCGTCATGGGACAGTATGGATAAACTTCACATTGGAAGGGTGAGGGATATGGTTTGCTTTATTATTTTTCTTTTTTTACAGAGGACAAGGGCTTCAATGGAATGGGCATAAGGTGAGTATTATAGTTGTTTATTATTTTCTGTTTTTAACAGGTGAAAAGGGCTTTAATGGAATAGGCATAAGGTGAGTATACCTACTTTTTTTATTTCAAATAAGGGAGTCTATGTCTTTCTTTCTAATAAAGGATTTTTTTCTGGCTGTGTCTTTTTTACAATCTAACTATGAGGTTAGTAATAGATAAGCGTCTCATAGACACCTCACCATTACTAACATTTTGCCTTGATGCTAACTGCCATAAAACTGCTAGTGGCAGGGCAGGCCAGGACCTCCATGGCGTAGCGAGACAGTTCATGTCACGTGTCTTGCTTGGGTACCCAATAGTTGTAAGGAACAGAGGAATCACGGAGGACGCTTATATGGTCGGCAATGTACTCCTTCAGCATCTTCCAAAACTTTTCCCTCCTTGTCAGAGTACCCCGCGCATCAGGGCCTGGGCAATAGGAGGGTCTAACAAAACTGTCCCAGACCTTTGAGATTGTTCACCTGCCTCTGATGCATCTGGTGTGTGTCTCCCTAGTCTCCATTCATGGTTGTGAAAAAAAAATGAGACCTCTGCTGCCAGAGTTTTCAGATGAGAATTTTTTTTTAATAATTCTTCAACTAGGGATATCAACATTAGAAAGTCCAAAGATAAATTATGGTTCTGTACATATCAAAGAACTCAACCAGAGTGGACTAGAGCAATCACTTATGTCCAGTGCACACAAAAAGAACCATTAGAGCAATTATGTTAATTTAAAAGTATATTTTTATTAATAAATATTAAAATTAATCAATTGACATGTAAAGGGATTCCATATCTGCCGTGACCATGACCATATCATCAGTAAGATTAACATGAGCTAGCGTCTGTAGGGCAGATGTGCTGTCCCTTATATAGGATGGGAGTGTGGCCACCAGAGGTTTAAGAAAAAAATCAACTGTATCGCATAAAAATTCACTATAGTGGACCCTAATGGACCCGGCACAAATATAGGTAATCTTATTATAAACTTTAAACTTATTACCAATATATAGTATATTTCACTAGGCTGCTTTGTGGGTTTATTTATTGAGGCACTTATACCTTTCCCCACTATAATCTATGCAATAACTTTGTGAAGGCTTCTATACAGATTTACATGTATTAACACTAACTTAACTATTTTTTACCTATGGGCTATTTTTCTGCCCTAGTGCCTTTGATTCTTATTGGGTGGTTCATTTTTGTATTACTATCTATTTGTAGTATTTACACTATTTATTTACTATTTATGCTCTGGTTGCTGTTCCCTTTTTTTGAGGCACCTTGTATATGACTTCCTTAATTGATTCATTAATTTTAATATTTATTAATAAAAATATATTTTGAAATGAACACAATTGCCCCAATGGTTCTTTTTGTGTGCCCTGGACATAAGTGATTGCGCTAGTCCACACTGGTTGATTTCATCATTCGTCAACTAGGGACTTCTGGTACTGCAACATTTTATCAGACCTCTCCACCATGGGAAGGAGAGATGTAAAGTTCTCCTTGTAGCATGGGTCTAAAAGGGTGACCAACCAGTAATTAGTGTTGGCAAAAATGTTTGAAACAGGAGGGTCACAGGAAAGGCAGCGGAACATAAACTCAGCCATGTGTGCCAGACTGCCAACAGCTAAGACTTCCCTTTACCCAACAAGAGGAATGTTGTCCATGTTGCTCTCCTCATTCTTCTCTTCATTCTCCCTGTCTTCAGGCCATCCACGCTGAACAGATGGGATGAAGTTGATGTGGGTACAAGCTTCTGTAGCTCAGGCAAAAAGCTTCTGTTCCCCCTCCTCCTCATTATCACCCTATCTGCGTTAAGAATATGAAATGAGGCTGAGTTGTGCAGCATCACCCATTATAGTTTCTTGCTCCATCGATTCGTAACTTGCTCTGCCTGCAAAACCTCCCTTTAATTGTGATCATTAGAGATGAGCGACTTTGCCTTTTTTAGGGTCGAGTCGGGTTTCATGAAACCCGACTTTCTCAAAAGTCGAGTCGAAAGAAATCGGCCGACTATCGGGAACAGTCGGAGGTCCAACTGAAACACGAAACCCAATGCAAGTCAATGGGGAAGCAAAGTCGTCAGGGAGTGTAGGACAGTAAACACACCTACAGTGCCCATTTCAATGCCAACGACATCAATTCTTGTTACTGAAGCTTGGCAACCTTAATTTACTTTATAATAATAGTTACTCATTGAAAACTGGGGGTTATTTGGCTAAAGTTGTGGGGGGTAGGGCTGGCTCCAGGTTTTCGTGTGCCCTGGGCGAAAGAGTGTCAGTGGGCCCCTTTAACACATACCACAATTCATGATGCTCCGATACGGTAGAGAAATATAGGTATAGTACAATGACAAATACTTCACTTCTTACATTATATGACTGATATCTATTTTAAATTCTACAATAGCTCAAAAACCGGACATTATATTCCTCCATACAGTATTATGGCCACCACATAGTGCGCCATACAGAATAATGAGCCCCATATATTGCTCCATACAGAATAATTGGTCCCATATAATGTTCCATACAGTATATGATGAGCTCCACATAATGCTACAGTATATGATGGTCCCCATATTATGTGCCATACAGTATAGGACGGTCCCCATAGAGTATAATTAGCCCCACATATTGCTCCATACAGTATAATGAGTCGCATATAAAGCTTCATACAGTATATGATGGGCCCCATATATTGCTCCATACAGAATGGGCTCCATATAATGCTCCATACAGAATAGGCCCCATATGTGCTCCATATGATTCTCCATACCCTATATGATGCCCCATAAATAATGAACCCCATATGATGCTCTAGTATATGATGGGCCCCATGGATGATGCTCCAGTGTATGATGGGCCTATGTAATGCTCCATATATAAGGGGTATAGCTGCTAATGCCAATATAATGGCCATATATGCGCTCCAGTGTCTGATGGGCCTCATTTATAATGCTCCAGTGTATGATGGGCCCCATGGATGATGCTCCAGTGTATGATGGGCCAATATAATGCTCCATATATAATGGACCCCATATGATGCTCCAGTAAATGATGGGCCCCATGGATGATGCTCCAGTGTCTGATGGGCCAATATAATGCTCCATATATAATGGGCCCCATATGATTCTCCAGTATATGATGGGCCCCTTGGATGATGCTCCAGTGTATGATGGGCCTATATAATGCTCTATATATAATGGGCCCCATTTATAATGCTCCAGTGTATAATGGGCCCCATCTATGAAGCTCAAGTGTATGATGGACCCCATGGATGATGCTCCAGTGTCTGATGGGCCAATATTATGCTCCAATGGGCCCCATTTATAATGCTCCAGTGCATAATGGGCCCCGTATATGCTGCTCCAGTGTCTGATGGGCCCCATTTATAATGCTCCAGTGTCTGATGAGCCAATATAATGCTCCATATATAATGGGCCTCATTTATAATGCTCCAGTGTATAATAGGCCCCGTATATGCTGCTCCAGTGGATGATGGGCCCCATGGATGATGCTCCAGTGTATGATGGGCCAATATAATGCTCCATATATAATGGGCCCCATATGATGCTCCAGTATATGATGGGCCCCATGGATGATGCTCCAGTGTATGATGGGCCTATATAATGCTCCATATACAATGGGCCCCATTTATAATGCTCCAGTGTATAATGGGCCCTATCTATGTTGCTCCAGTGTATGATGGGCCCCATATATAATTGTCCAGTGTATAATGCTCCCCATATATTGCTCCAAACATTAAAAAAAATGAAATACCTCTCCTCGTTGGGCACTGCTCTAATCTGGACTCCTCAGTGTCGCCATCTTCCAGCTCTCTGCACTTGGACTGTTCAGGCAGAGGGCGTACAGACGTGACGTCATCGTGCTCTCTGACCTGAATGTCACTGTCAGGAAATGCGGAAGACGTCACAGCGGTGGAGCAGGGAGAGGTAAGTATTGCAAGTGCTGGGGCCCTGAGCATCAGGGGGGGCCTACTCGTGGGAGATGGCACTGGCACAGGGCCCCTTATAGTACGCCTGTGTCTCTTACAGCGAGTGGGCCCCCCACAGTCAGAGACACTTTTGCCTACTACAGTATGAGGGGCTCTGTGCCAGTGCTGTCGCTCACGAGTGGACCCACCCACCTGCTCAGGGCTCTTGCCCGTGTGCGCCAGGTGCTGATGCCAGCCCTGGGGGGTACAACCCAGTTAGGGAGGTGGAAAAACTGGCATATGTTGAAGGGTAGGCTGGACATTCAGCAGCTGCAAATTGAGGAATTGGAGAAGTCGGAGGAAGAGGAGGACAAAGCGAGCCATTTTGCTGGCAACCTATGTGTCATCAGGGGAAGGTGGTACAAAATCCTTTGAAACCCAGTCATGGTTCATTTTTATGAAGGTGAGATCACCAACAGTTTGGGTCGACAGCCGGGTCCTTCTTTCTGTCAGAATTGATCCCGCTGCACTGAAGACTTTTTCTGATAGCACACTACCAGCAGGGCAAGCGAGCTCCTGTAAAGCATATTGTGCCAATTCAGGTCAGGTGTCCAGTTTACAGGCCCAGTAGTAGTGAAAGGGGAATGAACTGTGAGGGAGAACATCGATAGGGGAGGAGAGGTAATTTTGAACCATAGTTGACAAATGCTGTCTCCTCTCTGTTGCAATCGATTCAGTATTACCAGTCGTTAGTGTTGAGCGATATTGCTCGATATCTAAAAATATCGTATCGAAATTGTATCGCCGATATCACTAAATATCGTCGATATCCGATTTCGATAGCGGAAGTCCCATGTAAGTCTATGGGAACAAAATATCGAAACTAAAAAAAACCTTTATTTCCTTGTAAACACTAAATATACACACATAGAATACATATATATATATATATAATGTATATACATGTCATTGTGACATATATATATACATATATGTATAGTTTATACACTTCTACATAGTAAAATATCCTCTGATTCAATTGCCGGGTAAAGCCGGCTTCTGTGAAAAGACAGAAGCACCCGACATGAAATGACACTTGGTGTACATAGGGTTAACCATGTCTTTTCATGTCGTTTGCAATCTGATTTGCGCAAACAATTACATCAGTCTATGTGTGCAAAATTTCACACCTGTAGGGGTTAATTAAAGGTGTAAATTCGTTGTAAAAAAAACGGACTTTTTTGCTACGAATTTACACCTTTAATTAACCCCTACAGGTGTGAAATTTTGCACACTTACACTCATGTAATTGTTTGTGCAAATCAGATATCAAACTACATGAAAAGACATGGTTAACTCTATGTAAACCAAGTGTCATTTCATGTCGGGTTCTGCATTTTCACAAAAGCCGGCAATTGAATTAGCGGCTATTATACTATGTAGAAGTGTATGAACTATAAATATAAATATATATATATATATATATATATATATGTGTCACAAATTTAATGACATGTATATATATATATGAGGTGTAAAATTGCTGAAAAAAAATGCGTGGGCTCCCGCCCTATTTTCGCAACCAGACAGACAAAGCCAGTGAGTGGGGGCAGATAATAATAGCCCAGAGAGGGACCATTATTTTTGGCCCCCCCCGGCTACTAACATCTGCCCCCAGACACCCCAGAAAGGGCAAATCTCTAATTAGATTTGCCCTTTCTGGCACTTTGCCCGTCTATTCCCATTGCCCTGTAGCGGTGGCGAATGGGTTAATAAGGGGTTAAAATGACCTTGCAATTGAAAGGTCACTTTAAGCCAGGTTAATAATTGAGAGCTGTCAATTAGACAACTATCAATTATTAATCCTATTGTATGAAAGAAAAATCAAACACACACACTTTAATAAAAAAGAAGTTTAATGAAATAATCACACAGTTTTTGACCATATTTTATTTTCCTGCTAAAACCATTTCCTGTAATAAAAATAAAATAATAAAGCAAAATTATTCTTACCAATCCGATGCACAGTCAGGTCCCACGGTGTAATCCTTCAGAAAGGGTTAATGTTTACTGCAGGGACCGCAGCTAATGCTGCAGCCTCACAGTAAACCCCCAAATGAATGAGTTCCTCTCCTGGCTGACAGGAGAGGAAGTGGAAAGCTTAATTGATTGCTTTCCACTTTCACTTCAGGTCAGCCAGGGACACAATCAGTGACGTCAGAGGGAACTGGTTAACAAAAATAGGGGTTCCCTTTGAAAAAAAAATGGCGTGGGGTCCCCCCTATTTTTGTTAACCAGCCAGATGAAGCAGACCGCTGAGGCCTGGATTTTCAGGCTGTTAAGGAGCCAAGATCCATGGACCTTGCCAGCCTGATAATACCAGGCCACAGCAGTCTGCATATCTTGGCTGATTAACAAAAATAGGGGATCCCCTCGAAAAAAATTGGCGTGGGTCCCCCCTATTTTTGTTAACCAGCCAGATGAAGCAGACCGCTGAGGCCTGGTTTTTCAGGCTGGTAAGGATCCAATATCCATGGACCTTGCAAGCCTGATAATACCAGGCCACAGCAGTCTGCTTAGCTTGGCTGGTTAACAAAAATAGGGGATCCCCTCGAAAAAAAAACGGCGTAGGGGTCCCCCTATTTTTGTTAACCAGCCAAGTAAAATGCAGACTGCTGCGGCCTGGTATTAAAAGACTGTCAAGGCCCATGGATTTTGGCCCTCAACAGCCTGATAATACCAGGCTACAGCAGCCCCACATTTGGCGCATCAAAAGATGTGCCAATTGTGGCACTTTACCCGGCTCTTCCCACTTGCCCTGTAGCGGTGGCAAGCGGGGTAATAAGGGGTTAATGTCACCGTTGATTGCACGGTGACAATAAGCCCGGTTAATAATGGAGAGGCGTCAATAAGACACCGATCCATTATTAATCCCAAAGTTATTAAATGCATAAAAAAAAGACAAAGCAAGAAAAAAGTATTTTAATGAAATAAAAGAGACAACACAGTTTTCATTTCTTTTTATACTCTCATTCCTGCGACGCCATCGATCTCCTGTAAAAAAAGAAAAAAAAAAAACAACAGTATACCACCTGTCCGACGCAGTCCATAGTAACGATTGTCCCACGACGATCCAGCTCTGCTACATCGCAATGACAGGCAGAGCCTGTCATCGCGACGCAGCACAGCTGATTACCTGGTTCCCCGGCGGTGACGTCATCGGACTGACTGCTTTACGGCCGGGATTACCCAGCAGTCACTGCAGTTATCGCGAGAAACTGCATGTGACCGCCGGGGAGAAGAGGATGGCGGCCATTAAGCAGTCCGGGATGTGACCGCCGGAGATCTTCTGCCAGGTAAGTGCCGCTGACTCCTGACAGACCCGACCGACGGACACTGACAGTGACAGACCCGACCGACGGACACTGACAGTGACAGTGACAAATCCGATTCCGGTATCCGATATGACGAAAATATCGAAACTAATTATCGAAAGGCCGATAGAGCTAATATCGGCCGATAGCCGATATTTGCATTATCGTATCGCTCAACACTACCAGTCGTGTGAGCGTTACTCGAGAAATCAGTCCACAACATGGTCATGAAACCCCTGTCTTCAACGCCACTTCGGCTGTGTGCACCACGAACACCTCTTCCATTTGGCCCAGTACGGCTCGTGGTAGAAGTTGCACCGCTGCTGTGTGCTGGGAGTGCCTCTATAAAACGGTTTACCAGAGTTGCTTGTTTGTTCACCAATATTAGCTCTAGCTTCTCTTGTGGCATGATGTTCTGTAATTTGCCTTTATAGCGTGGATCGAGGATGCTGGCCAACCAGTAGTCATCATCCTTCATAATTTTGGCAATGCGGGGGTCCCTTTTTAGGATCCGCAAGACATAAACACACATGTGGGCCAATGTTCCAGGTGTCAATGATGCACTGACAGTGGTGGGTGGAGGAGCACTTTCTGCCAAATTCACATCACTCCAGTCACGCACAAACCCTGTACCTGACCTTGGCAAGCCAACATTTTCTCTTGCCCCCTGAGAAGCATCCTCCTCCCCAAAATAATCATCCCCCTCATCCTCCTCCTCCTCTTCCTCTTCTTCCTCCACCTCGTCCAGGACAGTTCCCTGAGCAGACAATGCCTGACTGTCATCAAGGCTTCCCTCCTCCTCCTCTTCCTCCTCCGCTGCAGACGCCTGATCCTTAATGTGCGTCAAAGTTTGCATGAGCAGACGCATAGGTGGGAGGCTCATGCGTATGATGGCGTCGTCTGCGCTTACCAGCCGTGTGCATTCCTCAAAACACTGAAGGACTTTACAGAGGTCTCTCAGCTTTGACCACTGCCCCACCCGACAACTCCATGCCTGCACTCAAACTGCCTGCCCGTGTATCCTCCCACAAATGCATTACAGCCTGCCTCTGTTCGCACAGCCTCTCAACCATGTGCATGGTGGAGTTCCACCTTGTTGCAACGTCTATTATTAGACGGTGCTTGGGGAGGTGGAGCGATCGCTGCAGCCTCTGCATACAACTGGAGTCTACGGGTGAGCGATGGATGTGCGAGTACAGTCTTCGCACCTTATGGAGCAGGGCTGGTAACTCCGGATAATTATATAGGAAGCACTGCACCACAAGGTTCAAGGTGTGAGCCAGGCAAGGAATGTGTCCGAGTTTTGCCAGGGCTATGACCGCCATAAAATTACGCCCGTTATCACTGACTACCTTGCCTGGCACAAGATGTAGACTGCCCAGCCATTACTGCAAGTAGTCGGCCAGTACCTCCGTGGTATGTCTGTTGTCGCCCAAAGACATCAACTTTAAAACAGCCTGCTGATGCTTACCACTAGCTGTTCGATAGAGGGACACCTTGTGTGCAACACTGGCAGCTGCGGATGGAGTGCTCATACGACTGAGCTATGTTGACGAGCTTTTGCTTCTGGAGGAGGAGGAGGGTCGAACGCCTACAGCCAACTGTTGCCTATACCGTGGGCTAGGCAGCACTGTCACACCGCCGCTTTCCCCTGTGGACCCTGCATCCACCACATTAACCCAGTGCACAGTGATGGACACGTAACAGCCCTGGCCATGCCTACTGGCCCATGCATCTGTTGTGAGGTGCACCTTTCCACTCACTGATTGTTTGAGTGCATGGTCTTTCACATGCAGGTGGAGGGCAGGGATGGCTTTTCTAGAAAAGAAGTGCCGACTGGGTAGGTCATAGCGTGGGACAGCGTAGGCCATGAGCTCTCGGAATGCTGCGCTTTCAACCAAACGGAAGGGCATCATCTCTAATGAGATCAGTTTGGCAATATAGGCATTCAAAGCCAGTGTACGCGGATGAGAGGATCAGTACTTTCTTGTCATACTCAGACTGTCTGCTAGGGTGAGCTGGACTTGAGAGCTGCATATGGGTGAACTAGCGGTGGACATGACGGACTGAGAGGGGGTTGGTGATGGTGGTGGTGGTGATGTCCTAGATTCAGTCTTTCGTTGCAAAAACATTGTGATTCCCTGACTGCTTTGGCTTTGCGACGACACCTCAACATTTCTTGCTGGTGGTGTGCTAACCGGTGGCTGACAGTGGGGGAAGCGATGGAGCGTTGCTGGCTACCTTCAGTCGAAGCAGGTGCACATGTGCTACCTGAGGTTTTGTAGTCCGTCCACGCTTGCAAGTTCATGTTGATTAAATGTCTAAGCATGCAACTGGTATTCAAATTTCGGAGATTTTTCCCTCGGCTAAAGGTCCTTCCGCACCTCTTACAGATAACCTTTGCCTCATCAATAGGATTTTGGTCAAAAAAGTGCCACAATGCTCTCTTCCTACTATGGGATACATGTTCAGGGTTTGCACGCTTTGCTAATATGACCATCTGGCCAAGCTGTCCTGCAACTCTTTTTGTTTTATTTAACACGTTTTTGGACTGCTACGGGCCTGCCAGATAACCGCTGCTGCTATGTCGATGCCTGCTGCGGATCCTTCTCCTCTTCTGAGTTATTGCGAGTGGCACCCTCTTCCCCCAATGGATGCCAATTCGGGTCAACAACTGGGTCATCCATCACCTCCTCTTCAATTTCATCTGCACCTTCCTCTGTGTCACCGTGTAAGGTGGTATAGTGTGCGGGAATGGGCACCTGAGTTTCATCAGGGTCAGATTCTGGCTCAGTAGACTGCGAGGGCAATGTAGTGCTCTGGGTGAATGTACCAGCAGAATCATCTAGCAGTGGCTGTGCATCAGTGCAGTCCATGTCAGATTCATGTTGGACTGGGGAATTCAGGATTTGACTTGATAACCCAGGCATGGTATGTGAAAAGAGCTCCATGGAGTAATCTGAAGTGTGGCCTGCCGCATCCTTCACTTTTGGTGAGGGTGAAGGAAACAAGGAAAGGTGTTGTTCCTGACCAGGAGCCTGCACTGTTGACTCAGTGCTTGCATTTTTTGAAACTTCAGAAGAGGAGGCGATAGAGCTGGAGGCTGTTTCGGCAATGTAAGACAAAATCTGTTCCTGATGATCCGGCTTTAAAAGTGGTTTGCCTACTCCTAGAAAAGGGAGCCTTCCAGGTCTTTTGGAGCCAGACGATGATGCAGGCTCAACACCTCCTGCCTTAGGTGCTATTGTGCTTTTGTCACTAGCAGCAGATGCACCACCACCACCATCAGTACCAGCTGGACCCACACGCCCACGTCCGCAGCCTCTTCCACCATGCTTCCTCATGTTTGGGAAAATGTAGCCAAAATACCAGCAGATATATGGTACTGTATCAGAAGCGTACAGCTGTATACAGTGAAGGGGAAAATTCTAAATCTCCGTCTATATTTCGAGAGTAACACACAGATGTTCACAGGCTCAGTATGAATTAGACTAGAATATAAAAAGCAGAAAAAGGGTACTGTATCAGAAGCGTATAAAGTGTTGCGGTAATTTTAAATCTCCGTATATATTTCCAGAGTCAGATACAGACTCTCACAAGCTCAGTATGGATTACACCATAATATAAAAAGCATAAAAAGGGTAATGTATGAGAAGATACCAGGCGTATACAGTGTAGGGGTAATTTTAAATCTCAGTATATATTTCAGGAGTAACACACAGATGCTCACAGGCTCAGTATGGATTAGACAAGAATATAAAAAGCAGAAAAAGGGTAATGTATCCAAAGCGTACAGCTGTAAATAGTCTAGGGATAATTGTAAATCTCCGTATATATTTCCGGAGTCAGAGACAGATGCTCACAGGCTCGGTATGGATTAGGCCAGAATATAAAAAGCAGAAAAAGGGTACTGTATCACCAGATACCAGCTGTATATAGTATAGTGAAAATATTGTAAATCTCTGTATATATTTCAGGACTCACACACAGACTCTCTCAGGCTCATTATGGATTAGAAAAGAATATAAAAAGCTGAAAAAGGGTACTGTATCAGCAGATACCAGGTGTACATAGTGTTGGTGTAATTTTAAATCTCCGTATAATTTTCCAGAGTAACACACAGACGCTCACAGGCTCAGTATGGAATAGACCACAATATAAAAAGCAGAAAAAGGGTACTGTAACACCAGAGTACAGCTGTATACAGAGCTGGGGTAATTTCAAATCTCCGTATAAATTTCCCGAGTAACACACAGACGCTCACAGGCTCAGTATGGATTAGACCAGAATATAAAAAGCAGAAAAAAGGTAATGTATCTTAAGCGTACAGCTGTATACAGTCTAGGGATAATTGTATATCTCCGTTTATATTTCCAGAGTCTGACACAGACTCTCACAGGCTTAGTGTGGATTAGACCAGAATATAAAAAGGAGAAAAAGGGTATTATATGAGAAGATACCAGGTGTACATAGTGTTGGTGTAATTTTACATTTCTGTATATATTTCCGGAGTAACACACAGATGCTCACAGGCTCAGTATGGATTAGACCACAATATAAACAGCAGAAAAAGGGTACTGTATCACCAGAGTACAGCTGTATACAGTTTTGGGGTAATTTCAAATCTCCATATATATTTCAGGAGTAACACACAGACGCTCACAGGCTCAGTATGGATTAGACCAGAATAAAAAAAAAGCAGAAAAAGGGTAATATATCAGAAGCTTACAGCTGTATACAGTCTAGGGATAATTGTAAATCTCCATATATATTTCCAAAGTCAGACACAGACTCTCACAGGCTCAGTATGGATTACACCAGAATATAAAAAGCAGAAAAAGGGTACTGTATCAGAAGCATACAGCTGTATACAGTGTTGGGTTAATTTCAAATCTCCGTATATATTTCCAGAGTCAGACACAGACTCTCACAGGCTTAGTATGGATTAGACCAGAATATAAAAAGCAGAAAAAGGGTACTATATCAGAAGATACCAGGTGTACATAGTGTTGGTGTAATTTAAATTTCTGTATATATTTCCGGAGTAACACACAGACGCTCACAGGCTCAGTATGGATTAGACCACAAAATAAACAACAGAAAAAGGGTACTGTATCACCAGAGTACAGCTGTATACAGTTTTGGGGTAATTTCAAATCTCCATATATATTTCAGGAGTAACACACAGACGCTCACAGGCTCAGTATGGATTAGACCAGAATATAAAAAGCAGAAAAAGGGTAATGTATCAGAAGCTTACAGCTGTATATAGTCTAGGGATAATTGTAAATCTCTGTATATATTTCCAAAGTCAGACACAGACTCTCACAGGCTCAGTATGGATTAGACCAGAATATAAAAAGCAGAAAAATGGTACTGTATCAGAAGTGTACAGTTGTATACAGTGTTGGGGTAATTTCAAATCTCCGTATATAGTTCCAGAGTCAGACACAGACTCTCATAGGCTCAGTATGGATTACACCAGAATATAAAAAGCAGAAAAAGGGTAATGTATCAGAAGCGTACAGCTGTATAAAGTCTAGGGATAATTGTAAATCTCTGTATATATTTCTGGAGTCACACACAGACGCTCTCAGGCTCAGTATGGATTAGACAAGAATATAAAAAGCTGAAAAAGGGTACTGTATAACAAGCGTCCAGCTGTATACAGTGTAGGGGTAATTGTAAATCTGCGTATATATTTTCGGAGTGACACACAGACGCTCACAGGCTCAGTATGGAATAGACCACAATATAAAAAGCAGAAAAAGGGTACTGTAACACCAGAGTACAGCTGTATACAGAGCTGGGGTAATTTCAAATCTCCGTATAAATTTCCCGAGTAACACACAGACGCTCACAGGCTCAGTATGGATTAGACCAGAATATAAAAAGCAGAAAAAAGGTAATGTATCTTAAGCGTACAGCTGTATACAGTCTAGGGATAATTGTATATTTCCGTTTATATTTCCAGAGTCTGACACAGACTCTCACAGGCTTAGTGTGGATTAGACCAGAATATAAAAAGGAGAAAAAGGGTATTATATGAGAAGATACCAGGTGTACATAGTGTTGGTGTAATTTTACATTTCTGTATATATTTCCGGAGTAACACACAGATGCTCACAGGCTCAGTATGGATTAGACCACAATATAAACAGCAGAAAAAGGGTACTGTATCACCAGAGTACAGCTGTATACAGTTTTGGGGTAATTTCAAATCTCCATATATATTTCAGGAGTAACACACAGACGCTCACAGGCTCAGTATGGATTAGACCAGAATAAAAAAAAGCAGAAAAAGGGTAATATATCAGAAGCTTACAGCTGTATACAGTCTAGGGATAATTGTAAATCTCCATATATATTTCCAAAGTCAGACACAGACTCTCACAGGCTCAGTATGGATTACACCAGAATATAAAAAGCAGAAAAAGGGTACTGTATCAGAAGCGTACAGCTGTATACAGTGTTGGGTTAATTTCAAATCTCCGTATATATTTCCAGAGTCAGACACAGACTCTCACAGGCTTAGTATGGATTAGACCAGAATATAAAAAGCAGAAAAAGGGTACTATATCAGAAGATACCAGGTGTACATAGTGTTGGTGTAATTTTAAATTTCTGTATATATTTCCGGAGTAACACACAGACGCTCACAGGCTCAGTATGGATTAGACCACAAAATAAACAGCAGAAAAAGGGTACTGTATCACCAGAGTACAGCTGTATACAGTTTTGGGGTAATTTCAAATCTCCATATATATTTCAGGAGTAACACACAGACGCTCACAGGCTCAGTATGGATTAGACCAGAATATAAAAAGCAGAAAAAGGGTAATGTATCAGAAGCTTACAGCTGTATATAGTCTAGGGATAATTGTAAATCTCTGTATATATTTCCAAAGTCAGACACAGACTCTCACAGACTCAGTATGGATTAGACCAGAATATAAAAAGCAGAAAAATGGTACTGTATCAGAAGTGTACAGTTGTATACAGTGTTGGGGTAATTTCAAATCTCCGTATATAGTTCCAGAGTCAGACACAGACTCTCATAGGCTCAGTATGGATTACACCAGAATATAAAAAGCAGAAAAAGGGTAATGTATCAGAAGCGTACAGCTGTATAAAGTCTAGGGATAATTGTAAATCTCTGTATATATTTCTGGAGTCACACACAGACGCTCTCAGGCTCAGTATGGATTAGACAAGAATATAAAAAGCTGAAAAAGGGTACTGTATAACAAGCGTCCAGCTGTATACAGTGTAGGGGTAATTGTAAATCTGCGTATATATTTTCGGAGTGACACACAGACGCTCACAGGCTCAGTATGGATTAGACCAGAATATAAAAAGCAGAAAAAGGGTACTGTATCACCAGATACCAGGTGTATATAGTATAGTGAAAAAATTGTAAATCTCCGTATACATTTCCGGAGTCACACACAGATTGTCAGCTTGTATTTGTCCGTAATACCAGCTGGTACACGGTACTGTGTGAGGAGTGTACAGCTCTATACGGTGTGGGAAAAAATGAACGCTCGGTAACTGTGCAGAAAAAAAGAATAAAAGTATTTGTGCTGTGTAGAGTTGAGCAATACTTTCCGATACCAATAAGTATCGGATCGGAATTGGTATCGCCGATACCCAAAAAGTATCGGCGATACCCGATACCGATACCGGAAATCCAATGTAAGTCTATGGGAACAAAATATCGGAATTAAAAAAAAACCATTCTTGCCTTGTTGGTTAATTGTACATGAAGGAAAACAACAAAAGTAATGTAGAATGTATTGGGGGAGGTTGAGGAGACATTAAAGGCATAGATGCTTAACCCAATCAAATGGAATAGCATTAATATTTTTTTTTTTAAAGAAGTTCGGATTGACGAAGAAATTGACAATGTTGTTAACCTTTTTTCTATTTTGGCAAATATGTATGTTTCACAACTTCCATGCTCTTCACCTTTTTAACTTTTGCCACACTTTCTCCTTCATAATCTTCAGCAGCATCATTTTTTTCATCCAATTATTCTTCATCTTCACCTTCTTTATCTTCTTCTTAAATTTCTTGCTATTCATCTTTTTGTTAACATTACTGTTGTGAATGGGTTTGAGATGAGTTCTGAGCAGAGGCTCCCTCTGGTGGTTACTAGCGGTGCTAGTGAAGATTGTGAGGACTGGGAATCAGGTGTTACTGACTGGTCTTATATAAGGGAGTCATTTTCCCATCAGGGTTGCCGGTGATCAATTGTTCTGGTCTGAATCCTTCATTCCAGTTTCCCTTGTAGCCTGCTGTGTCGTGTCTGCATCTCCTGCTTACAGATAAGACTTTTGCTTCTTTTGTGTTTGTGCTATATTTTTGCATTTTGTACTGCACTTCTTTGGGGGCCTTCAGGGTCCCCTCCGGGGGCTTCTGCCCTCTCAGTTTAGTTCAGCCACTGAGTTTTGTTCTTTTGCTTTTTCCAGTTTTTTCAGTGGCTGCTGTTTTGATTTTTTTTTACACCAGAGAACTAATTTAGGTGGTAGAGGTCGTGTGATCTCAGGTGATTTTGAAATTAGTAGAGTTGGTGCTTTTCAGGGTTTTCTGGGATTGCAGTAAGTACCCTTCCTATCCTTTTCTATTTAGATAGTTTGGGCCCCAGCGTTTGCTCATACTATTTTCTTTCTGTGTCAGTATTTCCTCTTGCCTAACCGCCATTACATGTTTGGGGGCTTTCTATTATCTTTGGGGTTCTGCTCCGGGGGAGATAGCTTTCCTGTTTCTGTCTTTAGGTGTAGTTAGTTTCTCAGGCTGTGACGAGGCGTCTAGGACCAACGTAGGAACGCTCCACGGCTGCCTCTAGTTGTGGTGGTTAGTCAGGGTACAGCAATCTCATAGATTCCAACTGCTCTGGTGTATTGCCTTTTTGCCTGCTCTCCTCCACTACCTAAATTAGTTCTCTGGTGTAAAAAAAAATCAAAACAGCAGCCACTGAAAAAACTGAACAATTTGTGGTATTGAGGTTACTGACACTTTTACCTCTTTTTACTTTTTGATTACACAGCTTGCAAGTCCTGGGAGCGCCCGTTTTAACCTTTGGAAGAGAACTGCTCCGAACAGGTGCCAAACTGGAGGCTACAGGCAACCGAGTCTGCAGCCTACCTCTCCCTCCTGTTTGGACCGTTGGGGCAATCTCTTCCTCAGAGCTGCTCCCACCACCTTCCTGTTCCTCACGCCATGTTGGGTCTTGGACCTCATCATCTCCACTACCCTCTTCCAACACCTGCTGCTGTTGGGTGGTCTGGCCAGCACCATGCTCAACAGAAACTGGCACCTGAGTCTCATCATCATCAGATGCGTTCTGCGGTGTGCTGACCATCGGCACTGGCTCACCCGCCTCTTCTGATTCAGAGAGACACAGCTGTTGCGCATCACTGCATACTCCCTCTTCTTCACATTCCAGAATGCTGCTTGGCTGGGCCCCTGTTTGCAAGCCAACAGATTCTGAGAACAGAAGCAGAGACTCAGCTGGCTCCTGTACAGAACTCTCTGACTGCCTGGGCAATTTGGCAGGCGGTGAAGAGACAGATGGTTGTTCAACAGTGCTGTGGTCCTGAGAGGAGGTGGAAGCAATTGAAGTCGATGCATTGGCTGCCATCCAACCAACAATGGCTTCAATTTGTTCTTCCCGCAGCAGGGGGGTACGCCGAGCTCCTACAAAAGTGCGCATAAAGGAACGCTCACGGGGAAAACTGGTGGATGCTGTGTCACTGGGGGTGGCAGCAGCCACAGAATCCCCACGTCCTCTCCCTGCTGAAACTCCACGGCCACGACCACGTGCCTTACTCCCTGCCTTCTTTATCTTGGTAGATTGATAAAGAAAGTCAGAAAAGTTATAAGGCCTAAGTGTTGTTATTCCGCAGAGACTGCAGTGAACACTGCAGACAACTGTTCACTAGGTGTGAAAGGCCCCTTTGTGTACTTCTATAGTGTTTGCAACCAATGTATTGTATACGGATGGAAGCGCGTCACACTAATAGATTTGAGTTATTTGAAATAGAATGGAGCAGCACCAATTAGAGAAAAATTTCAAGGATGAGGCAGTGACACACGCTCAGCAGACTACAACCAGCAGTGGTTGAAGAACTAACTGGAGCGTGATCTTCACTCCAAAAATGAAAACCTCAGACTACAGTGAACACTGCACACAACTGTTCACTAGCTGTGAAAGGCTCCTTTGTGTACTTCTATAGTGTTATTATTATTATTTATTTATATAGCACCATTGATTCCATGGTGCTGTACATGAGAAGGGGTTACATACAAATTACAGATATCACTTACAGTAAACAAACTAACAATCACAGACTGGTACAGAGGGGAGAGGACCCTGCCCTTTCGGGCTTACATTCTACAGGATGGTGGGGACGGAGACAGCAGGTTGGGGGGTTGCAGCAGTTCCGGTGTTGATTGAGGCGATATCTCGGTAGTGGTGAGGAGGCAGCGGGGTCATTGCAGGCTGTAAGCTTTCCTGAAGAGATGGGTTTTCAGGTTACGTCTGAAGGATCCGAGAGTGGTTGATAGTCGGACGTGTTGGGGCAAAGAATTCCAGAGGATGGGGGATATTCGGGAGAAGTCTTGGAGGCGGTTGGGTGAGGAGCGAATAAGTGTGGAGGAGAGAAGGAGGTCTTGGGAGGACCGGAGATTACGTGAGGGAAGGTATCGGGAGATTAGTTCAGAGACATATGGGGGAGACAGGTTATAGATGGCCTTGTAGGTCAGTATTAGTAATTTGAATTGGATTCACTGAGGGAATGGGAGCCAGTGAAGAGATTTGCAGAGGGGAGATGCGGAGGAGTAGCGAGGAGAGAGATGAATTAGTCGGGCAGCAGAGTTAAGGATGGACTGGAGAGGTGCGAGTGTGTTAGCAGGGAGGCCAGAGAAAAGGATGTTGCAGTAGTCGAGGCGGGAGATGATGAGGGCATGCACAAGCATTTTAGTAGAGTGAGGGTTGAGGAAGGGACGGATTCTGGAAATATTTTTGAGCTGGAGGCGACAGGAGGTAGAAAGGGCTTGGATGTGTGGTTTGAAGGACAGGGCAGAGTCAAGGGTTACTCCGAGGCAGCGGACCTCCGGTACGGGGGAAAGCGTGGTTTGTCAATTGTTATAGATAGGTCAAGTAAGGAAGATCTGTGAGATGGGGGAAAGATGATGAGTTCAGATTTGTCCACATTGAGTTTGAGGAAGCGGCAGGAGAAGAAGGAGGATATGGCTGATAGACACTCAGGGATTCTGGACAGCAGAGAGGTGATGTCTGGGCCAGAGAGGTAGATCTGAGTGTCATCAGCATAAAGGTGGTACTGGAATCTGTGGGACTTTATGAGTTGCCCCAGGCCAAGTGTATAGATTGAGAAGAGTAGGGGTCCTAGAACAGAGCCTTGGGGGACTCCAACAGAGAGAGGGTGGGACAAGGAGGTAGTGTGGGAGTGGGAGATGCTGAATGTGCGGTTGGAAAGGTATGAGGAGATCCAGGATAGGGCGAGGTCCTTGATGCCAAAGGAGGAGAGAATCTGTAGTAGAAGGCAATGGTCAACTGTGTCGAAAGCAGAGGACAGGTCAAGAAGGAGGAGTATAGAGTATTGTCCGTTAGCTTTGGCTGTAAGTAGGTCGTCAGTAATTTTGGTCAAGGCTGTTTCAGTGGAATGATGGGGGCGGAAACCAGATTGTAGATTGTCAAAGAGCAAGTTAGATGAGAGATGGGAGGAAAGTTCAGCGTGGACGTGCTGTTCCAGGAGTTTGGAAGCGAGTGGGAGCAGCGATATTGGGCGATAGCTGGACATAGCAGTTGGGTCGAGGGTTGGCTTTTTGAGGATAGGCGTGATTGTGGCATGTTTGAAAGCAGAAGGGAAGGTGCCAGAAGTTAGTGATAGATTGAAGAGGTGGGTTAGTGATGGGATAAGAGTGGTGGCGAGGTTGGGGAGGAGGTGGGATGGGATGGGGTCGAGTGCACAGGTGGTGAGGTGTGATTTGCAGAGAAGATGAGCAAGCTCCCCTTCCGTGATGTTGGGTAAGGAGTAGTGTTGAGCGATACGATACTGCAAATATCGGGTATCGGCCGATATTAGCTGTATCGGGCTTTCGATTCCGAGTACCGATATTTTCGTCATATCGGATACCGGAATCGGATTTGTCACTGTCACTGTGAGTGTCCGTCGGTCGGGTCTGTCAGGAGTCAGCGGCACTTACCTGGCAGAAGATCTCCGGCGGTCACGTCCTGGACTGCTTGATGGCCGCCATTATCTTTTCCCTGGCGGTCACATGCAGTTTTTCGCGATAACTGCAGTGACTGCAGGGTAATCCCGGCCGTAAACCAGTCCGATAACGTCACCGCCGGGGAAGCAGGTAATCAGCTGTGCTGCGCCGGGATGACAGGCTCTGCCTGTCATTCTGATGTAGCAGAGCTGGATCGTCGTGGGACACTCGTTACTATGGACTGCGTCGGACAGGTGGTATACTGCTGTTTTTTTTTTTTCATTTTTTTACAGGAGATCGATGGCGTCGCAGGATGAGACTGTAATAAAAGTAATGAAAACTGTGTTGTGTTTTTTATTAAATTAATATTTTTTTTTATGAACATTCACCCGTCCGGGTACATCAACAATTTAACTATTTACATACAGGGACCCTGTCCGGGTTATTTATAATTCTTTGGCAGGGGTGTTCCAGGTACCACCTGGTACTGTTCTGATGCTTGCCAAACATCCGAGACACCAAGGACCACCAGGACCTGATGACGTCGTGTGGCCTGTACAGTCAAGTCGTGACCCGCTATCTGTGTCTGTGTGGCCACCTCTTTCATCTCCCTCCGGGTCTGGAGCCCTATGTCACGGACTGAACGAACCCCAGGGGGCCTAACAGGCGCCGGGTACGGGCCAGCTATAGTTATCATGTCCATACCTGGGGCTGCTGAGGAGACCACTGAGGGAGGCTGGGGAGATTTGCGGCGTGGGGTGGGCACTTGTGCAGAGGCCTGGATGTGGGAGGCTGAAGGTTCCGAGGGTCTCACAGGTTCCTGACACTCTGGGGAGTAGGGGTCGCACCTGGTAACATTTAGGGCGTACCATCCATTGTAACCCCAGTGTCGGGTGTAAGTCACCAAGTCTCCTGGCAACAGGTCCCTCCCCGGGTGTCCTTCTGGGAGGTGAGTCTCCATGTCCCGCCGGGTCACAAAGACTTCTAAATAAAGTCCAGGCTCCTGGATGAAGCCCCAACCACCTTTCAATTTAAAGCTCCGTACTGCACCCTTACGCCGCGGCTCCCACAGGGTTCCTTTATCTTTTCTCATCCGGTCCTTATCTGCCCGGTCCTTCTCCAGTTGACGTTGCCGAAGCTTTTGGGATTCTCGCTGCTCCCTTTGTCGCTCTGCTTCCCGCTCCCAACGTCTCCACTCTTCCTCCTGACGCCGGTTGTAATTCTCCTCCACCAGCTGCTCCATGTCTCCACCATCAAATGCCAGCTTACGATGCCCGGTTTGCGGCAGCTCTCCTGGCGCCCCCCAGTCCTGGCGGCGCTCACCTGCGGAGGAAGCAGCCGGCTCTGGAACAGATGACAGTCGGGGCTCCGGTACAGACAGGTAGACCTCTGGTGCCTGCGCGGCCTCCTCCATGAGGACGGGTGTCGCTTCTTCTGTCTCAGCGACGGGGGCAGACAGCGGGATCTGGGGTGCTGCCGGTGCAGAGTTTTTTGCACGAACGGGTGCCTCCACTGCGACAACGTCAACCGGATCACATTGCAAGGGCTGGGATGCCCGCACGGACTCCTCTACTAGAACGGGTGCCTCACCTTCCGGTACAGACACTTCAGGTAAGAGGGATTGGCGCCGCTCCAAGTTTAGTTTTAGGGCACGCCAGCTGGCTTCCATCCTGGCGACCTCCTCCCGGTGCCGGGCCAGGCCTCTTAGGGTATCCTCCGCTTCTTGCAGCGTAGGAGGGTTTCCAGGCCGGGTGCCCAACGGTGGTTCCGTGGCGATCGGGTCGCTTCCGTGGGGAGAGAGCTCTGACTGCTCCATCCCGTCACACTTCTGCTCGTGTCCATTAGCCATCTCTGCCAAGTCACATGTGTCATTAGCATCTGGAGAGGGCCCTCTTTTGTAGGGAGGCGGGACCTTCGTGTTAGTTTCCGCACACTGAGGAGGATGAGGAGGCGGAACTGAAGAGCTGTGGGGCACGATCTTACATTGCAGTACCATTTAGAGTGGTCGGCCATCGTTTTCGCGCCACATGAGTGTACACCCACGAAGAGCACACCCTTCTTCTTCACCAGTGCCTCGTCGTGACGCAGATATAGCGGAAAAATGGCAAATACATTCTCTGATGATTTTAGCAATTCTCAAGCACAAAACCAGTTCAATTCAGGCACACAGGACTCACTTATAGCGAGCTACAGAATCCTGTTTGTGACGCCCAACTTGAGTCGCACAGAGCCAGAGGTTTTGGGGGTACTCGGCACCGAGCCCGTCGACTTCTATGGGGTATGTCACGGCTTTCCCCGGCAATTGAATCAGAGTCTATTTTACTATGTAGAAGTGTATAAACTATAAATATATGTATATATATATGTCACAATGACATGTATATATATATATATATGTATTCTATGTGTGTATATTTTGTGTTTACAACGAAAGAAAGGGTTTTTTTTGTTGCGATATTTTGTTCCCATAGACTTACATGGGACTTCCGGTATCGTAATCGGATATCGACGATATTTAGTGATATCGGCGATACCATTCCGATACGATATTTTTAGATATCGAGCAGTATCGCTCAACACTAGTAAGGAGGTTATGGGGTTTGGGCATTGGTCAGATATACAAAGGGGTTGTGGTGGTTGAATAATAAAGACTTGCCGTGTTTGGTCTATCTTGTTTTTGAAGTGCATGGCAAAGTCCTCAGCAGAGATAAGGGAGGTAGGAGGGGGCAGTGGTGGGCGGAGGAGGGAGTTAAAAGTATTGAACAATTGTTTGGGGTTGTGGGATAAGGAAGATACAAGGGATGTAAAGTAGGCCTGTTTAGCAGAGGTGAGAGCTGATTTGAATTCAAGTGTTGCTTGTTTGAGTGCAGTGAAGTCGTCTTGTGAATGCGTTTTCTTCCAGCGCCGTTCAGCAATTCTGGATGCTTGCCGAAGCTTTTTTGTGGTGTTATTGTGCCAGGGTTGTCTATTGATTTGTCGCAGTCTGTTATGCATGACAGGGGCGACCGAGTCGATGGCTGATGCAAGAGTGGCATTGTAGAAACTAGTGGCAGTGTCTGTGTCGTGGAGTGAGGATATGGATGCCAGTGGTAGAATAGAGTCAGAGAGTTTGTGGGTGTCTAGGTGAGCAAGGTTTCTGTGGGGGTGCTCATTTACCTTCTACCTGAGCACTCCACCTGTTGGTCACAGGCTTTTTAATTACACTAGGTTCATTACCCCTCCACAGAGATGTAGATTTTAGTCTGAAGAGAGGATTCATATGTTCCCATGCAGACAGACTTTTCTAAGTGAGGATTGGCATTAGTTAGGACCTGATATACGAGAAGAGCCTTGACGTGGCTATCAGGCTCACATAATTTGGCCATCTTATGCGCTAAGACTTCTCAATTTTTCATATTTCTAAGGCAGTGATGCAATTCATTTTTCATATTTTTCATATTTTCATATTTCGTGTTTGCAAGTAACAGCGCTACAGTGTGCTACCTTTTTTTCTTGTATGTATATGAGTTGGTGACTCTAGGTTTAGCACCTGTTCACACTGGATCTATGTTTGGATGTGCCGGTCAGTTTTTTGATATGTATTCATTTACCTTCTACCTGAGCACTCCACCTGTTGGTTACAGGCTTTTTAATTACACTAGGTTCATTACCCCTCCACAGAGATGTAGATTTTAGTCTGAAGAGAGGATTCATATGTTCCCATGCAGACAGACTTTTCTAAGTGAGAATTGGCATTAGTTAGGACCTGATATACGAGAAGAGCCTTGACGTGGCTATCAGGCTCACATAATTTGGCCATCTTATGCGCTAAGACTTCTCAATTTTTCATATTTCTAAGGCAGTGATGCAATTCATTTTTCATATTTTTCATATTTTCATATTTCGTGTTTGCAAGTAACAGCGCTACAGTGTGCTACCTTTTTTTCTTGTATGTATATGAGTTGGTGACTCTAGGTTTAGCACCTGTTCACACTGGATCTATGTTTGGATGTGCCGGTCAGTTTTTTGATATGTATTCATTTACCTTCTACCTGAGCACTCCACCTGTTGGTCACAGGCTTTTTAATTACACTAGGTTCATTACCCCTCCACAGAGATGTAGATTTTAGTCTGAAGAGAGGATTCATATGTTCCCATGCAGACAGACTTTTCTAAGTGAGGATTGGCATTAGTTAGGACCTGATATACGAGAAGAGCCTTGACGTGGCTATCAGGCTCACATAATTTGGCCATCTTATGCGCTAAGACTTCTCAATTTTTCATATTTCTAAGGCAGTGATGCAATTCATTTTTCATATTTTTCATATTTTCATATTTCGTGTTTGCAAGTAACAGCGCTACAGTGTGCTACCTTTTTTTCTTGTATGTATATGAGTTGGTGACTCTAGGTTTAGCACCTGTTCACACTGGATCTATGTTTGGATGTGCCGGTCAGTTTTTTGATATGTATTCATTTACCTTCTACCTGAGCACTCCACCTGTTGGTCACAGGCTTTTTAATTACACTAGGTTCATTACCCCTCCACAGAGATGTAGATTTTAGTCTGAAGAGAGGATTCATATGTTCCCATGCAGACAGACTTTTCTAAGTGAGGATTGGCATTAGTTAGGACCTGATATACGAGAAGAGCCTTGACGTGGCTATCAGGCTCACATAATTTGGCCATCTTATGCGCTAAGACTTCTCAATTTTTCATATTTCTAAGGCAGTGATGCAATTCATTTTTCATATTTTTCATATTTTCATATTTCGTGTTTGCAAGTAACAGCGCTACAGTGTGCTACCTTTTTTTCTTGTATGTATATGAGTTGGTGACTCTAGGTTTAGCACCTGTTCACACTGGATCTATGTTTGGATGTGCCGGTCAGTTTTTTGATATGTATTCATTTACCTTCTACCTGAGCACTCCACCTGTTGGTCACAGGCTTTTTAATTACACTAGGTTCATTACCCCTCCACAGAGATGTAGATTTTAGTCTGAAGAGAGGATTCATATGTTCCCATGCAGACAGACTTTTCTAAGTGAGGATTGGCATTAGTTAGGACCTGATATACGAGAAGAGCCTTGACGTGGCTATCAGGCTCACATAATTTGGCCATCTTATGCGCTAAGACTTCTCAATTTTTCATATTTCTAAGGCAGTGATGCAATTCATTTTTCATATTTTTCATATTTTCATATTTCGTGTTTGCAAGTAACAGCGCTACAGTGTGCTACCTTTTTTTCTTGTATGTATATGAGTTGGTGACTCTAGGTTTAGCACCTGTTCACACTGGATCTATGTTTGGATGTGCCGGTCAGTTTTTTGATATGTATTCATTTACCTTCTACCTGAGCACTCCACCTGTTGGTCACAGGCTTTTTAATTACACTAGGTTCATTACCCCTCCACAGAGATGTAGATTTTAGTCTGAAGAGAGGATTCATATGTTCCCATGCAGACAGACTTTTCTAAGTGAGGATTGGCATTAGTTAGGACCTGATATACGAGAAGAGCCTTGACGTGGCTATCAGGCTCACATAATTTGGCCATCTTATGCGCTAAGACTTCTCAATTTTTCATATTTCTAAGGCAGTGATGCAATTCATTTTTCATATTTTTCATATTTTCATATTTAGTGTTTGCAAGTAACAGCGCTACAGTGTGCTACCTTTTTTTCTTGTATGTATATGAGTTGGTGACTCTAGGTTTAGCACCTGTTCACACTGGATCTATGTTTGGATGTGCCGGTCAGTTTTTTGATATGTATTCATTTACCTTCTACCTGAGCACTCCACCTGTTGGTTACAGGCTTTTTAATTACACTAGGTTCATTACCCCTCCACAGAGATGTAGATTTTAGTCTGAAGAGAGGATTCATATGTTCCCATGCAGACAGACTTTTCTAAGTGAGGATTGGCATTAGTTAGGACCTGATATACGAGAAGAGCCTTGACGTGGCTATCAGGCTCACATAATTTGGCCATCTTATGCGCTAAGACTTCTCAATTTTTCATATTTCTAAGGCAGTGATGCAATTCATTTTTCATATTTTTCACATTTTCATATTTCGTGTTTGCAAGTAACAGCGCTACAGTGTGCTACCTTTTTTTCTTGTATGTATATGAGTTGGTGACTCTAGGTTTAGCACCTGTTCACACTGGATCTATGTTTGGATGTGCCGGTCAGTTTTTTGATATGTATTCATTTACCTTCTACCTGAGCACTCCACCTGTTGGTCACAGGCTTTTTAATTACACTAGGTTCATTACCCCTCCACAGAGATGTAGATTTTAGTCTGAAGAGAGGATTCATATGTTCCCATGCAGACAGACTTTTCTAAGTGAGGATTGGCATTAGTTAGGACCTGATATACGAGAAGAGCCTTGACGTGGCTATCAGGCTCACATAATTTGGCCATCTTATGCGCTAAGACTTCTCAATTTTTCATATTTCTAAGGCAGTGATGCAATTCATTTTTCATATTTTTCATATTTTCATATTTCGTGTTTGCAAGTAACAGCGCTACAGTGTGCTACCTTTTTTTCTTGTATGTATATGAGTTGGTGACTCTAGGTTTAGCACCTGTTCACACTGGATCTATGTTTGCATGTGCCGGTCAGTTTTTTGATATGTATTCATTTACCTTCTACCTGAGCACTCCACCTGTTGGTCACAGGCTTTTTAATTACACTAGGTTCATTACCCCTCCACAGAGATGTAGATTTTAGTCTGAAGAGAGGATTCATATGTTCCCATGCAGACAGACTTTTCTAAGTGAGGATTGGCATTAGTTAGGACCTGATATACGAGAAGAGCCTTGACGTGGCTATCAGGCTCACATAATTTGGCCATCTTATGCGCTAAGACTTCTCAATTTTTCATATTTCTAAGGCAGTGATGCAATTCATTTTTCATATTTTTCATATTTTCATATTTCGTGTTTGCAAGTAACAGCGCTACAGTGTGCTACCTTTTTTTCTTGTATGTATATGAGTTGGTGACTCTAGGTTTAGCACCTGTTCACACTGGATCTATGTTTGGATGTGCCGGTCAGTTTTTTGATATGTATTCATTTACCTTCTACCTGAGCACTCCACCTGTTGGTCACAGGCTTTTTAATTACACTAGGTTCATTACCCCTCCACAGAGATGTAGATTTTAGTCTGAAGAGAGGATTCATATGTTCCCATGCAGACAGACTTTTCTAAGTGAGGATTGGCATTAGTTAGGACCTGATATACGAGAAGAGCCTTGACGTGGCTATCAGGCTCACATAATTTGGCCATCTTATGCGCTAAGACTTCTCAATTTTTCATATTTCTAAGGCAGTGATGCAATTCATTTTTCATATTTTTCATATTTTCATATTTCGTGTTTGCAAGCTACAGCGCTACAGTGTGCTACCTTTTTTTCTTGTAAGGATGAGGCAGTGACACACGCTCAGCAGACTACAACCAGCAGTGGTTGAAGAACTAACTGGAGCGTGATCTGCACTCCAAAAATGAAAACCTCAGACTACAGTGAACACTGCACACAACTGTTCACTAGCTGTGAAAGGCTCCTTTGTGTACTTCTATAGTGTTTGCAACCAATGTATTGTATACGGATGGAAGCGCGTCACACTAATAGATTTGAGTTATTTGAAATAGAATGGAGCAGCACCAATTAGAGAAAAATGTCAAGGATGAGGCAGTGACACACGCTCAGCAGACTACAACCAGCAGTGGTTGAAGAACTAACTGGAGCGTGATCTGCACTCAAAAAATAGAAACCTCAGACTACAGTGAACACTGCACACAACTGTTCACTAGCTGTGAAAGGCTCCTTTGTGTACTTCTATAGTGTTTGCAACCAATGTATTGGATACGGATGGAAGCACGTCACACTAATAGATCACTGTTAATTTCAATTGAATGGAGCAGCACCAATTCCACAAAATAAAAAAAAAAGAGTCAGTGAGTGACACGTGCAGATGACTACAAACAGCGTTGGATGCAGAGCAAACTGCAGCGTCACCTGCACTCACACACACACCTTGCACAGAGCTGTGAAAACAACACTGCAAGGAAAAAGGATGATTTACAGAGCGGTTTCTCAAATAGCCTGCCTACACAGCAATTCACAAAAACGCTATCTGTAACTGTCCCTCAGAGTCAGCAGAGCAGCGTTCTGTCCCTAACTGAATTCACAGCACAGTGACGCTAAAATGGCGGCGGTGCCTTTTATAGTGCATTCTGACATCATTTCAGCATCCAATCACAGCCATGCCATTAGTTAACATGACCGCAGCATTACAGGATGTGCCCACACTTCCTAGGATTCCTCATTGGCTGTCTAAAATCACATTGCCTCTCAAAGAATTATGGGAACTTCCGATTCCGGTATACGATATATGAAAAATATCGGAACTAAGTATCGGAATTCCGATACAGCGAATATCGGCCGATACCCGATACTTGCGGTATCGGAATGCTCAACTCTAGTGCTGTGTAAAAAGCAGTCTGCACAGCAGTGTACCCACAGCAATACAGCTAGCAGGCAGCCTATTAACCAGCTCTGCTGCTGCACAAAATAAAATCCTCCCCGTCACTGCACACTAACTGTACAGCACAATTGCTATCAGCACAAGCACAGAATCACTTTTCTTTCCTGCCTAACTCTCTCCCTACTGAGAAAGAGCGTCAGCAACCTCTCCTTACGATAAGATCGGCAGAAGTAAAATGGCGGTCGGCGGTCAGGGCTTTTATAGCCACTGTGACGCCACACAAAGCAAGCCAATAACTGCAATGCCCTTCTCTAAGATGGTGGTGGCCGCTGCCCATGTCATCTCGTTGCCCACAGTGTGCATCCTTGCTCATTGGCTGAGAAAAGGCGCCTGCAAGCATTATGGGAAAACAGACTTTGGCGCTTGGGTCGATGACCGCATGGCCGACTTCACGCTATGGTCGGGTTTCGCTCGGCGAAACCCGACTTTGGCGAAAGTCGGCGATTTTTGAATCTGACCCACCTGTTTCGCTCAACTCTAGTGATCAGCAAGTGTTTCAGTGGACAGAGAAGCGGGATGGTGACCCTGATTATAATATCATCGCCGCTTAGCATCAGTAATACCGATGGGCATGGTGTAGCTGATATTCAACTACTGCCCTCTGCTGCTCACAAAACCTTGACAACATATGTAATGGTGAGTTACAATGTGTGATGATATCGCACACCAGCCAGTGAGCTGGAAGTTTCAAACACTGCTGCCGCACTGCCATGGTGGCGGCAGCTGTAGCTAATTTGCGGAAATGGGCACAAACACAGCATACTTTCACAAGTATCACAGTCAGATTTGGGTGGGTTTTGAGAAAATACTGAACCACTAAGTTGAACACAAGGGCCAGGCATGGTACGTGTGCGAAGTTGCCAAACTTCACAGCTGCCACTAGGTTACAGCTATTGTTACACATGACTATTCTTCCTGCTAATATGTTCAGGATCGAGAGCCACAAATCAGTCTGGTCTGTTAGACCCTTCAACAACTCTGCGGTGGTGTTTGGTTTGTCACTTAAGCAGATTAGCTTCAGCAGAGTTTGTTACCCCATGGCCAAGGCAGTGCTGCAGTGCTTCCAGCTTGTGACTGATATTGTCTTTTCTGAGATGGAGGGTGAGGAATGGAGGTACAGGAACTGCAGTAAAAGGTGGGGGCAACCATGATTAAACTAAGACCCGCAATCCTCGATGTCAGTGGCACGTATTACGCCCCAGGGTTCGACTGGGTCCCTGCTTCTACAATGTTTACCCAGTTTTCCATCAGGGAAATGTAGAGTCCCAGACCACAAGCACTTGACTATGTGTCTGTGGTTAAGTGGACTTTCCCAGTAACAACTTTGGTCAGGGCGCGGCTCATGTTATGTGACATGTGCTTGTGTAAGGCTGGGATGGTACACTAGGAGAAATAGTGGAGGCTGGGGACTGAGTACAGACAGATGGCCACAGCCATAAGTTTGCAGAAAGGTTCTGTCTCTACAAGCCTAAATGGCATCATTTCCAGGGCAAGCAGTCTATAAATGTGGCAGTTTAGTATTGTGGCCTGTGGGTGGGTGACTGTGTATTTGTGCTTGCTTTCCAAGGACTGGTGTAGGGAGAATTGAATGCTGTGCTTGGAAAAGGACATGGACGTTGTTGCTGATGGTGTGCAACAACTTGTGCAACAACAGGTGCAGAGTGGGAGGCATCTTCGCCTACATCATGGACAGGGGATTGGTGTTCACATAAAACAGGGGAAGAGGCAGTGGTGTCACCCGCAGACACTGTTTCTGGACCCTGGCGTTTGGCCCAAGTAGTTGGGTGCTTTGCTTGCATGTGCCTGAGAATGCTGGTGGTAGTCAGGCTGGTAGTTGTGCTGCCTCTGCTGATGCTGGCATAGCAAATGTTGTAAATGGCCTTTTTTGAGTTAACTGGACTGTCTTTAAAAAATCACCAGACTTGGAAACACCTAACCTTCAGTTGGCAACTTCACCCACATTGGTTCTCTGGGTTCTTCCAGCCTGTTGTGGTTCTGCGGATCCCTCCCCCTGTGCGCTTCTGTCTTTGTTCTGCCTGTCACCTTCCCAGGTTCGGTCAGTGACTTCATCATCCACCACCTCGTCTTCCTCTTCCACAACCTGGTCCTCCTACTGACTTGCTGACGTAACACCACTTGTTGGTAATTGTGTCTCAGCATCATCCAGCTTTGGTGACAGTAATTGCATTTTCCTACCATAGCCTTATTGTGAGAGTGGCTGCTCTAATATTTGGGCATCACTGTGTGCGATCTTCTCATGTCCCGCTTGAAACAGGCAGGGCCAGAGGTCAGAATCTATAAATGGAAATGTGAAAAGCTCTTTGGAGTTTCCAAGTGTGGGATCACTTGTCTCCGGGCTCTCATCATGGTGAAAGGAAGTAGGATCAGGGTGAGGATTAAGTGATCCAGAATCACGGCTACTGAGACTGGACCATGTGGAAGACAGAGTGGTACTGGCAAAGTCACTGAAAGCAACATCTGCTATCCATCCATCCACCTTTTCAAACTGGTCTGGTTTCAAGAGTGGTGTTCTGCACCCCCCTACAAAGTGGTACAGGAAGCTAGATCTCTGTGTTTGTTGTGCTCCTGCAGCAGGCACAGTTTCACCTTGCCCATGGCCTCGGCCTCTGTGCTCACAATCTGCATCACATCCACTTCCCTGTCCCTTACCATGTGCTTTGCTCATTTTAAATTAAGTATGATATATCCCTGTTGAGAAAGCTTTGCAGTATTACAATGGCAGGAAAATTTGCCCAACTTCAAATGGACTTCTTAGACTGCAGTATAAATATAGCAATGCTATTTCTAACAAAACAAGTTTTTTTGGGTGTTTTCAGGCTCAAATGTAACACGATACATGCTGTATAATATTTCACCGCTGAAAAAATTACAGTATTAAAATGGTAGGAAAATTTGCCCACTTCAGATGGACATCCTCGACTGCAGTATCAATATAACAATGCTATTTCTAACCAAACTATTTTTTTTGTGTTATTGAGGCACAACTGTAGCACGATAACTGCAGTGTAAAATTTCACTGTTGAAAAAAATTGCAGTAATGCAATGCCAGGAAAATTTGCCCACTTCAGATGGACTGGTTACACTGCAGGAGCAATATAGCGATGCTATTGAGATCCAACTAAGTCATATGCTTTTGACGCACATCTGCAGCAATAGAAATGGTGTATAATATTTCCCTGCTCAAAACAATTTGCAGGATAAAGAGCAAAAGAATGTTATTAGCCCTGAGAAGGAGTTTTGGTATGAGTTGCAGGCTGCAGCATTAAGGACATGCAATTCACCCTATCCTGTCCCACACTATGTCTTCAGCACAACCTCTCCCTAGGTGCTGCTAACAGCAGTATCACTAATGATTATCATTAGCCCTAATAAAAAAATGTTAATGTGGTTGAAATCCAGGCTAATAAGCAGCTACAATTCTTTCCCTCTTTCACCAGCACCTCTCACTGCTCCGTTTGTTTCCAAAATACAGTGTCACGAGCTTAGCGTCACAGGTCTTATATAGACCTGATGAGGCTATGAGGCCTACCAATCACACTAATGTCACAATCAAGATGGCTATGGCATTACAGTGACTGGCAGACATGTTTATTGGCTGTCTGAAAAGGGCCAAACATGCGGGGCGGGGACTCGAGCTCCCACTTGACCATTAAAAAAATTCTCACCGAGTAATGAGCATCCCGAGCACACTGATGCTCAAGCGAGTAACGAGTAGCGACGAGCACGCTTGCTCCTCACAATTGTGGATCTCATAAAATTCGAAAAGACTTCGCACAGTCCACAACCAGTCCCATATGAGCTCACCAAGGGAAGGAATGTGGGTGCAACCTTAATCTAATAAAATTAAGAGTTTGGGTGTCTGTCATTTGTCAATCCTGGAAGGTACAGCTTGCTGTAGTTCTCCCTACGCTAAGCTCGGAGCCATATCCATGACACTTTTATTAACCTTTTTATGTTATGTAATTGTATACATCATGTTGTTTTGTTCCCATTTTGCATCATCTTTGTATATTTTTTATAAACACTGCCTACCTCTCCAGATTAAATATATATAATGTAATAACTCTGTTCCTCTTGCTCTGTAAACTGCACCCTGAAGCCATACATAGGGTAACGGGCGTACCATAAGCCTGTATAAATGATTAGTGGTGGCAAAGAGTAGTTCCTTATGGTGGTATGGAGGTGGCAGTGATCATATCGGGGAATATATGTATACACACATGGTCAAAATTGTTTAATGACTGAAAAAGCCACAATGGTCACAGAAATAACTTGAATCTGACAAAAGTAATAATAAATCAAAAATCTATGAAAATGAACAAATGTAAGTCAGACATTGCTTTTTAACCATGCTTCCACAGAATTTTTTTAAAAAATAAAACTCATGAAATAGGTCTGGACAGAAATGATGGTACCTATTAAAATAATGTGACAAAAGGGACATATTAAATCAAGGTGTGTCCACTAATTAGCATCACAGGTGTCTACAATCTTGGAATCAGTGAGTGGGCTGGTATAGAAGGCTACAGATACTCACTGTGCTGTTTGGTGACATGGTGTGTATAACACTCAACATGGACCAGAGGAAGTGAAGCAAAGAGTTGTCTCAGGAGATTAGAAAGAAAATTATAGACAAACATATTAAAGGTAAAAGTTATAAGACCATCTCCAAGCAGCATGATGTTCCTGTGACTACAGTTGCACATATTATTCAGAAATTTATGTTCCATGGGACTGTAGCCAACCTCCCTGGACATGGCCACAAGAGGAAAATTGATGACAAATCAAAAAGACAAAAAATACGAATGGTAACAAAAGAGCCAAGAAAAACTTCTAAACAGATTAAAGGTGAACATCAAGCTCAAGGAACATCAGTGTCAGATCGCACCATCTGTCATATGAGCCAAAGTGGACTTCATGGGAGACGACAAAGGAGGACACCATTGTTGAAAAAAAAATCATAAAAAGCCTGACTGGAATTTGCCAAACTACATGTTGACAAGCCACAAAGCTTCTTGGAGAATGTCCTCTTATGGAAAGATGAGACAAAAATGGAACTTTTTGGCAAGGCACATCAGCTCTATGTTCACAGATGGAAAAATTAAGCATGTCAAGAAAAAAACACTGTCTCTACTGTGAAACATGGAGGAAGCTCTGTTATGTTCTGGGGCTGCTTTGCTGCATCTGACACAGGGTGTCTAGAATCTGTGCAGGGTACAATGAAATCTCAAGACTATCAAGAGATTCTAGAGAAAAATGTGCTGACCAGTGTCAGAAAGCTTGGTCTCAGTCACAGGTCATGGGTCTTGCAACAGGATAATATTAATGACCAAAACACACAGCTAAAAACACCCAGGAATGGCAAAGAGGAAAACATTGGACTATCCTAAGTGGCCTTCTATGAGCCCTGACCTAAATCCTATTGAGCATCTTTGGAAAGAGCTGAAAACATGGCGTCTGGAAAATGCAACCTTCAAACATGAGACAGCTGGAGCAGTTTTCTCTTGAGGATTGGGCCAAAATACCTGTTGAGAGGTACAGAAGTCTCATTGACAGTTAAAGAAATCATTTCATAGCAGTGATTGCCTCAAAAGGTTGTGCAACAAAATATTTAGTTAAGGCCTCTTTCACACTTCAGTCGTGCGACGTCAGTCACAGTCCGACATCGTGGCGGATTGGCGGATCCGCCAAAAATAGTGAAAAACGGAGTCAACGGATCCGCTATTTAGGCGGAACCGTTAACGGAACCGCCAAAATAGCGGATCCGTCGACTCCGTTTCATCCGTTTTTCCATCAGTTATATCCGCTTTTTTGACGGATCCGTTATTCAGAAGAGAGCATCTCCATCATGATTGGCTAATACTATGTACTATGTACTATGATTGGCTACTGGTACTATGTGGAAACGTATAAATAGGGTGTATTTACACCAGATTATTTGAAAGGGTTTTGAGCTAGTGGAAGCGATGGAGATGGAGATGGCGATTATTTGTGACAATATGGAGAAGATTTGCGAGGATTTTAGAGTGGAGGGCAATCGTTTGGCAAGGATTGTTCAGAAGAAGGAGGAAGCCAGACGTCAGATACTGTGTCGTCGGCAGAGACGGATGTGGATCCATCCCATAAATGCCAGGCGGATGACCCGTGGGGTGTATTCGACCTTGTATATGGAGTTGAGGATGAACCCCAGCAAATTTTTTAATTATGTGCGAATGCGTGCGGAAAATTTCGAGCTTTTGGTTGCACGAATTGAAGGAAGAATTCGGAGACAGGACACTGCACTTCGGTTTGCAATATCTCCAGCAGAGCGGCTGATGGTCACAATACGGTAATTTTTTTAAAAAAAAATCTTTACAATGTTTCCTTTTTTTTTTCAGTAGCTGGGTATATTTTTTGGTTTTTTTTTATTTTTTTTTTTTTAATTTTTGTTCTTTTTGGTTGAATTTATATCTTCTCCTTTTTTGCAGCTTTCTTGCTACAGGTGAATCTTTTTCATCTCTGCACTTTCAGTACCGGCTTGGGATTTCTACTATCTCCGGTATTGTTAAAGAAACTTGTCAGGCGCTGTGGGATTGTTTGTGCAATGAATTCCTCCCTGAGCCAACACAGCAGAGATGGCTAGAAATTGCAGACCAGTTTATGGATATATGCCAGTTTCCCAACTGTCTTGGTGCTGTGGATGGCAAACATATCCGGATTGTAAAACCGACTGGATCCGGATCTCTTTTTTTTAACTACAAAAAGTATTTTTCAATAGTACTTATGGGCATTGCGGACGCCAGATGCCAGTTTATTGCTGTTGACATTGGTGCATATGGACGTTCAAATGATTCTCAGGTATTTAAAAATTCACCAATGGGACGTCGCCTATATGGGGATACCTTCCAGTTTCCGCCTCCAAGACCACTCCCTGGAACCTGTGGCCCTGCATTGCCCTTTGTTTGTGTGGAAGATGAGGCTTTTCAGCTATCAACACATTTATTAAAACCTTATGGCAGCCATGGATTGACCCAAAGAAAAAAAAATTTTAATTACAGATTAACAAGGGCTAGACGAGTTGTTGAATGCGCTTTTGGGATCTTAACCGCCAAATGGAGGGTGCTGCTGACTGCTATCAAATTACAAAGCGAGACTGTGGACCATGTTGTGAAGGCATGTGTCATCCTGCACAATTTTGTGATCTCAAAGGAACATGTCAACATGGATGAAGATATGCCTGTGACCACATTGCAGGACTACACGAACATTAGTTTCCGGAGTTCAGGATCTGTGGCCCAAATGCGTGAAAAGTTTGCGGACTATTTTATGTCTCCTGATGGAAGGGTGGACTGGCAGGATGACATGGTGTAATATTTTTTCTGTAATATACTCTGCATTGCTTTCCTTACAGAATTTGGTATTGTATAATGTTTTTACCAATTTTTGTGATGTGTGTTTATCTGTACGCTAATGTTGATTGTGTTATAACCTTTAATGTTGTAAAACACTTATTAAAAAAGACATTACATATTTTGAAACAAATTAAATTTTATTTTTCAAAAAAATTTTTTTTTTATTTTCACCAACATTTTGACAAAGAATTGTTCAAAAAAGTTATATACAGAAATTTACAGCAATATATACATACATTTACAACACTCTATACAATATATACATACACACCACTCTATACAATATATACATACACAGCACTATATACAATATATACATACATTCACAGCACTCTATACAATATATACATTCACAGCACTATATACATTCACAGCACTATAGACATTCACAGCACTATAGCAGCACTAGACATATTTACAAAGAGGTATACTGTTGGGTGGAGATACTAGCGGAGGGGCTGACAGGATGGACCACGTCGATAGTGGGGGATGGAACAGCAGGTTGGATAGGATCAGAAGTGGAGGGAAAAGCATTAGGTTGGGAAGGTAGTTGAGGAGCAGAAGAGGTTTGAGGAAGGAATGGTGAAGGTGTTGGTGGGATGGGGTACGGTGAAGTTAACGGTGAAAATGGAAAGGGGGAATTAAAATACTGGGAATATTGAAATGGGGAAGGAGTAGTAGGAGGATTGGCTGGAGCTTGCTGGCTGCCAGCTGAATGTGCCACAGCTGAATGTGCAGCAGGTGGATAGGCTGCAGCTGGATGTGGGGCAGCTGAATGAGTGGCAGCTAGATAGGCTGCTGCTGCTGGATGGGTGGCAGGTTGAAGTGGGGAAGGTGTAGGAATTGGGTGGGTAATTTGATGGGCTCGGGACATTGCCTGCACTAGAGAATTATGGCAGCCTTGCATCACATGCATCTGCAGGTCAGGAGTTAGATTTTCCATGTGCTTGAGAACGGACTGAAAAAAACAGTGTCTCGGTGCCATGTTTGCATCTGACTGCATCCTATCAATTTTACTGCTGAGTTCAACAATGTTTTTGCTCAACAGAGCGAACCCATCTTTAAATTGATCTTTTAAAAGTTGTGTAGTGTTTTGATAGGATGCATTCAGATGCAAAAAATCAGATGCATAGCTCCTTTCCTGACCTCGATGACGCTGCCGTCTAGGTGTGGTGGCAGTGTCAGCAGGGTAAGGTAAAGGGAACTCCAACTCATCACCTGCAGCTTCATGTGACGAAGTCTGCCCTGCAACTCTAGTGCTGGTGGATGGGGCGGAGGTACCTGCCAAGAGGGAAGGTGCAGAGGGGTCAGGTCTATCGACGTGGTCCCCGGCGGCGGACTCCTGAGGGATCGCTCCAGAGGGAACAAACTCAGAAACAGGCTCCAGAGTGCTGCAGACAGTGCTGTCAAAGAAAAAAAAAATTTAAATATATTTATATTACATGCACCTTGCTGAAATTATAAAATATGGTTAGACACATTTAACTTTTGTCATACATAAATGGGGTGTGAAATATTTACCTTCTGCTGACCATCGTTGATCGCAGGAACGACAGGGCTTTGGCATATTTGTATCTGCTCTTGCGTCCTGATGATCCACTCCTTGCCTGCATCTCCTTGTTAAATTCCCTCTTGAAGCGATCCCTGAGTGACCGCCACCGTGTGATAACCCGGTCACCTGGAAATAAAAAGAAAAAAAATTATTTTTTTTATACAACACAGAACATTATGCAAACTTCATTACTGAACTATGAATACTTACACGCAAGATCCTTGTCTCGGTCATCGAGTTCCCCCCAGTTGTCCATCACCAGGCTGCATACTTCCTCCCATAGCTGTCGGGTAATAACTTGGTCAGAATGCCTGCGGTCAGCCATATTCCACAGAGCCTCCCGATGTTGGACCTCTTCGATGAGGATGTCTACGTCGATCCCTCCCCATCCTCACCATCTGTATCGGGAGCACGCCGTGAAGCCTGTGTATAAAACCAAAAAAAAAAAAAGCTACATCACGTAAAAAAGTAAACACCAAACCAAAAATTAATACTTGCTGACCGCGGCGACGCTCATGCCGATGACCATGGGAGGTCCTTGGAGGAACTCTCCTACGAGACCTGGATTCTGAAGACTATAAAACATTTAAAAACAAAAAAAATACAAATTATAAATGACAGTATGTATTGTGTGTGCTGTTATTTTTTTTTGTTGTTTACATTAGGTGATGATCTGCCTATGAAAAACTTACACTCTGCGCACCCGCTCCAGTTATTTCTCCACCCTGACCGTTTCCTTCTGAAAGCCCCTCTTCTTCAGCTTCCTGTGAAGACATAATACATGCATATAGTTTTGCAAATAATGTTCTCAACAGTGACCAAAAAAAATAATAATTACCTCTGTTCGCCTACGCTGTGGCTGGGGGCTTCCAGAAGAAGACATACTCGAACAACTGGGCCTGACTGGGTTCTTCAATTAATCTGTAAGCATAAAGCCTATTAAGCAACAATACAAAAGAGATAAAAGCTCAATTGACAATATGCTTACATCACTATCAACTTGCGTCTGGATGACTGTCCTCTGTGGCTCACTGTCCTCTGTGGCAGACTGTCCTCTCTTTGTAAAAGACGAAACTGTTGGTGGCAGACTGTCTTCCAAGAAATCTGTAAGGATAAAGCCATTTTAGCCAATATAATAGTTATATACGCTCAAATGACAATATGCTTACATCACACTCAAGTTTGTTCCGTGAGACTCTCCAGTGGCCGAATGTCCTCTGTCCGACTGTCAAACTGTCCAAAAAATCTGTAAGGATAAAGCCATTTTAGCCAATATAATAGTTATATACGCTCAAATGACAATATACTTACATCACACTCAAGTTTGTTCCGTGAGACTCTCCAGTGGCCGAATGTCCTCTGTCCGACTGTCAAACTGTCCCAAAAAATCTGTAAGGATAAAGCCATTTTAGCCAATATAATAGTTATATACGCTCAAATGACAATATACTTACATCACACTCAACTTTGTTCCGTGAGACTCTCCAGTGGCCGAATGTCCTCTGTCCGACTGTCAAACTGTCCCAAAAAATCTGTAAGTATAAAGCCGATTTTAGCCTATATACTTGTTATGTCCGCTAAAATGACAATATACTTACATCACACTCAACTTGGTTCCGTCAGACTCTCCAGTGGCCGAATGTCCTCTGTCCGACTGTCAAACTGTCCCAAAAAATCTGTAAGTATAAAGCCGATTTTAGCCTATATACTTGTTATGTCCGCTAAAATGACAATATACTTACATCACACTCAACTTGGTTCCGTGAGACTCTCCAGTGGCCGAATGTCCTCTGTCTGACTGTCAAACTGTCCCAAAAAATCTGTAAGGATAAAGCCATTTTAGCCAATATAATAGTTATATACGCTCAAATGACAATATACTTACATCACACTCAACTTTGTTCCATTTCACACTGGCCGACTGTCCTGTCCTTGTCTTCTGTGGCAGACTGTCACACTGAATCTGTAAAAAGGCCAGCAACAATACAAAAGAGATAACCAGTTGACAATATACTTATCACTCAACTGCAGTCTGGCAGACTATACTGTCAAACCTGGCACTGTCTCCTCAAAGATTACACTGATACCCCCCAGATAATGTTGCATGCACCCCATTGAATTTATACACCTTTGTATACATCATTTACTTTTTGTATACCCCATTGTCTATGTATGCACACCATTTGCTTTGTATACACCCAATTGACTTTTTATATACCCCCTTGTCTATGTATGCACACCATTTGCTTTGTATACACCCCATTGACTTTTTATATATACCCCATTGTCTATGTATGCACACCATTTACTTTGTATACCTTTGTATACACCCAATTGACTTTTTATATACCACATTGTCTATGTATGCACACCATTTACTTTGTATACACCCCATTGACTTTTTATATATACCCCATTGTCTATGTATGCACACCATTTACTTTGTATACCTTTGTATACACCCAATTGACTTTTTATATACCACATTGTCTATGTATGCACACCATTTACTTTGTATACACCCCATTGACTTTTTATATACCCCATTGTCTATGTATGCACACCATTTACTTTGTATACCTTTGTATACACCCAATTGACTTTTTATATACCACATTGTCTATGTATGCACACCATTTACTTTGTATACCTTTGTAGCCCCAGTTGTATACCTTTGTATACAACCCAATTGACTTTGTATACACTACAATACCTTTGCATCACATGACCTTTTTTAAAACCATTTAATGTTTTGAGTCATATTTAAAAAGCAATACACCCCTGTGCATTATAACAATTATAAAAAAATATGAAAAAATACTACGGATATTTTTTTTGGAGATTTTTTATTTTTATTTTTTTTTTATTTTTTAAAGTATGAGCTTTAACACTCTTTATTTAAAAGATAAAATCACAGTAACACTTTATTACACATGCATGCGCACAAACACACTTAAAAAAAATTGTACATCATGTAAAATGTAGTAAAAATTACTATTGTGTTTAAAAAAAATTTAAAATGAAGAAAGCACTATCAAACATGCATGAATACCCACCCACACAAAAATAACACAACATCAAGAAAAGTAAACATGTGGTTGAAAAAAAAGGATTTAAAAAAAAAATGCTGGAAAAAAACAACTCAAGCATGCATGAATACACACACACACGAACACACACACACAAAAACAATACAACATGAAAAGTTACATGTGTTGCAACTAAAAAATTGTGTGAAAAAAAACACTGTAGGACACACACTCAAACATGGCTGCAATCACATATGAAGGCATTATACAGTCTATACTCACACCAAGTGTTTGCAGGATTCAGCTGGGCTATCAGACTTTCAGGAAGGGTCTTGTAGCTTGATTCCAGGCTCTGGACTCTTGCTTGCAGGGGTCTTCAGGGGTCTTCAGGTTTTTATAGCTCAGCAGGATCTTCAAGAGCAGGGTCTTCTATCTTGCTGGTCTTGCTGCTTTGTCTTCATGTGTGGCAATGAGTCACCTGGCTTGTTTATATTGGTTTTGGCCTGTCTGGAAATGTATCCAACTTGGAGCATGCTCAGTCCAAAAAGGCGGATCCGCCGTGTACATCCGCCAAATGGCGGATGTAGGCGGATCCGCCACTCATTGGCACACATTTTAAAATTTTGGCGGATTTGGCGGATCCGCCAAAATCCGCCACCATCCGCCATTTCAATGCAGACAAAAAACGTTACAATGTCCGTCCAATCGAGACAGCGGACGCCAAATTTTTGGCGGATCCGCCAAAAAGCGGAGACAGCGGACGACCATCCGCCGCGATCCGCCAGTAATACAAGTCTATGGGAAAATTGCGGATCCGCCAATTTCAAATTTTGGCGGATTTTGACTGACGTCGCACACTGAACTGTGAAAGAGGCCTAAGGGTACCATCATTTCTGTCTAGGCCTATTTCATTAGTTTTATTTTTTTTTTAATTTGTGGAAGCATGGTTGAAAAGCAATATCTGACTTTCATTTGTTAATTTTCATAGATTTTTGATTTATTATTACTTTTGTCAGATTCAAGTTTTTCTGTGGCCATTGTGGGTTTTTCTGTCATTAAATGAGGGGTACCAACAATTTTGACCACGTGTGTACATATACAGTATATATAAATATATATATATATATTATTATATATATATATATACACTGTGTGCAGAATTATTAGGCAAGTTGTATTTGAGAGGATTCTTTTTATTATTGAACAACTATGTTCTCAATCAACCCAAAAGACTCATAAATATCAAAGCTTAAGATTTTTGTTAGTTGGAGTAGGTTTTTTTTTAGATTTGGCTATCTTAGGAGGATATCTGTTTGTGCAGGTAACTATTACTGTGCAGAATTATTAGGCAACTTAATAAAAACCAAAGATATACCAATTTCACTTGTTTATTTTCACCAGATAAACCAATATAACAACACAAAATTTAGAAATAAACATTTCTGACATTCAAAAACAAAAAAAAAAATCAGTGACCAACATAGCCACCTTTCTTTACGATGACTCTCAAAAGCCTTCCATCCACAGATTCTGTCAGTTGGTTGATCTGTTTACGATCAACATTGCATGCAGCAGCCACCACAGCCTCCCAGACACAGTTCCGAGAGGTGTACTGTTTTCCCTCCCTGTAGATCTCACATTTTATGAGGGACCACAGGTTCTCTATGGAGTTCAGATCAGGTGAACAAGGGGGCCATGTCATTATTTTATCTTCTTTTAGACCTTTACAGGCCAGCCACGCTGTGGAGTATATGGATGCATGTGATGGAGCATTGTCCTGCATGAAAATCATGTTTTTTCTTGAATGATACCGACTACTTTCTCTACCACTGCTTGAAGAAGGTGTCTTCCAGAGACTGGCAGTAGGTCTGGGAGTTGAGCTTCACTCCATCCTCAACCCGAAAAAGTCCCACAAGTTCATCTTTGATGATACCAGACCATACCAGTGCCCCACCTCCACCTTGCTGGTGTCTGAGTCAGAGTGGAGCTCTCTGCCCTTTACTGATCCAGCCTCGAGCCCATCCATCTGGCCCATCAAGAGTCACTCTCATTTCATCAGTCCATAAAACCTTAGAAAAATCAGTCTTAAGATATTTCTTGGCCCAGTCTTGACGTTTTATCTTATGTTTCTTGTTCAAAGGTGGTAGTTTTTCAGCCTTCCTTACCTTGGCCATGTCCCTGAGTATGGCACACCTTGTGCTTTTTGATACTCTAGTAACGTTGCAGCTCTGAAATATGGCAAAACTGGTGGCAAATGGCATCTTGGCAGCTTCACGCGTGATTTTCCTCAATTCATGGGTAGTTATTTTTCACCTATTTTTATCAACATACTTCTTGCGACCCTGTTGGCTATTTGCCATGAAACGCTTGATTGTTTCTGTGATCACGCTTCAAAAGTTTTGCAATTTCAAGACTGCTGCATCACTCTGCAAGACATCTCACAATTTTTGACTTTTCAGAGTCTGTCAAATCTCTCTTCTGACCCATTTTGCCAAAGGAAAGGAAGTTGCCTAATAATTAAGCACACCTTATATAGGGTGTTGATGTCATTAGACCACACCCCTCCTCATTACAGAGATGCAAATCACCGGATTTACAAAATTGGCAGTTAGATTTCAAGCCTATACAGCTTGGAGTAGGACAACATGTATAAAAAGGATATGAAAAAAGGAATACCAGCACAAAATAATGCTATCAGATATACTGATTCAAAAATACATATATGAAAAGGAGAACCCGAGTCATCGTATATAACAAAGTTTCAAAATTTATTATTATCAAAGATTATTATAAATAGTAAAAATATACAATAAAAGAATTTTACTTTCTCAAAATTTTGTATGGAAACAAGATTGACCCAAAAGAATAGTGGCCGCTGTCAACAGGGCAAATAATAAAACAGAGCATATAAATAGTGAATGTGATAAAAAGACATGGCAGTCAAAGTAATAGTAACAGTGGCAATTCAGACCACTAACTAACAAGGATAGATGGGCTGAATAAATTAGGAATAATGATCATGCCATAAAAATCACAGAAATATACATATACACAACGCCTGAAGTGTTAAATAAGTGAAGAAATAAAAAGGTTAATTACCCATTTGTGCAATAATGACTGCCCGTGCTGCAGACACATACCCCGACGTGCTTTTCACGTCCAATAGCGTCGCTACCTAAATAAAAAAATAAAAAACAAAACACAATTTAAAATGATAATAAAATTATTTGAGAGACCAAAACAAAGGAGGGGTAATATCTGGAGAGAGGACCAGCATAATTGAACTATCTTATAAGAATGAAGAAAAACCATCAATTTCATTTAACCCATTGGGTGTCATTGTTCCCAATGTAAAGATTTATTTATTTTTTTATTTAGGTTCTTTCATTATTGAATTAACATCTGATGACATGGTGGATGTTACCCGGTCTTGTTATACTTGGGACTTCGCCATTCAGCTATGAGGACCTGTACTATATAATTTTTGCCAAGAAATTGTAAACATCCGCGGTATTGGACTTCGGCATTCATAAAAATATATACACATGCTGTGCACTTATTTTTATTTACTTTGATGTTTGTCATATGAATTTCACTTGACATGTACATATTTATTTTATTTATTGTTTATTGATTATTTATTATAAACTCTACACTTTCACATCACATTTATATATTGGCGCTATTTTTGTGTCATCATAAATGGTTGTTATATATACTTATGCACTTGAGTTCCATCCATGCATTCTGGGAGCACCTTGAGATCATGCACAGTCCTTCCCTGTTCCCCGTCGTGATCATGAGTGATGCGGTCTGGCGCCACCTGTCTCTCTTGATCGTGACGTCGGTAGTGGGAGGATTAGTGCCCATAGAACCTTGCAGGTTCTCCAGTGCGCATGGGTGAAAACAAAACATTGTATTGGCTCTTCCCGATCAGGTGACCGGGAAGGTCCTGTACTTATACTTCACTTCTGGCACACTGAGGCCATGCCCCCTGAGAAAGCGACGCTATTGCTTACGAAACGCGCGTCGGGCTACGTGTCTGCAGCACGGGCAGTCATTATTGCACAAATGGGTAATTAACCTTTTTATTTCTTCACTTATTTAACACTTCAGGCGTTGTGTATATGTATATTTCTGTGATTTTTAAGGCATGATAATTATTCCTAATATATCCAGCCCATCTATCCTTGTTGGTTAGTGGTCTGAATTGCCACTGTTACTATTACTTTGACTGCCATGTCTTATTATCACATACACTATTTATATGCTCTGTTTTGTTATTTGCCCTGTTGACTGCGGCCACTATTCTTTTGGGTCAATCTTGTTTCCATACAAAATTTTGAGAAAGTAAAATTCTGTTATTGTATATTTTTACTACCATATATACTCATGTATAAGCCGACCCGTGTATAAGCCGACCCCCCTACTTTTGCCACAAAAAACTGGGAAAACTTATTGACTCGCGTATAAGCCGGGTGTATAAACTGCCTCCCTGCTCTGTGCTACCCCCGTCCTGCTTCTTGCTCCCCATCCAGCTCTGTGCTCCCCCATTCTCCTCTGTGCTCCCCCCCTCCTGCTCTGTCCTCCGCTGTGCTCCCCCTTTCTGCTCCGTCCTCCTGTGCCCCCCGTCCTGCTCCGTGCTCCTCTGTGCTCTCCATCTTCCCCCCGTCCTCCCCCGTGCTCCTCTGTGCCCTCCATCCTCTCCCCGTCCTGCTCCATGCTCCTCTGTGCCCTCCATAATCCTGCCGTGCTCCTCTGTGCCCTCCATAATCCCCCATCCTCCCCCGTGCTCCTCTGTGCCCTCCATCCTCCCCCCGTCCTCCCCCCGTGCTCCTCTGTGCCCTCCATCCTCTCCTCCCCCCGTCCTGCTCCGTGCTCCTCTGCGCTCTCCGTCCTCCCCCGTCCTGCTCAGTGCTCATTGTCCTCCTCCATGCTTCCCCGTCCTCCGTTCTCCCCCGTCATGCTCACCCTCCCCGTGCCATCGCTGAACGTCCCGGAAATCCTGCATTGTACCCGGCTTCCTGCAGCTCTCCTGTGCTGAGCAGTGACGTAATACCGCTCATTAAAGTCATGAATATGGATGCCACGCCTATGGGAGTGGCGTCGCGTCCATATTACATGACCTTAATGAGCGGTATTACGTCACCGCTCAGCACAGGAGAGCTGCAGGAAGCCGGGTACAACGCAGGATTGCCGGGACGTTCAGCGATGGCACGGGGAGGGTGAGTATGATGTCCCAGCCACCGGCTCCTGCCGCGGCACCCCCTCCCCAGCTGGTTTCTGCCCAGTGACTCGTGTATAAGCCGAGGGGGCATTTTCAGCACAAAAAAAGGTGCTGAAAATCTCGGCTTATACATGAGTATATACGGTATTTATAATAATCTTTGATAATAATAAATTTTCATAGAATCATAGAATAGTAGAGTTGGAAGGGACCTCCTGGGCCATCTGGTCCAACCCCCTGCTCAAAGCAGGATTCACTAAATCATCCCAGACAGATGTCTGTCCAGCCTCTGTTTGAAGACTTCCATTGAAGGAGAACTCACCACCTCTCGTGGCAGCCTGTTCCACTCATTGATCACCCTAACTGTCAAAAAGTTTTTTCTAATATCTAATCTGTGTCTCCTCCCATTCAGTTTCATCCCATTGCTTCTAGTCTTTCCTTGTGCAAATGAGAATAAAGATGATCCCTTGATCATCCCTTGAGATATTTGTAGACAGCTATTAAGTCTCCTCTCAGTCTTCTTTTTTGCAAGCTAAACATTCCCAAATTCTGCAACCGTTCCTCATAGGACATGGTTTGCAGACCGGTCACCATTCTGGTGGCTCTTCTCTGAACTTGCTCCAGTTTGTTGATGTCTTTTTTAAAATGTGGTGCCCAAAACTGGACACAGTATTCCAGATGAGGTCTGACCAAAGAGGAGTAGAGGGCAATAATGACCTCACGTGATCTAGACTGTATGCTTCTGTTGATATATCCTAGAATTGCATTTGCCTTTTTTGCTGCTGCATCACACTGTTGACTCATGTTCAGTCTGTGATCAATTAGTATACCCAAGTCTTTTTCACATGTGCTGTTACTTAGCCCTATTCCTCCCATTTTGTATATGCTTTTTTCATTTTTATTGCCCAGATGTAGTACTTTGCATTTTTCCCTGTTAAAATCCATTCTGTTAGTTGCTGCCCACTGCTCCAGTTTATTTATATCTTTTTGAATCCTCTCTCTCTTCTCTAGTATTAGCTACCCCTCCTAGCTTTGTGTCATCAGCAAGTTTGATCAGTTTACCCTCAATTCCTTCATCTAAATCATTGATAAAGATGTTGAACAATACAGGGCCCAAAACAGAGCCTTGTGGTACCCCACTTGATACATTCTTCCAACTGGATGTGCAGCCATTTACGACCACTCTTTGGGTCCGATCACTAAGCCAGTTATGAATCCACCTAACAGTTGCCTTGTCCATTCCATACTTAGTCATTTTTTCAATAAGGATTGTGTGAGATACTTTGTCAAATTCTTTGCTGAAGTCAAGATATACTATATCTACAGCATTTCCCTGATCCACCCAGTCAGTGATTCTGTCATAGAAGGAAATTAAGTTAGTCTGACATGACTTATTAGTTACAAACCCATGCTGACTCTGTTTAATCACTTCATTCTTATCCAGGTTAACTTTGTTATATACGATGACTCGGGTTCTCCTTTTCATATATGTATAAAAAGGATGATGTGATCAAAATACTCATTTACCTAATAATTCTGGACACTATATATATTTTCAGTGCATTAATATATATATATATATATTATATATATATATTCAATGCTTTTGAATCAGAGGTGTATATACCATACTCTGGCCTAGTAGTGGTAACAGCCACAGCCTCGTCCATTACTCGTCAGTTAATTGCGTAATTATCCTGATGATTGGAGGCAGTGAAGTTGCGTCCCCTTAAAAATTGGTGGCAGCGGTGAGATCTAAATGATCTCTCCTGTGTTTTCCATGACATCAATCATTGATGGATTCCATGTTCCTTGATATCTTTTCACAATATCCTGCTGAAATCTCTCAACATGCTCATCGCTCACTGATCCGCAGTTTGATGGAAAAAGGTCTAGATGCAAATGTCACGCCCGAGGGGCCGTGGGGTACTCGGTACCGAGCCTGTTGACCTCTACGGGGGATGTCACGGCGGCAACGACCCGGTCCGTGGCCCCAGGTGGTCAATTTAAAAGGGGGATATATTTACAAGGGATAAAGTTTATTTAATGATTCGTGACGCCAGTTGGAGTATTCGACTGTATTATAGCCGGCACTGCAGAGGATCTCTGGGGGAGTAGATGGTGATGGCAGTGCAGATGTTAAACCCTCTCCATCCAGGGCAGGTCCCCCCCAGAGATGGTGATATAAGTAGAAGGCACTGAGTAATGAAGCAGGAGACACGGAAAGTCACTTTAACATTTACTGGAGTTATGCTGCAGTCCATATCAGATATTACAACCCTCACAGTTTACAGTTTGCTCCGGGTAATGTGGTTTAACCTTCTCTGCCAGGCTCAGTGTATCTTCCTGCTAATCTAATCCCTTCGGGGACTAAGGCTTTCTGGGGTTTAGAACTTCCCAGTATCGCTTCTACTCAAGGTGTATTTCACCTTCAGCCACATGCAGTCTGAATCCTTTGTGAAGCAGCTTGTACTGAAGACTCTTCACTGACTCCTGGTCACTACTGTAATTCTGTGCTAAAAAAACAACACCTACTGCTGGTTGTGTAAACCCACGCAGTCCCTCAGCTTATCATCCAGCTTTGGAAGCCTGAATGATCTAGGGGCTGGCTCCCTGTTTGCTAGATCACACTTAGGGATCACCTCACATGAGTAATGGCGTCCCGAGAGTTCATCTTCCTTCTCCTCACACGGAACAACAACTCAGCTCCTCCCCCTTCCCAATTATGGTACGTCTGCAAAGCTCTTAGCCTCAGACCAGTAAGGGATCGAGGCAAAATATGTGTACCTGCCTAACAGAGAAGCATAACTCCCATTGCTTACAACACACATATAAAACAGTACACTTTTAACCCTTTCTGTGGCGAATAAGACGCATTGCGCCACACAAATATAACAAAAGAATCTTTAAGGATTGTTGCAGCCAAAATATTTGAGAAGATGCTCCATAATTTGCTTTTGATTTTAAAAAAATAATAATTACCACTAATGCAAATGCTACCAATGCAGACAGAAAGCAGCAGTACTTTGTTTATCCAGCCAAAAGACCAACTAAGAGGGCAACTACCTTTAATTCAACACAAAGGGGCCTCAAATAGTGATGAGCGAGTATGCTCGGTACTCGGGTTTTCCTGAGCATGCTCGGGTGGCCTCCGAATATTTGGGTGTGCTCGGAGATTTAGTTTCTGTCACCACAGCTGCATGATTTGTGGCTAATAGACGGCCTGAATACATGTGAGTATTGCCTGTTTGTTAGGAAAACCCCACATGTATTCAGGCTGTCTAGCAGCCGCAAATCATGCAGTTGCAGCGACACACACTAAATCTCCGAGCACGTCCAAATACTCGGAGACCACCCGAGCATGCTCGGGAAAACCTGAGTACCGAGCATACTCGCTCATCACTAGCCGCAAATTCTGGTCATAGTTCAGGCACCTAAACAGTTGTTTCAGGTTGTCATATGTTTCTTTCATGTGGACTGTATAACCAACAGGAATTACAGGTAGCAAATTGCCATTATGCAGCATGATAGTTTTTGGGCTTGTTTTGGATGAATCAATGAAGAACCTCTCTTCCACTCGATTATGTCTTATCTTCAAAAGCTTCCATTAAACTGTTGATGTTGCTGCATGCCACAAGATCACCATCCATGAACAAGTATTGGACAAAATCTTTATCATGGTTGTGGAAAAAAGAAATTCAAACATCGCCCTCTAGGAAATGTTTCTGGAGCTTTTGGAACTGGCAGTTCTCCTGTATGTGGTACTGGGCATATTGCAGATGGAATGTTTGAATGTTTGGATACTGTAAAGTTCACTTCTTCTTCCTTGAAACACCTTTTCAAATTTGGGTCACCATGCAGAAATAGCAATTAGTAGCACAATCGGTTGTCTCTCTCCAGATCATTGGGACTGCAAAAGGCATAAATTGCCTCTTCCAATGCAACCACTAGATAAAATGTGATGCACATCTATTGCAGCATACTGTATGTGTGGAGCCCAACTCTTGTCCCGATGTCCTTATTTGCAGCCAAAATACAGGTTGCAGGCTTTCCTTATCATGGCAGTCAAATTTCACCTTTGTGACGCAAAAGTGACTTCTCCGCTTATGTAGCAAAAACTATCCACTTTGTTAATGCAAGAAGAAGGTATCGTATATACTCATGTATAAGCCGACCCGTGTATAAGCCGACCCCCCTAATTTTGCCACAAAAAACTGGGAAAACTTATTGACTCGCGTATAAGCCTAGGGTGAAAAATGATTATGCCCCATATGATGCTCCACAGATTATGCCCCCATATGCTGCACAGATTATGCCCAATATGCTCCACAGATTATGCCCCCATATGCTCCAGATTATGCCCAATATGCTTCAGAGATTATGCCCCCATATGCTCCAGATTATGCCTCCATATATTCCACAGATTATGCCCCCATATGATCCACAGATTATGCCCCCATATGCTCCAGATTATGCCCCCATATGTTCCACAGATTATGCCCCCATATGCTCCCATATGCTCCAGATTATGCCCCATATGTTCCACAGATTATGCCCCCATTTGCTCCAGATTATGCCCCATATGTTCCACAGATTATGCCCCCATATGCTCCAGATTATGCCCCATATGTTCCACAGATTATGCCCCCATATGCTCCATATTATGCCCCCATATTTTCCACAGTTTATGCCCCCATATGCTCCAGATTATGCCCCCATATGTTCCATAGCTTATGTCCCCATATGCTTCAGATTATGCCCCATATGTTCCACAGTTTATGCCCCCAAATGCTCCAGATTATGCCCCCATATGCTCCAGATTATGCCCCATATGTTCCACAGCTTATGCCCCCATATGCTCCATATTATGCCCCCATATGCTCCAGATTATGCCCCATATGCTCCAGATTATGCCCCATATGTTCCACAGCTTATGCACCCATATGCTCCAGATTATTCCCCCATATGCTGCACAATTATGTCCCATAGTATAGGCCTCATATGCTGCTGCTGCTGCAAAAAAAAATGACATACTCACCTCTCGTCGCTGGGGGCCAGGTGCCGGTGTCCTGAGCAGGCGGGGACACCAGCACACTATGGGGGACAGGTGCCGGTGTCACCGCTCGCTCAGGACCCCGGCACCTGAGATATTTACCTGTCCTCTCTGCACCGCTGCGCTGCTCCCTCGGTCTGACTCCTCTTGCTGTGAATGATCTGGCAGGGGGCGGGGCGCGCACTAACGACATCATCGTGCCCTCTGCCTGAACATTCACAGAGAACAATTTGGTCCAAGGACCAGAAAAACGACCACAGATCCAAAAAATTAAGAAAAATAGCAAAATTCTTTATTAAATACATGAAATTTGCATAAAATGGACAGGTGTACTCAAACAGTGACAAATAGTGGGGTATGATGTCTAACAAGGACATCTACCAATGGAATGCACATGTAACTGAACTCCCTGATTGATATCAAGATTATAAAGGGCACAGTTTAAAGTCAGACATAGCGATATTAACATGACCAATATGGGGCATCACAGTGTAGAAATGCAAGTGCATATATAAAAAAACGTGTGCCACCACATAAAGGGAAGGTAACAATGTAAATAATGGTGTACCTCTTAGGGAAAATATCCACTAAATAGTCTGAAATAAACTGGGTCTCAGCGTATACAAGATACTGCCCACTAAGTATGAAAAATTGCCGGTAAAATGTCCACCATGTAAGTGGGATGTCAATGTACTACCTGCTATAGAAGCAGAGTGCCAATGTGCACTAGCAAATATTACCTCTCGTAGTATAGTAGCCGGCACAATCAGGGAGAAACAGGTATGTGCAAACGTGCCCCAACGCACGTTTCGGATGCTCGTCCTTACCCCTGACGAAGGACGAGCATCCGAAACGTGCGTTGGGGCACGTTTGCACATACCTGTTTCTCCCTGATTGTGCCGGCTACTATACTACGAGAGGTAATATTTGCTAGTGCACATTGGCACTCTGCTTCTATAGCAGGTAGTACATTGACATCCCACTTACATGGTGGACATTTTACCGGCAATTTTTCATACTTAGTGGGCAGTATCTTGTATACGCTGAGACCCAGTTTATTTCAGACTATTTAGTGGATATTTTCCCTAAGAGGTACACCATTATTTACATCGTTACCTTCCCTTTATGTGGTGGCACACGTTTTTTTATATATGCACTTGCATTTCTACACAGTGATGCCCCATATTGGTCATGTTAATATCGCTATGTCTGACTTTAAACTGTGCCCTTTATAATCTTGATATCAATCAGGGAGTTCAGTTACATGTGCATTCCATTGGTAGATGTCCTTGTTAGACATCATACCCCACTATTTGTCACTGTTTGAGTACACCTGTCCATTTTATGCATATTTCATGTATTTAATAAAGAATTTTGCTATTTTTCTTAATTTTTTGGATCTGTGGTCGTTTTTCTGGTCCTTGGACCAAATTGTTCTCATAGTAATTTCCAGCGATAGATCCTAGATATCCTTACTAGCAACACTAATGTCTAGCCACTTACTTTGATACCATGGTGATGCTTTCTGTTCTGTTGCTATGTCATATTTGTTCTGAACATTCACAGCCAGAGGAGTCAGACCGAGGAGCAGCGCAGCGGTGGACCGGGGGACAGGTAAATATAGCTATACTCACCCCTCCACCGCGCGTCCCTGCAGCCTCTCCTCTTCTACCGGCGCTCTCCGCAGCGCTTCAGTCCTGCAGCGGTCACGTGGTACCGCTCATTAAAGTCATGAATATGTGCATATTCATGACTTTAATGAGCGGTGCCACGTGACCGCTGCAGGAAAGAGTCGGAGATCGTGGGAGAAGCAGGGGGGCTGCAGAGACAGCGCCGGCGGAGGGGTGAGTTGATCCGACACCCCCGCTCCATTCCCCCGCCGACCCCCGTATATGACCCGCGTATAAGCCGAGAGGGGGACTTTCAGCCCTAAAAAATGGGCTGAAAATCTCGGCTTATACATGGGTATAAACGGTATATCTGAAAAAACATATAGAAAAATGTTAAAGGTAAGAAAGCAAGCTAAGAAAGCTCAAAATTGTATACCTTACACAGAGAGCATTTATAAAAGTTGGTGATGCAACTGTAATTGGGATTATCTAATTGTAGCCAAATTGGCGTTTTTTGATTGGTCACCCTAAGATGATAGAATGCTGAGGGCTCTATAGACTAAATAGATGATGTAATAGACTAGCTACTAATAATGCAATAATAATGATCAAATAATAAATAAGTAATTTTTCTATAGGCCAGCATGAAAGGTATCATAAGTAATTATAACATCCTATGGATCGTGAAAATTAGAGACAATAAGCAAATTTAAGCATCATATTTGCTTTCAGCACCACAAAATTAGTTGAGTTCAACTATTTTCGTATCTGACTGTAGAATAATGCTATCTGAAATGTATTCCATAATGTCTTTGTACAAGTCCCCTCTAAAATGTAAAGTGCTGCAAAATATGTTGGCACTATAGAAGTAAAAATTATTATTTTTACTATTATCTGAGAATTCCCTAAAGTGTGGGTTTCTAAATAAGTAAATTCTTTTCAGTCTTTTTTTTTAATTAGTTATTTTCTTACCACTTTTTAAGCACACTGTCAAATTAAGTATCTTGAGACAAGAGCCAAAGGTTGCTGTTACTTTCAGCCTTAGGGCCTAGTCATTCAAGAAAAATGATAAACAGAATTTTTATGTTTCCTGAGCCTGTACAAAACGCTATACCTTTATTCTACCATAGCTAGAAATGAAGCAGCAATTTCATCCAGTGGAATTATTACTGTGTCTTGTTTAATTCTTGCCTAACAAATGTCAGCTGTAATGTATTACAGATTATTCAGTCAATTTGACGGTTGCAGGTGAAGGAAAAGATCACAAATCTCTTATTTTAGTGTAAAAGGGTCACCAGTAGAGTTGAGCGATACTTTCCGATATCCAAAAGTATCGGAATCGGAATGGTATCGCCGATACACAAAAAATATCGGCGATACCCGATACCGATACCGGAAATACAATGTAAGTCTATGGGAACAAAATATCGGAATTAAAAAAAAACCATTCTTGCCTTGTTGGTTAATTGTACATGAAGGAAAACAACAAAGAGTAATGTAGAATTTATTGGGGGAGGTTGAGGAGACATTAAAGGCATAGATGTTTAACACAATGCAATGGAATAGCATTAATATTTCTTTTTTTGAAATACGTTTGGATTGACGAAGAAATTGACAATGTTGTTAACCTTTTTTCTATTTTGTCAAATATGTCTGTTTCACAACTTCCATGCTCTTCACCTTTTTAACTTTTCACACACTTTCTCCTTCATAATCTTCAGCAGCATCATCTTTCTCATCAAATTATTCTTCATCTTCACCTTCTTAATCTTCTAAAACTTCTTGCTATTCATCTTTTTGTTAACATTACTTATATTGTTCTTATTAAACAGTTATTATTCTTCATATTCTACTTCTTCATCTTCTTCCTATTCATCCTTTTCATCATATTCTTATTTGTGACAGACATTCCTGTACTTGTAATCTGTAAAACTCTGAATTTTCATCCTTCCGTTCTTGCTGTCACGAAAGATTTTAATTACAACAGTATTTGTCCGCGTTCAGTTTAGCCTGCAGCAGCATCAGGCATTTTCCAGGGGCACCACGAGGAGGAACGGACTCACCCCCATACACTGCTTAGTCTTCTTCTGCTTAGAATTTAGAGCATATATTTTGCTCTTCATTTTGGTCTTATACTTAATGTTCTTCTGCTTTTTGATCTTCTGCTTATTGTTCTTCTGTCTCTTGTTCTGTATCTTGTAGTTTGTCTTAACCTTCTTTGTCCTGTTGGTGATGGTACAAAAGCCAATGGAAGTAACGAGGACCAGCTGACTGTGCTGGAACCCGGAGGGTCAGCAGAAGGAAAAGAGCCAATGGCACAACCGAGGACCAGCTGACGTTACTGGGACACGGTTACTAAGCAGGAGGTACCTGTGCTCCAAAGCACTACCAAGGACCAGCAGACGTTGCTGGAACTCGGATACCGACATGGAGGCACCTAGGCCAAAGGCACTGCGGAGAACCAGCTGACGGTACTGGAACCCGGATGGGTAGCAGAAGGTACAAGAGCCAATGAAAGTAACGAGGACCAGCTGACTGTGATGGAACCCGGAGGGTCAGCAGAAGGAAAAGAGCCAATGGCACAACCGAGGACCAGCTGACGTTACTGGGACACGGTTACTAAGCAGGAGGTACCTGTGCTCCAAAGCACTACCAAGGACCAGCAGACGTTGCTGGAACTCGGATACCGACATGGAGGCACCTAGGCCAAAGGCACTGCGGAGAACCAGCTGACGGTACTGGAACCCGGACGGGTAGAAGAAGGTACAAGAGCCAATGCAAGTGACGAGGACCAGCTGACTGTGCTGGAACCCGGAGGGGCAGCAGAAGGAAAAGAGCCAAAGGCACAACCGAGGACCAGCTGACGTTACTGGGACATGGTTACTAAGCAGGAGGTACCTGTGCTCCAAAGCACTACCAAGGACCAGCAGACGTTGCTGGAACTCGGATACCGACATGGAGGCACCTAGGCCAAAGGCACTGCGGAGAACCAGCTGACGGTACTGGAACCCGGACGGGTAGAAGAAGGTACAAGAGCCAATGCAAGTGACGAGGACCAGCTGACTGTGATGGAACCCGGAGGGGCAGCAGAAGGAAAAGAGCCAAAGGCACAACTGAGGACCAGCTGATGTTACTGGGACATGGTTACTAAGCAGGAGGTACCTGTGCTCCAAAGCACTACCAAGGACCAGCAGACGTTGCTGGAACTCGGATACCGACATGGAGGCACCTAGGCCAAAGGCACTGCGGAGAACCAGCTGACGGTACTGGAACCCGGATGGGTAGCAGAAGGTACCCATGGAAATTAAAGTTGAGGCAGCAGGACTGTTTGCCGTTCACACAGCAGGGGAACAGCTGACATTACTGAACCCCAGTAACACGGGAGCAAGTGTTAACTGTGCTAACAGCACTTCCGAGAAACAACTGGCGGTGTTGTAGCCCAGGGATGAGAAGAGAACATGGTGGAGGCAGCAGGACTGTTTGCCGTTCACACAGCAGGGGAACAGCTGACATTACTGAACCCCAGTAACACGGGAGCAAGTGTTAACTGTGCTAACAGCACTTCCGAGAAACAACTGGCGGTGTTGTAGCCCAGGGATGAGAAGAGAACATGGTGGAGGCAGCAGGACTGTTTGCCGTTCACACAGCAGGGGAACAGCTGACATTACTGAACCCCAGTAACACGGGAGCAAGTGTTAACTGTGCTAACAGCACTTCCGAGAAACAACTGGCGGTGTTGTAGCCCAGGGATGAGAAGAGAACATGGTGGAGGCAGCAGGACTGTTTGCCGTTCACACAGCAGGGGAACAGCTGACATTACTGAACCCCAGTAACACAGGAGCAAGTGTAGACTGTGCTAACAGCACTTCCGAGAAACAACTGGCGGTGTTGTAACCCAGGGATGAGAAGAGAACAGGGTGGAGGCAGCAGGACTTTTTGCCGTTCACACAGCAGGGGAACAGCTGACATTACTGAACCCCAGTAACACGGGAGCAAGTGTTAACTGTGCTAACAGCACTTCCGAGAAACAACTGGCGGTGTTGTAGCCCAGGGATGAGAAGAGAACATGGTGGAGGCAGCAGGACTGTTTGCCGTTCACACAGCAGGGGAACAGCTGACATTACTGAACCCCAGTAACACAGGAGCAAGTGTAGACTGTGCTAACAGCACTTCCGAGAAACAACTGGCGGTGTTGTAACCCAGGGATGAGAAGAGAACAGGGTGGAGGCAGCAGGACTTTTTGCCGTTCACACAGCAGGGGAACAGCTGACATTAATGAACCCCAGTAACACGGGAGCAAGTGTTAACTGTGCTAACAGCACTTCCGAGAAACAACTGGCGGTGTTGTAGCCCAGGGATGAGAAGAGAACATGGTGGAGGCAGCAGGACTGTTTGCCGTTCACACAGCAGGGGAACAGCTGACATTACTGAACCCCAGTAACACGGGAGCAAGTGTTAACTGTGCTAACAGCACTTCCGAGAAACAACTGGCGGTGTTGTAGCCCAGGGATGAGAAGAGAACATGGTGGAGGCAGCAGGACTGTTTGCCGTTCACACAGCAGGGGAACAGCTGACATTACTGAACCCAGTAACACAGGAGCAAGTGTAGACTGTGCTAACAGCACTTCCGAGAAACAACTGGCGGTGTTGTAACCCAGGGATGAGAAGAGAACAGGGTGGAGGCAGCAGGACTTTTTGCCGTTCACACAGCAGGGGAACAGCTGACATTACTGAACCCCAGTAACACGGGAGCAAGTGTTAACTGTGCTAACAGCACTTCCGAGAAACAACTGGCGGTGTTGTAGCCCAGGGATGAGAAGAGAACATGGTGGAGGCAGCAGGACTGTTTGCCGTTCACACAGCAGGGGAACAGCTGACATTACTGAACCCCAGTAACACGGGAGCAAGTGTTAACTGTGCTAACAGCACTTCCGAGAAACAACTGGCGGTGTTGTAGCCCAGGGATGAGAAGAGAACATGGTGGAGGCAGCAGGACTGTTTGCCGTTCACACAGCAGGGGAACAGCTGACATTACTGAACCCCAGTAACACAGGAGCAAGTGTAGACTGTGCTAACAGCACTTCCGAGAAACAACTGGCGGTGTTGTAGCCCAGGGATGAGAAGAGAACATGGTGGAGGCAGCAGGACTTTTTGCCGTTCACACAGCAGGGGAACAGCTGACATTACTGAACCCCAGTAACACGGGAGCAAGTGTTAACTGTGCTAACAGCACTTCCGAGAAACAACTGGCGGTGTTGTAGCCCAGGGATGAGAAGAGAACATGGTGGAGGCAGCAGGACTGTTTGCCGTTCACACAGTAGGGGAACAGCTGACATTACTGAACCCCAGTAACACGGGAGCAAGTGTTAACTGTGCTAACAGCACTTCCGAGAAACAACTGGCGGTGTTGTAGCCCAGGGATGAGAAGAGAACATGGTGGAGGCAGCAGGACTGTTTGCCGTTCACACAGCAGGGGAACAGCTGACATTACTGAACCCCAGTAACACAGGAGCAAGTGTAGACTGTGCTAACAGCACTTCCGAGAAACAACTGGCGGTGTTGTAACCCAGGGATGAGAAGAGAACAGGGTGGAGGCAGCAGGACTTTTTGCCGTTCACACAGCAGGGGAACAGCTGACATTACTGAACCCCAGTAACACGGGAGCAAGTGTTAACTGTGCTAACAGCACTTCCGAGAAACAACTGGCGGTGTTGTAGCCCAGGGATGAGAAGAGAACATGGTGGAGGCAGCAGGACTGTTTGCCGTTCACACAGCAGGGGAACAGCTGACATTACTGAACCCCAGTAACACGGGAGCAAGTGTTAACTGTGCTAACAGCACTTCCGAGAAACAACTGGCGGTGTTGTAGCCCAGGGATGAGAAGAGAACATGGTGGAGGCAGCAGGACTGTTTGCCGTTCACACAGCAGGGGAACAGCTGACATTACTGAACCCCAGTAACACGGGAGCAAGTGTTAACTGTGCTAACAGCACTTCCGAGAAACAACTGGCGGTGTTGTAGCCCAGGGATGAGAAGAGAACATGGTGGAGGCAGCAGGACTGTTTGCCGTTCACACAGCAGGAGAACAGCTGACATTACTGAACCCCAGTAACACGGGAGCAAGTGTTAACTGTGCTAACAGCACTTCCGAGAAACAACTGGCGGTGTTGTAGCCCAGGGATGAGAAGAGAACATGGTGGAGGCAGCAGGACTGTTTGCCGTTCACACAGCAGGGGAACAGCTGACATTACTGAACCCCAGTAACACGGGAGCAAGTGTTAACTGTGCTAACAGCACTTCCCGAGAAACAACTGGCGGTGTTGTAGCCCAGGGATGAGAAGAGAACATGGTGGAGGCAGCAGGACTGTTTGCCGTTCACACAGCAGGGGAACAGCTGACATTACTGAACCCCAGTAACACAGGAGCAAGTGTAGACTGTGCTAACAGCACTTCCGAGAAACAACCGGCGGTGTTGTAACCCAGGGATGAGAAGAGAACAGGGTGGAGGCAGCAGGACTTTTTGCCGTTCACACAGCAGGGGAACAGCTGACATTACTGAACCCCAGTAACACGGGAGCAAGTGTTAACTGTGCTAACAGCACTTCCGAGAAACAACTGGCGGTGTTGTAGCCCAGGGATGAGAAGAGAACATGGTGGAGGCAGCAGGACTGTTTGCCGTTCACACAGCAGGGGAACAGCTGACATTACTGAACCCCAGTAACACGGGAGCAAGTGTTAACTGTGCTAACAGCACTTCCGAGAAACAACTGGCGGTGTTGTAGCCCAGGGATGAGAAGAGAACATGGTGGAGGCAGCAGGACTGTTTGCCGTTCACACAGCAGGGGAACAGCTGACATTACTGAACCCCAGTAACACAGGAGCAAGTGTAGACTGTGCTAACAGCACTTCCGAGAAACAACTGGCGGTGTTGTAGCCCAGGGATGAGAAGAGAACATGGTGGAGGCAGCAGGACTTTTTGCCGTTCACACAGCAGGGAACAGCTGACATTACTGAACCCCAGTAACACGGGAGCAAGTGTTAACTGTGCTAACAGCACTTCCGAGAAACAACTGGCGGTGTTGTAGCCCAGGGATGAGAAGAGAACATGGTGGAGGCAGCAGGACTGTTTGCCGTTCACACAGCAGGGGAACAGCTGACATTACTGAACCCCAGTAACACAGGAGCAAGTGTAGACTGTGCTAACAGCACTTCCGAGAAACAACTGGCGGTGTTGTAACCCAGGGATGAGAAGAGAACAGGGTGGAGGCAGCAGGACTGTTTGCCGTTCACACAGCAGGGGAACAGCTGACATTACTGAACCCCAGTAACACAGGAGCAAGTGTAGACTGTGCTAACAGCACTTCCGAGAAACAACTGGCGGTGTTGTAACCCAGGGATGAGAAGAGAACAGGGTGGAGGCAGCAGGACTTTTTGCCGTTCACACAGCAGGGGAACAGCTGACATTACTGAACCCCAGTAACACGGGAGCAAGTGTTAACTGTGCTAACAGCACTTCCGAGAAACAACTGGCGGTGTTGTAGCCCAGGGATGAGAAGAGAACATGGTGGAGGCAGCAGGACTGTTTGCCGTTCACACAGCAGGGGAACAGCTGACATTACTGAACCCCAGTAACACAGGAGCAAGTGTAGACTGTGCTAACAGCACTTCCGAGAAAAACTGGCGGTGTTGTAGCCCAGGGATGAGAAGAGAACAGGGTGGAGGCAGCAGGACTGTTTGCCGTTCACACAGCAGGGGAACAGCTGACATTACTGAACCCCAGTAACACAGGAGCAAGTGTAGACTGTGCTAACAGCACTTCCAAGCAACAACTGGCGGTGTTGGAGCCCAGGGTCAAGGAGGATGTTTAAATACTAGATCAAGTATTTTCCTTGTTACGTGTCAATTAAAAATGTCTATACTCCAAACAAGAGAAATATAACCTTTAGTACCATAAGATGATGATTTTACTTTAAAAAATATATGTAAATTAATAATTGACAAACATAAACGCATACATTAACATGTTGAAAAGCAATGCAAACCACAATAAAAATCGGTTAAATAATCTGCTATACGGTTTTAAATAAAAGCATACAAGTACATATCAGAATCCATTAATGATGGATAAGTAACAGTATGTACAACATTTTCATTTGCTGAATAATATCACTAAAAAGTTTTTAAAAATATCTAAAATTTCCATCATGTAATACTGATAATATGTGCCAATCATTTATATTAACAAAAAAACCTTTAAAAGTGCATAGTGAAAACAGCTATTTATGCCTGACTGTGGACTTGCAAGCATGACAACGGATAGATAAGGTATATATAGATGAGACTGCATAGCCACAGATGGTGAATGGCGATGTAATACTGTACCTCAATAAAGTGTGCGTTACTACTACATCCTTTTTTTTATATAGCTTTATAAAAGGGTACGTGCATGTATGCTTGCGCCTTTGTTTGGACGCACAGACTGGCTTCCTGCTGTGACGCGTTGGGTATTGGAGCGTCTGTGCGTCTTATGACGCAGACTAACATTCACGGTGCGCATCGTTCATCATCGCAAGCGTACCGACAACACAAAGGCGTTGTCATGACTGCTTTACTCAGTAAACATGCACCTATGATGAAACATACACGCATGTGCCCTATTACATAACAAGCTACAAGAAAAATGCGTGTGAGGTGTGACACAGCTGTTTTGTTAAGGTACAGTATTATATCGACATTGTACAGGTGTCGCTATTCAGTCTGATAAATAGATATCATTCACCTATTCTATCAGTTGTCGTTCTTTCAGCACCACTTACAGGTATATATTTTGCTATTGTGACTATGCACTATTGACTTTACCAAGGTAATGCATGATTTTTGTTAGCGATTATCATGTTTACATGAAGGACCTTTATGATATGGGCTGTTAACTTTCTAATCAAATATGTATTTTTTAAAATGACACAAATATAAGTAATGTTGAAGAGGACTATTCCTACATGCATTGTTTGCACAATATTACAGGTGTACATCACGTCCCTTAATCAACATTGGATATTATATTTACTTGTATGCTTTTATTTCAAAGGCAAGAACACTGAAGTATAACCTTCGCACTGCAGCAGTTGTCAAAGTTCAACCCACATTATGCACTTCCAACATTGCAGTATTTGAGTCATCATGATGTGAGTTGGATTTGTCTAAGCTATAGAGTGACAAGGTTGACCATCAGTATCCTATAGCATAAGTAGGCTTTTGTGTTTGCATTTGTTTTCGACATGTGCATATCTGTAATAATATGTCACAATTATTTTGTTACAGATTTGTGACAAAGACAAAGCATTTTATGGTTTGAAAGTTGACGTTTCAAATGTTTACAGCTTAGAAATCATGGTGTAGCCTCATATCTATGTGTAGCACTAGACACTTTGAGATGTCATGTTTTTTTCACCATGATTAGGTAGCTAGCAGTAATTTTTGCCGGACACACAGCAGGGGAACAGCAGGCGTTACTGAACCCCACAAACACATCAGCGATTGTTTTCATCTGTGCATCTAACACTTCTGAGCAGCAACTGGCGCTGTTGAAGCCCAGGGTCAAGGAGGGTGTAGGCAGAGGCCTAGTATGAGACGTTTGAAGTTGAAGTTGTAGTTAGCAGCAGGAATTTTTGCCAGACACACAGCAGGGGAACAGCAGGCGTTACTGAACCCCACAAACACATCAGCGATTGTTTTCATCTGTGCATCTAACACTTCTGAGCAGCAACTGGCGCTGTTGAAGCCCAGGGTCAAGGAGGGTGTAGGCAGAGGCCTAGTATGAGACGTTTTAAGTTGAAGTTGTAGTTAGCAGCAGTAATTTTTGCCAGACACACAGCAGGGGAACAGCAGGCGTTACTGAACCCCACAAACACATCAGCGATTGTTTTCATCTGTGCATCTAACACTTCTGAGCAGCAACTGGCGCTGTTGAAGCCAGGGTCAAGGAGGGTGTTGGCACAAAATATTGAGTTATTGCCTTGTTACATGGCCATTGCAAATGTATGTACTTCAAACAAGAATAAATGAAGTTTTACTACGACAATAAAATGATGAATTTCAATTACAAGAATAGAAAAATATTTATACTTGACAGTCCTCTGTGGTTGATAACGTTTAATGGCTAACTGAAAATATGGTAACAAATTCAAAGCTTTCGAGACTACTCAGGTGTCTTCATCAGGCTAAGAGTAAAGCCAAAAATGAAGAATCACATATTTCTACACACAACAGGACACAGGAATAGCTAAGACAAGTGAGGGAGGGACAAGTGAGGGGAGACCGGCAACAAAAAGGAGAACAATGATGAATTATCAGCGCCACACAATCACAGATAAATTAATGAATTTACCTGTGGCAAAAGACTTTTGTATGCCCAGTCATAGCATCATGGATATGGAATTACTGGTATTAAAATATAACTTCAAATATGAGAAACGTACAAAGGTTTCAGAATATAAGCTCATCATGACCTTTGACACTGTTAGTGATGGAATGAATAGATCACATGGATTTATGTCATTCTATATCAATTAAGGAATCTGCGTCTATGCCCTTCAAGGGTCATGAAAACCCAAAAAAAGACGCCAATGAGAGGGCAATCAAACTTTCTATCCTTATCTAGGAACTGTTCCAATATTTATGTTCATCCCTGTGAGATAATGACAGTTCTGATACACGTCACTTACTTGTCTTACCTATTGCACTATTCCTGTGTCCTGTTGTGTATAGAAATATGTGATGCTTAATTTTTTTATTTAGTCTTTCCCTGATGAAGAGACGTGAGTAGCCTTGAAAGCTTGCAATTTGTTTCCATCTTTTCAGTTATCCATTAAAAGGTATCAACCACTGCTGACTCTGAAGTCTAAATATTTTTCTATCTACTGGCTAACACGGTACAAAGATACACATGTTTTCTAATTTCAAGAAGGAAAAATAAAGAAAATACAAATATAAACGCATATATGCACATGCCAAAAATAAATGGAACAACACAACACCCAAAAAATTGGTAACAAAATATAGTGTTGTAAATTTAAGAATAAAAGTCCATTTTTTTTTTTATGAATAATGCTTAAGGAACGCTATGTTAAACCATAACATAGTGAAGACAATGGATTTTGTAATAGTCACTCATCATCATCATCGCAAATTTTATGTGACAGTCACAGACATTTCAATTATTTAAGTTCATAAAATCGTAACTTTCTATAGCATGTATGACATGTCCAGCATGGACTCATCAATGTGATTGATGACACAATAATGTACGATAAAAAATAACCATTTAAAAAAACATTAGGCATTGTTTGTCACAATTTAAGTGTGTGCCTGCAAGTGTAGGTGAAACAAAGGCTACGGATAGCAAAGGTATATTCTATGTCTGTATCAGACAGTGGACAGCCTCTGATGGGTAATGCCGATGTTATACTGTACGTCAATAAAGTCTGCGGCTGAAATCATGCATTTTTTGCTTGTAGAGTGTTGAAGAGGGTAAAAGAATGTCTGGTTGCGCAAAGCTTTATCCGTCAACACTACCTTCCTACTGTCACGCATAGGGTAGGGTAGCGTGTGGCAATTAGCTGACTATCAAATGTGAGGTTAGGCTGCGTTATTGCGCACTAGGGACGCAAAAAAAAATACAGCAGTAATAATTAAATGTGTAATACTCCACCTATGACAAACAAAAAAATTACGTTCCCTCTTTAACAATGTACAAGACTAACAAGCCTAATGGTTGACGCTGACTAAATTGAGATACAGTATTACATCAACATTGTCCATGAGTAACTATGCACTGTGATACCTATATACCAGTATTAATTTATATCTCTTGTGGTTGTTTCAACAGCACTTGCAGGTATAACTACCTATTGTCAGTATGCATGATGCACTTTCTAGATGTAATAATTTATTATTGGACATTATTACCATGTTTACATGCTGGCCATTTCATATATGGTGTTTGAAGTTACAGTTGGCATCAGTATGTGTATTTTATAATGTCTGTCATAAATAAAACTCGTGATGATGATGATGAGGATTTAATGATTCGTACATCCATTGACTGCATTATCTTACAGGTACAGATAAAGTTCCTTAAAAAGCATTAATTCATAAGTCTGAAATGTACTTTTATGCATTAATTTCAAAATGTGAAGAGTAGACTATGTTTTATTTTTTGTTACCATTTCTAATAGACATGTGCAGATATGCGCTGTGATGACAAATTATTATTTGTCCATATTTGTCATAAAAATTTATCATTCTAGGCCTGCAAAACTTCACAATTTCATGTTTTCAGCATAACAAGCAGGGTGACGGCTCTTCCCTATTTGGAGCATGTTGGTCATGTGTTTTTCTGTCCATGTGTCGGGAACAGGAGACTTCTTGCCGTTGACACAGCAGGGGAACAGCTGGCGTTACTGAACCCCACTAACAGTAGAGCTTGTGTTTTGTTCTGTGGACATGACACTTCTGAGCAGCAACTGGCAGTGTTGGAGCCCAGGGAGTAGAGTTCAGGTGGTAGAAAGATGAACATAACAGGAGACATGGATAACGTTGCGAACCAGTTATTTAATCTGAAAACGGACAGACAAATTCTGGCGAGATCCATGCCTTGTTCATTTTCAGAAAAGTAAGCCGGTCTACATTATCGGAGGATAGTCGCATGCGACGGTCTGTTAGTACACCACCTGCAGCACTAAAGACGCGCTCCGATAATACACTGGCAGCAGGGCAAGCCAGCACCTCCAATGCATACTGGCTAAGCTCTGGCCATGTATCCAGCTTAGAGACCCAAAACTTGAATGGGGAAGAGCCATCTGGGAGTACACTGAGAGGCAAAGCCAAGTAGTCTGTCACCATCTGACGGATACGTTGCCTCCCGCTGACTGGAGCCCTCTCGGATGGTGTAGACATTTGTGGCGCTGCCACAAAACTTTGCCACATTTTTAACATACTGGTCTTTCCCTGTGCAGAGGCACTGCGTGTGCTCCCTCTTGTTGCAGAGCTCTCTACACTGCCTCGACGCACAGAGCTGCTTTGTAAAGCAGTAGCAGCAGCAGTGCTCTCGGCAGTAAGGTAGAACATTAGGGATTGCACCAGTGTGTCTTGGTACTCCCGCATTTTACGTTCCCGTTTCAACGGTGTGATGAGGCTTTTGACGTTGTCCCGGTAGCGAGGGTCTAGGAGGGTGTACACCCAATAATCAGACGTCGTGAGAATGTGGGCGATGCGGCGGTCGTTTCTTAGGCACTGAAGCATGAAATCAACCATGTGCTGCAGACTCCCAACTGGCAAAGAAACGCTGTCCTCTGCAAGAGGCGTTATCTCTGCCTGCTCTGCATCACCCCACCCTCGCTCTACATACTGACTAGAGCGTTGTGTACCTCCCTCTGGAGCGATGTCTTCCTCCTCCATTGACTCCTCCTCCTCATCCTCCTCACAAAGTGAGCCCTGCCCAGCCCTTTGTGAGGAACCACGTTGCGCTGACTTTCCAGAAGGTGATGGAATTTGTGACTCCTCATCCTCCACCTCTTCCAAAACCTCATCCCTTATTGCTTGCAGTGTTTTTTGAAGCAGGCAGATAAGGGGGACAGTCAGGCTGACTAGTGCATCATCTGCACTCGCCATCCGCGTTGACTCATCAAACGCATGCAAAACGTGGCACATGTCCTTCATAGTGGCCCACTCATTAATGGTGAAGTGTGGACGGCGCAAATTGCGTGTTGATTGCGCCTGATGCAGCTGATACTCCATAACTGCTGGCTGCTGCTCACACAACCGCTCCAACATATGTAACGTTGAATTCCACCTGGTGGATACGTCACATATGATGCGATGTTCAGGAAGGCGCAATCTGCGTTGCAGAGCTGCAATGCGCGATCTGGCCATGCTGGAACGTCGCAAGTGAGCGCACTCTAGGCGGACCTTGTGCAGCAGTGCATCAAGATCCGGATAGTCCCTCAAAAAACTCTGCACGACCAAGTTGAGCACATGTGCCAGACATGGTATGTGAGTGAGTTTGCCAAGGCCCAGAGCTGCCACCAGATTTCGGCCATTGTCACACACTACCAAGCCTGGCTGGAGATTCGCTGGCAAAAACCACACGTCGCTCTCCTGCTTGATGGCATTCCAGACCTCCTGCGCTGTGTGGCTTCGATTCCCCATGGGAATTAATTTCAGAACGGCCTGTTGCCGTTTGGCCACGGCTGTGCTCATATCGGTCGCATCAGGTAAGCGTCCACGGGTCCATGTGGAGGTAGACCGTGACGGCTCCTGCAGCGATGATTCTGAGGAACTGGAGTAGGAGGAGGAGTCAATGTGGACAGACTTGATTCCGGCAATCCTTGGAGTTGGCAGAACACGTACAGCGCCACTCGCAAGATCTGTACCCGGCTCCACAACATTCACCCAATGGGCAGTGAGTGAAAGGTATCGTCCCTGGCCATGGGTACTGGTCCACGCATCGGTGGTCAGGTGGACCTTGCTACTGACGGCGTTTAGTAGCGCATGTTTAATTTTTGCCTCAACATGCTTTTGCAGACCAGGGACGGCTTGCCTGCTGAAATAAAATCGGCTGGGCACATTGTATTGTGGGACTGCCAATGCCATTAATTCACGGAAACTGTCAGTCTCCACCAGTCTGAATGACAGCATTTCAAGGGACAGGAGTTTTGCAATGCCAGCATTCAGAGCCTGTGCTCGTGGATGGTTTGCCGAGTATGGCCGTCTTTTATCCCATGCCTGTGCTACCGATGGCTGTTTTGTGGCCTGGGTGTGTGAGGATGACAGGGAACTTGCAGCTGTGGGTGGAATAACACTGTGTCTCTGGACAACAGTGACAGAGGTTCTTCCATGGCGATCCTTGGAGGAAGCCGAACCAGCTGTGTGTGAACTGGAGGAAGAGGCTCCAACACGAGCTGAAGATGTAGGTGCTGCTGTAGGTTGGCCTACATCTCCAGTGTGTCTTTGTAACTCAACAAAGTGCTTTGACCGCACATGTTTCCACATATTTGTTGTATTAAGGTTACTGACACTTTTACCTCTTTTAATTTTTTGATTACACAGCTTGCATTTGACATAGCAAATATCATCTGCAACTGTATCAAAAAAGGACCACGCAGAGCAAGTCCTGGGAGCGCCCGGTTTGGCTGTTGGAAGAGAACTGCTCCGAACGGGTGCCAAACTGGAGGCTACAGGCAAGCGAGTCTGCAGCCTACCTCTCCCTACTGTTTGGACCGTTGGGGCAATCTCTTCCTCAGAGCTGCTCCCACCACCTTCCTGTTCCTCACGCCATGTTGGGTCTTGGACCTCATCATCTCCACCACTACCCTCTTCCAACACCTGCTGTTGTTGGGTGGTCTGGCCAGCACCATGCTCAACAGAAACTGGCAACTGAGTCTCATCATCATCAGATGCGTTCTGCGGTGTGCTGACCATCGGCACTGGCTCACCCGCCTCTTCAGATTCAGAGAGACACAGCTGTTGCGCATCACTGCATACTGCCTCTTCTTCACATTCCAGAATGCTGCTTGGCTGGGCCCCTGTTTGCAAGCCAACAGATTCTGAGAACAGAAGCAGAGACTCAGCTGGCTCCTGTACAGAGCTCTCTGACTGCCTGGGCAATTTGGCAGGCGGTGAAGAGACTGATGGTTGTTCAACAGTGCTGTGGTCCTGAGAGGAGGTGGAAGCTATTGAAGTCGATGCATTGGCTGCCATCCAACCAACAACGGCTTCAATTTGTTCTTCACGCAGCAGGGGGGTACGCTGAGCTCCTACAAAAGTGCGCATAAAGGAACGCTCACGGGGAAAACTGGTGGATGCTGTGTCACTGGGTGCGGCAGCAGCCACAGAATCCCCACGTCCTCTCCCTGCTGCAAATCCACGGCCTCGACCACGACCACGTGCCTTACTCACTGACTTCTTCATCTTGGTAGATTGATAAAGAAAGTCAGAAAAGTTATAAGGCCTAAGTGTGGTTATTCCTCACAGACTACAGTGAACCCTGCAGACAACTGTTCAGTATCTGTGAAAGGCCCCTTTGTGTACTTCTATAGTGTTTGCAACCAATGTATTGTATACGGATGGAAGCGCGTCACACTAATAGATTAGATTTTTTTCCACTAAAATGGAGCAGCACCAATTAGAGAAAAATGTGAAGGATGAGGCAGTGACACACGCTCAGCAGACTACAACCGGCAGTGGTTGAAGAACAAACTGGAGCGTAATCTGCACTCACAAAATGAAAAGCTCACAGACTACAGTGAACACTGAAACACAACTGTTCAGTAGCTGTTAAAGGCCCTTTGTGCACTTCTATAGTGTTTGCAACCAATGTATTGTATACGGATGGAAGCGCGTCACACTAATAGATTAGATTTTTTTCCACTAAAATGGAGCAGCACCAATTAGAGAAAAATGTGAAGGATGAGGCAGTGACACACGCTCAGCAGACTACAACCGGCAGTGGTTGAAGAACAAACTGGAGCGTAATCTGCACTCACAAAATGAAAAGCTCACAGACTACAGTGAACACTGAAACACAACTGTTCAGTAGCTGTTAAAGGCCCCTTTGTGTACTTCTATAGTGTTTGCAACCAATGTATTGTATACGGATGGAAGCGCGTCACACTAATAGATTAGATTTTTTTCCACTAAAATGGAGCAGCACCAATTAGAGAAAAATGTGAAGGATGAGGCAGTGACACACGCTCAGCAGACTACAACCGGCAGTGGTTGAAGAACTAACTGGAGCGTAATCTGCACTCACAAAATTAAAAGCTCACAGACTACAGTAAACCCTGCAGACAACTGTTCAGTAGCTGTGAAAGGCTCCTTTCTGTACTTCTATAGTGTTTGCAACCAATGTATTGTATACGGATGGAAGCGCGTCACACTAATAGATTAGATTTTTTTCCACTAAAATGGAGCAGCACCAATTAGAGAAAAATGTGAAGGATGAGGCAGTGACACACGCTCAGCAGACTACAACCGGCAGTGGTTGAAGAACAAACTGGAGCGTAATCTGCACTCACAAAATGAAAAGCTCACAGACTACAGTGAACACTGAAACACAACTGTTCAGTAGCTGTTAAAGGCCCCTTTGTGTACTTCTATAGTGTTTGCAACCAATGTATTGTATACGGATGGAAGCGCGTCACACTAATAGATTAGATTTTTTTCCACTAAAATGGAGCAGCACCAATTAGAGAAAAATGTGAAGGATGAGGCAGTGACACACGCTCAGCAGACTACAACCGGCAGTGGTTGAAGAACTAACTGGAGCGTAATCTGCACTCACAAAATTAAAAGCTCACAGACTACAGTAAACCCTGCAGACAACTGTTCAGTAGCTGTGAAAGGCTCCTTTCTGTACTTCTATAGTGTTTGCAACCAATGTATTGTATACGGATGGAAGCACGTCACACTAATAGATTTGATTTTTTTCTAATATAATGGAGCTGCACCAATTCCACAAAATAAAATAAATAAAAAAAAGAGTCAGTGACACGTGCAGATGCCTACAAACAGCGGTGGATGCAGAGCAAACTGCAGCGTCACCTGCACTGTCACACACACACCTTGCACAGAGCTGTTAAAACAACACTGGCAAAATGAAGCTTTACACAGCGGTTGGTAAACTAGCCTGCCTCAAGCACAGTAGTACACAAAATCGCAATATCTAACTGTCCCTCAGAGTGAGCAGAGTAGCGTTCTGTCCCTAACTGAGTTCACAGCACAGTGACGCTAAAATGGCTGCAGCGCCTTTTATAGTGCATTCTGACATCATTTCAGCAGCCAATCACAGCCATGCCATTAGTTAAGATGACCGCAGCATTACAGGATGTGCCCACACTTCATAAGATTCATCATTGGCTGACTAACATCACATTGCCTCTCAAAGAATTATGGGAACTTCCGATTCCGGTATACGATATTGAAAAAGTATCGGAATTAAGTATCGGAATTCCGATAACGCGAATATCGGCCGATACCCGATACTTGCGGTATCGGAATGCTCAACACTAGTCACCAGGATGACTTCCACTGCAGGAGCTGAGATGAGGCTTGACATGAATCAATCAAGCAGGCTCAATTTTACTGTTATAGCACTAATGCCTAAACATGAGCGCGTGGGCCAAAATTAGCACCCGATTATGAGCATACATGATCTTCCCCTGAAAGACAATAATATTGGTATTAAGCTCCTCGAGGGGGAAGATGCTTCTGCTTTTTAATATATCTTAAATTATGTCAGAAAAAACATTGGAACATCACACAAAAGCCACAGTCAGTGTATATTGCTATCTCATAAAGCTGGAGATCTCTACAACAATATTGACACAGGAGCAAGCAAGCAAATGTCAGCCAATATAACATATGAAATACTTAACGTAACCAATTTTCAGCTGTCAATCAGCAGGGAATAATGACTGGTGCAAGGAATCAATAAACCACAATTGAATTCCAGCTCACAAACTTGTTTCGTTCTGCACTATAAAAGACTGTCAAATGTCACACCCCAAGAGATGCAACAGGATTCCAAAGATTTATTTATTTAAAGCTCTGGAGTCTATTAGTAATAGCACTTCTTGTGTCATTGGTGTAAATGTGTAATAAATGTAATTATTTTAAATCAAACATTTTTATGCATCTTTATTAATGCCATTATCAAGAATAAAGTACATTTTATAACTGGTCATAGAATCACATTGGCTATCATTTATCATTTTGGAGAAATACCAATAATATATTCACAAAGCCATCGGAGTTCATAAAAAATAATGCTAGTTATTTTAGGCAATTTCTTTGTTGGATTATTACTGCTTGAACTTACTGTAGCTCACATTTCCCTAATCTCATGAAAATGATTAATGTTCTGCAGTCTTACAAGTTCAGAGTTATCAGTGAATTCCTATTACTTTCCACATTTAAGAGATTGGCCATTAGAAAAAAAGCGCCACTAAAGTTTCACTATCAGGGTAGATCCCAAGTCCAGATTCCACTTTCACTCATTTCAATAGCTAAGCCAGCCCCTTCTTGTGTCAATGTATCAACCATGGGGGAAAACGTGGCTGGCTTAGCTTATGAATGAGATAGTCAGCCTGTCCACTTCACCCATAGTCAGCCAGCCCATTTATCCCATAGCATAGATGTCATGCCCCACAACTTGGGAATCATACAGTGTTATATTATGTTTATATTGTTTATGTTAGGGTATGTGCACACGTTGCGGATTTTGTTGTGGATCCGCAGCGTTTTTGGAAGCTCGAAATTGCACCAAATTCGCAATGTAGTGCACAATCAATGTTAATATACCGTATTTTTCGGACTATAAGACGCACCGGACTATAAGACGCACCCAGGTTTTAGAGGTGGAAAATAGGGAAAAATATATTTGAAGCAAAAAATGTGGTAAAATATTTAATAACATACTATTATATGTGGTGTTATTATATATAATAGTATGCTATTATGTTGGAAGCTACGGGTAGGAGATGGTGCTGCGGGACCAGTGTGGTGTCTGTAAACTACTATGTGAAGACGCTGGAGGGTGAGTATAAGGCCGGGGTCCCACATGCGAGAAACTCGCACGATTTCGTGTGAGTCTCTCGCATGAACACTCGGCACTGCCGCCGGCACTCAGACTGGAGCGTGCGGCTGCATAGAAATACATGCTGCATAGAAATAGAGACAGATGATAGAGACAGAGTTGATAGAGACAGATGATAGAGACAGAGATGATAGAGACAGAGATGATAGAGACAGAGATGATAGAGACAGAGATGATAGAGATGATAGAGACAGATGATAGAGACAGAGATGATAAAGATGATAGAGACAGAGATGATAAAGATGATAGAGACAGAGATGATAAAGATGATAGAGACAGAGATGATAGAGACAGAGATGATAGAGACAGAGATGATAGAGACAGAGATGATAGAGACAGATGATAGAGACAGAGATGATAGAGAAAGAGATGATAGAGACAGATGATAGAAACAGATGATAGAGACAGAGATGATAGAGACAGAGATGATAGAGACAGAGATGATAGAGACAGAGATGATAGAGACAGATGATAGAGACAGAGATGATAAAGATGATAGAGACAGATGATAGAGACAGAGATGATAGAGACAGAGATGATAGAGACAGAGATGATAGAGACAGAGATGATAGAGACAGAGATGATAGAGAAAGAGATGATAGAGACAGATGATAGAAACAGATGATAGAGACAGATGATAGAGACAGAGATGATAGAGACAGAGATGATAGAGACAGAGATGATAGAGACAGATGATAGAGACAGATGACAGAGATGATAGAGACAGATGATAGAGACAGATGATAGAGACAGATTATAGAGACAGAGATGATAGAGACAGATTATAGAGACAGAGATGATAGAGACAGATTATAGAGACAGAGATGATAGAGACAGATGATAGAGACAGATGATTGAGACAGAGATGATAGAGACAGAGATGATAGAGACAAATGATAGAGACAGATGATAGAGACAGAGATGATAGAGACAGATGATAGAGACAGATGATAGAGACAGAGTTGATAGAAATGTGACACATATGCGTTTCATGTGCGCATGATGCGCTGCACAAAAAAACGCAAGTGTGAAAGTAGCCTAACCTTTTAATTAATTCTCTGTTGTACAGTGTGTCTGAAGGACCTGTGATGACATCATGAAGAGGCAGGGCTTTGGTCATGTGATGCTCCAGCCTGCCCTCTTCATGACCTTATCACAGGTCCTTCACAGGAGCATTCAGCCTCCCATCAGCACAGCCCCAGGCTGTCAGGTATGCCAGCTGCTCCTGCTGCCTCCTTCTCCTTCAGACACCGATCTGCACAGCTGCTGCAGGAATCAGGCGCTGGGGAAACTGTGTGGCTCTGTGATCTGCTGCTCCCTGCTCACTGCTCAGCTGATAGGTGGGCGGGGAAGCGGCTGATTAATATTCACTGCACTTAAGTAGGGACCAGGGTTTCCCCAGCGCTTGTTTCCTGCAGCAGAGGGGATATTTTCTTGCCTCCTGCTGATCCCACTCCACGGCTGCCCCCTGCCCCCCTCCCCACATGTTACATTCCGACCATAAGACGCACCCACACTTTCCTCCCAAATTTGGAGGAAAAAAAGTGCGTCTTATGGTCCAAAAAATACGGTATGTGAATTCCTGAATTGGTGTGGACATGCTGCGAAAAAATCAGCGTGGATTCACAGCATTTTATTTTCCGCAGCATGTCAATTCTTTTTGCGGACCTGCAGCATTGCTGCACCCATTGACTTCTATTGAGTCAGTCAAATCTTCAGCAAAACTGCAGGTGTAAAAAGATTTGAGGATTTGCTGTGGATGTGTGTGTGAAAAATGCTGCAGAAAGGCAGGAGGAAGAGTGTGTGGGCAGAGAATGTTTGTGTGGGTGGAGACTATGTGTGTGCGGAGAATATGGGCATGCCTTGTGTAGGCAGGCATCGTCCGATGGGACTGCTAGTCCCATTCGGCAATGTGTGCTGTCACATATAACAGTGACAGCATTAGCCGATGATGGGATAGTAGTCCCATCATCCGGCTACTGTGCTCAATAGTAAAAAAAACCAAAACATTCAAATACTCACCAAACAGCTAATCCCCAACGCCCTCAATCGCCTGCAAAAAAGTTAAAATAATAAACCAGAACAAATACTCCCTGTTCCGATGTAATCCATTTAATAACAAGTGTCCCACAGCGATCTCCCGTGTAGAGCTGTCACATTGGGAGATGTGACTGCTCTACAGGGGCTCCAGTGCAGGGAAAGGAGGAGATCCTCCCGTAGTGGATCACTCCGCCGCTGTCAGAGGTCACCAGAGTTCGTCCTGTCACTTGCTGCACCACTGTGTGGGAAAATTCTTACGCAGCGGTATTGCCGTAAAATGAGAGAACGAACTCCGATGAACTACAATGCGGGAGTATTATCTCCAGTCAGTATGTCACCGGAGGCCCTGTAGAGCGGTCACAACTCCCAATGTAACAGCTCTACACGTGAGATCATCGTGGGACACTCATTATTAGATGGATTACATAGGAACAGGGAGTATTTGTGTTGGTTTATTATTTTTTTGCAGAGAACGAGGGCATCGCAGGAATTAGGCGTATAATAAATATGGGAAACTGTTGTGTTTTATTTAATTAAAATACTTTATTCTGGCTGTGTCATTATTTAACATGTAACAAGTCCAACTATAGGATTAGTAATGGAGAGGTGTCTCATTGACACCTCTCCATTACTAAGCCTTGGGCTTGATGGCATCTTACAATACAAAGGTGACATCAACCCCACAACTACTACCCCACTTGTCACCACTACAGGGCAAGTGGGAAGAGAGAGGCTAAGTTCCGGAATTGGCGCATCTTAGAGATGCGCCATTTCTAGGCCGGCTGAGAGCTGATGTTTTTAGCCAGGAAGGGGCAATATCCACGGACCCTTCCTAGACTATTAATATCAGTCCGCAGCTGTCTGCATAGCCTTTTCTGGCTATTAGTTATAGGGGGACCCCACGCCATTTTTTTGGGGGCCCCCCTATTTTAATAGCCAGTAAAGGCTAAATATACAGCTGTGAGCTGATATTAATAGCCTGGGAAGATCCATGGGTATTGCCCCCTTCCCAGGCTCTAAACATCTGTTCCCAGTCACTAGCTTTCCCTGTTCTGGTTTTGAAAATTGCACAGGAGCCCACGCCATTTTTTTTCCAATTTTTTTTCAATTAAACAGATATTACGTTTAAGGCCGGGGTCACATTTGCGAGAAACTTGCACGAGTCTCACACCTCAATACCCGGCACTGCCGCGGCACTCAGGACTGGAGTGTGCGGCTGTATGTACTTCTATGCAGCTGAACGCTCAAGTCCGAGTACCGGTGGCAGTGCCCGGTATTGAGGTGCGAGACTCGTGCGAGTTTCTCGAAAGTGTGACCCCAGCCTCATGCAGATTTTGTGTGTGTTTGTGTGTGTGTCTTTATTTAACTCTTTATGTACCATTTTATTATGTTCATTACTAAACATTGGGCTTGGTATTATCTATCTATAGATATATCTATCTATATCTATAGATCTATCTATAGAGAGATAGATCTATCTCTCTATAGATTTATATATCTATCTGTCTATAGATAGATCTATCTATAGATAGATCTATAGATACCTATATTTATAGATAGATATATCAATAGATAGCAATCTATAGATATATAAATATTCACTTATATTTGTTTTGTGTGTAAACATTATTTTCGAACAAAGGTATGTGATGATAGCATGGTTTTCAATGGAGTATGTAAAAGAAGAGGTTGGACAAGGAAATGACATCACAATTCTTTTTTTTTTGTTAAATAATGTATCTTTATTTACCTTACAAAAACGCATACAAATCCGCATTAAAAAAATGCATGAAAATTTGCGTCAAATCCTCATCAAAAATGCATCAAATCTGCACGGATTTTTAACTGCGTTTTCTGCCAAGAGAGGAAGAATATGCCACAGGCAAATCCGCAACGTGTGCACATACCCTTACAGTGTTATGCAATCAAGTTTGCCTTTTGGACGATTGTCCTCCCTCTCAAGCTGCAGCTTAGCTCCAATGTCTATAACCCCTCCCTTCTTCCTCAGATACTGTATGTCAGTCATGTTACTAGTTCATCTCTATGCATGTCTGGTTTAGAATCATATTTTACCTACTGCTTTCTGTGCATAATACAAGAAACCATATGGAAATAAAACTTCTTCTGGAGTCTTCACATGTCCCTCTGCAGTTGAGTCAAGCTTTCTGATGAAATCTCTTTTTATGAGTACTGGACAATACAGACTTCCATAGAAACGGTGTCTCAAGAGCCCCACACTCGCAGTCAAGTTATGGAGTGAGAATATTAGTTAATGTGTCAACTTAAGCCAGACGGAGAGTTACTAAACCCCAGAAATGGCACTGACATCTAAACATATATTTTATAGCTTAACAACATTTTGATGGTCATGGCTGATAAATAGGTAATTGGTGATAGGCTATACAGTATGTAGATTATTGCTTATTCTCAAATTAATATAATGCGCAAAGAAATAACATTACACTCTATAAGGGTGCTGGCTATAGGGGCGATTTTTGAGTAAACAATGTCTAGACACTTGTTTAAACTACCCCCTACACAAGCAACATTGTCTGTGTGGAGTGTAGATAAAAGAAGGTGTCTGCAGTGCCAGACAGACCCCTACTATCAGACTGCATGGAAGACACAGCCTGGAAGACACAAGAAAATTTGGATCCAAGGTGCATCACCAAGAATGTGAGTATTCTTAAACCAAATGACTGCCTGTCCTTTCAAATGAAATATGTACTAATGCATTGTATTTCTTTTTATTGCAGTATGTCTTCTTCTGGATCACACTATTCCACATCCCGGCAAGAAATGGCCCAAGCAGAGCATGATGTGAATATCTTCCTGCCTTTGGGTAAGTATAGCTGCTGCATCTACAAATGTGTAATTTATTTTTTTCTTTCTCAGACATCATCGTCGGACACGGCGATTGAGTCCGAACAGCGGGAGCAGTCACAGCCAAGACAAGTCATGGTGATGAGACGTAATGTAAGTATATAGTCTTTGAATGTACCTTTTTATTTTTTTATTTTTTGACTCTTTTTCTATCTTTTTACTTCTGAAATATATCCAAGATTATAATTTTTTTTTGTTTTTTCTAGGTTCCACAATGGGATGAAGAATTCTATGTGGACAATGAGGCCCTTATCTGCCAGGTCCATGAGCATGTCTCGTTGTGGGACAGCCGTGATCCGCAGCACAAGGACAATGTGGTGAGCCGGCGGCTATGGAATGAGGTGGCCGCAGCGTTGATGGATGGCTGGGACAGCGCTGCTCCAACCACCAAAAAGGCATTTAGTAAGTATTTCCATGATCTGTGATGCCGCAGTGACTATTGTTCATGATGATACTGTTGGGTTTCCTGCTAGATATATTCTACCTGCAAACCCAACAGTGTCATCTAGATCAACAGTGACTGCACTGTGTATTATATTGCTTTTTTTATGCTGCATTCACTCTTGTTACTGATGGCACTGTTGGGTTTCCTGCTAGATATATTCTAGCAGGAAACCCAACAGTGTCATCTGGATCAACAGTGACTGCACTGTGTATTGTATTGCTTATGCTGCATTCACTCTTGTTACTGATGGCACTGTTGTGTTTCCTGCTAGATACATTCTAGCAGGAAACCCAACAGTGTCATCTGGATCAACAGTGACTGCACTGTGTATTGTATTGCTTTTTTATGCTGCATTCACTCTTGTTACTGATGGCACTGTTTGGTTTCCTGCTAGATATATTCTAGCAGGAAATGCAACAGTGTCATCTGGATCAACAGTGACTGCACTGTGTATTGTATTGCTTTTTTATGCTGCATTCACTCTTGTTACTGAGGGCACTGATGGGTTTCCTGCCAGATATATTCTAGCAGGAAACACAACAGTGTCATCTGGATCAACAGTGACTGTGCACTGTGCATTGTATTGCTTTTTTATGCTGCATTGACTGTTTGCCATGTTCATTCAGGTGTGTGTGATGGTACAGATTTTGCCCTGAGTGCATTGTATGATTTTTTTTTTCAACAGTAAACAAAGTCCGCACACGATGGCGCTCGATGAAGGACCGCTTCAACACTGATGTTCGTGCAGAGGGACAGGTTCGCAGTGGTTCAGAGGCAAGGACCAGAAGAAAATTATCATTATTATCGCGAGTTGGCTTTCCTGAGACCGGTCCTTGCCAGCAGAGCGTAAGTTTTTTTTTTTTTTTTTAATCAGTGATTTTCTATTCCACAGCTGATGCTTCTTGTAAATGCATGATAGTAATGTTTTTCTTTTCTTTCCACAGCACCTGGAGCAGCACCATGCAACCTGTCCCAGAAGCGGTCCTTCATCGGACGACCTCGGACCTGTCCCAGTCATCCGACAGCCTGGAAGCAACTTGCAGGTCAGCAACACGGACAGCTGGTGACCAGGAAGCTTGTCAACCAGGTGTTCCCTGTCCCAGGTCTCTGCCACTGGTTATGCGGGCACTTCCCGCAAGTGGCAGAGGGCCTTGGACAGGAATGTCTTGCCCGAGTTCATGCACTTGAGCGAGGCCTTTCATACCAGTATGAAGTCGCTGTCAGACAGAGTGGAAAGCGGTTTTTCACTCATGGAACGCGTTTACCACATGGAACTCGCTTCCACTCTATCGACCAGTGCCTTGACCTGCTGGAGCCGACCTCAACAGACCAGCACACCATTTTTTCAGTAAAATTGAACGGGGCATGGCGGAACACCTTAGTCCTGAGCAACAGCTGAGTGTGTGTAGCATTTCCAACTGTGCCACCACTGACTCGGCCACATCTCACTCCACACGACTTCTGCTGCATACTACTGAAACAGCCACCTGCATTCCGAGTCAAGCCGGACACCATACACCACAAAAGTTCGAGTGCTGCTGGACACTCCACCTCACCACCACCATGGCAAGCGTTGCTCCTGTCTGGAGCACCACTACCACAGACACCGGTACACGCTCTTGGACTACCGCCACCGCAGCACCTGCTTGGGCCACCGCCACCTATTCTCCTGTATGGACCACCGCCACCATCTCCATAGTAGGAGCACCGCCACCACTTCTCCTCCGAGGAGCACAGCCGTCACTTCTCCAAAGGGAGCACGCCACCATTCTCCTCTCGGAGCACCGCCACCACTTCTCCTCTGGGAGCACCGCCACCACTTCTTCTCCTTCTAGGACACTGCCACGCCACCACAGAGCATCAGAGGGGTGCCCACATTCCCTCTTTTACTCATCAAGGACACGGTCCACCAGCTCAAGGTGGTCAAGCAATGAAAGGGCGGCCACACGGTGGAAGTCGGTCCATGCCGGAGACTCCTACCCCAAAGAAACCAAAAAAAAGACTTTGTTTGTCCATCCCCCTCTACTCCTAATGTGTCTCACCCTGCCTCTACTTCCAGCGCTGATCTCCCTTCCCCCACTACTTTCGTCGCCCCTTCCCCTAGAACCCTTCCTCGCTTTCCAGCCGTTCCTCGTCTCTCCACACCCCAAAGTATCCCAATCTTCCCCAAACTCCTTCACAATAAAAATTAATTTATTTTTTGTTTTAAAATAAATGTGCAATTCTGCTTTCAGAAAATACTGTTTGATTAATGTGTCTTTCGCCACCTACACACACTGCGCCGTACACACATGCACCGTACACTTTGCGTTTTTGAAAAAACATAACTCCAGGAATGACACATGTTTCTTGTGTCATTCCTGGAGATATGTGTATTAAAAACACACTAATATATGACTTGTATTTTCCTCACCAGTCTCTTCAGTCTGCTAATATTGCACAGACTGATTAGAGGATGGTGTTGAGTGCAAGGCATATCTATTTTACCTTGCCAGGTATCATAAAAAGTTAAATGAGTATGGTGTGTTTTTACCATCATTCAACTTTGTGATACAAGGCCAGGGATTCTAGATATACCTTGTAATTAACCACATCCTCTATTCAGTGTGTGTTGAATAAACTGAGGAGATGATGGTGAAAATACACTTATATGTACAATACCCTGGCTTTGTATCATTACTATCACCTGGGCAGGTGAATACACATGAGTTTAACTTGCAGCGTTGCTTCAGTCTGCATATATTTCAAGCATACTGTAGCAATGCTGCAGTTTATAATCATATGTGTGTTCTCCTGACCATGTGTGATACATTCTGAAGTGAGGATGCGTTATTTTGGGCATCCTCACTTCAGCATGACACCAGGCCTGGGGATTGTAGATGTATAAACTTTATTATCTCTCCAGTCTGCGTTCAAAATCAAGTCACAGTGATGATACTACAAATAATATTTATAGTCACATGTCAGGTATAATAAGAGTGACAGATGCTAGTGCATCCCAAATCACTATTTGTAACATCAGGCCAGGTGACACAAATACTAGTTGTTTTATCTCTACCATTGCTGCAAATTGAACCCAAACTGTAGAGATGATAAAGGTCATACAACTTGTGTGTGTGTGTATGTATAGTCACCTGGTCAGGATTACTAGTAAATTCATGATGCACAAAAAATACAGCATCATGAATTCACTGGTTATACCTGGCCAGTTGATTATTGTATTTGAGTGTAAAAACACATAGTGCACTCGTACAGGTATCAAAACAGGTATTTTATTAACATACACACAAGAACACTTTTTTACACCATTTGACTTGCCATTCCACCGTCCTACATCTGAGATGAAGTAGGCCCAAATTTGTCCCTCATTTGGCAAACTTCAACGGATGACCTGAGAGGGTGCTGAGTGAATTAGGGAAATGGGTTAGGAGCTGCATCATCGAGTTCAAAGTTTGGGTGCTCTTTAGCCATCACAAAATTATGTAGAACCACACAGGCCTTCACGACTTCATCCATGTTTCCAGTTTCAGATTAATGGCTGTGCAGAGAATGCCCATCTGGAAACAAGTATACCAAAGGCACACTTTACAGTTCTTCTGGCCTGGTCAGCCTGTAATTAAAATTTTTTTTGGTGTGGTCCAAGTCCCGGCTGGAGTAGGGTTTGAGCAGGTGTTGGCACATCTGGAATGCCTCATCCCCAACCATGACAAATGGCTGTGGCGGACCTTCAGTGTTGGGAAGAGGCCGTGGCATGGGGAAATTGAAATGGTTGCCATACAACCTCCGGCCCATATCCGAGTTCTTAAAAGCCTGGGAGTCATTCCTACGGCCAAATGCCCCAATATCCACTGCAACAAACATACAGTCTGCATCCGCAATGTCCATAAGAACTGTAGAGAAGCACTTTTTATAGTTGTAGTACTCCGAGCCTGTTCTTTTGGGTTTGATTATACGGATGTGTTTGTCCAGAATTTTTCGGCTATTTCGATCCACTTTTCAGTGGTGGGCAGGGGCATAAAATCTGGACAAAGAAAGTTCCACAATGCCCGGCAGGTGTCCACAAAAATTCCTGACAAGGTGGAGATTCCAATCTGGTACTGGAAGTGGAGTGAAGAGAGGCTCTCTCCAGTAGCCAGAAATCTGTGAAACAGAGAAAGAACAAAAAAATATATTACTGTTTTTGTTTTTTTAAAACATTAAAAGAAAAAAAAAGAAAAATATTAGTACATGGCATTAAAATAATTCTGCAAGTCTTTGTTTACTACATGGCAGAACAATAACTCTGCCAGCTTGGGAATAGTACATGGCAGAACAAATAAAATTATGCAGGCATTGGTTTAGCAATATTACGTACCGTAATATCACCAGGAGCCGTTCCTCCGGAGAAATCGCACGACGGAGCTGTGTGTCCTGTCTCCAGATGAATTCTTGGACACGAGCAAGCAAATCCCTGAAGGTTTCTTGGAGCATCCGGGTATAGTCACTAAATTTCTCCGGGTTTGCCTGGAGCTCACTATAGAGGGTGTGGTACGCTCCACGGCTCTCCCGGAGTTCAACAATCGGATGTATCCACAAACGCCGCCGCTGCCATTTTCGCTGTCTCTCTCTCCCTTTCTTGATTGCAAGCAACTGCATAAGCCTGAGCCATCGCGATGTCCAGATCCAAGTTAAAGTGAAAACCAGCGCAGATCCATGTTCACAAAGGAAAATGCAAGCAAATGTGAAGAATTCAGCTGTAAACAGGCTCTATATAAAGATTTCCCATAACACACGCCCACTGGTGTCCCATTGGTGGAATCTGTTGCAAGAATTTTGCAAGGATTTTCCCTCCTTTGAAATGTGACACCTAGACAACCCATGCGCATAAAAAAACGCAAACGCATGCAAAAACGCTTGAAATCGCATGCAAACGCTGTGTTTTTTGGTCGTAATGCGCACGCTGATGCGACAAAATATCGCAGCGTTTACAAGCGTTTGAACGTGTTTTTTCAATTCGTTTGATGTGCGCTCGAAACGCAGCGTAAAAAGGCGCAAGTGTGAAAGTAGCCTTAACCATGCCCATAGGACTGGACTGACAAGATTAACATTCAGTGCAGGAGAACTTCAAAAGGTTATTTGGGGGTATACAGGGGGAGTTGGTGGTTATATAACCATTGATCGACTGCAACACAGGCGCAGATTAAGGTCATAGTTTTAATTGACACAGGAAAAAAAACTGGTGACAGGTTTCCTTTAAACATAGTTTCTGCATACCCTCTTCCCATTCAGCAACTGTAAAAAAGTTATACATCATGAGTTGTTTGGTTATATGGATCTGGAGTTAGATATTACTACATGAGAACATCATCAGTAGTGTCATTTAGTGTAAATGATTTCTACAAAGCATACTTATCATCAGGTATTGGCTAAATTAAATTCTTAATACCAAGCTTTCTTTGAGCTATGGACCTACAATTGACTGTTATTTATGGACTTCTATTGCTCGCCATATATTTTACACAGAAAGAACATCACAACAAGCAATTTTAAGGAAGCATAGAAAGAGGGTCACGTTTAGGGCATGCAATGATACAGGCAGCAGAATCTGAACATAACAATAGTTTGGGCATTTGCAATTTTTGCTAGAATTTAGCCAAACCCTTCATGTCATATTGGACTGGTGCTTGACATCAGAAATCTGTTCAAATATAATGTAAATTTGCATATTTTCCCTAAAGTCTATTTTTTTAGATAGATGGTGATTGTGTCCATTTATAAAAACAGTGTACAATTGTTTAATACATCATAGTGCAATGATGTGAAGCTATGATATGCATTCTATGGTTTTGGAGCTGTTTATCATATACCAATATAAATATTGTAGGATAAAAATATAAAAAACAGACATTTTTTAAATATTTTTTCTGCTTTGAATATTTATGTTTTTAATATGCTAATACTTAAGACTATTGGAATTAAAGAACCAATCTTTTATATGAGATGTTTGCTGTGAACTGGCATGCACAATGATAATAATATTCCAGACAACACAAATCTTGATTGACTGCAACATCCAACTTATCCATGGTTGACACTTCGCTGATATGCCTCATATTAGATATCATTCCTTGTTATTAGAAATATAAGGGTAAATTAAAAGATAAGCACATCTTTCGACAGGCTGATGACAGTTTTACTGGTGTCATGGATGCGTCCATCACATATAAGCAAAAAGCGGTAAAGTATATTCTTAATAGGGCATCATGATCTGATTAAATTTTCATTTTTTTTATGAAAAGCACCATCCTTTTTTCATATTTTAAAATTCAATGGCCTTACACGATAACTATTCCATATCACTGAAATCCTCATTTTAAAAGCTCAACTTCTAAGAAATAAAAGAAATTTATTCCCACAGAATCGGCCAAGAAGTTGTTGGTGTTCCTGACAGGTAGTTAAATTTTTTAGTTTATTAATCCTATTAAAGTCTTATACAAGAATTTTCATAAAGATGAACAGTACTATAAATTAACTTTGTGTCTATTGACCACAAATTAGTTTGCAAGCTGTTTCATTCACATTGCAGATTGGAAAATATCAGACTTTCGTTTGCCCAAATTATATTCTCGTTGATGGATATGTCACATATTTTCAATAGCTTTCTTCCATATGGAAGGGAGACACTTTATCTTTTTAAAATACAGAATACCTGGCTCCTAGAATACCCTAATTTGTAGATCTTCATGCTATACAAATTGCATACAGAGAAACACGAGTCCTGTCATAAAAATGTGTTGTCGAAACATACCACTACCAATTACTTTGCACAGTGTTAGATAAACGCTCCCCAAAATCCTCCTTTCCTACCAGGAGTTGACATTAGAGATGAATAAGTCTTATCAAATTCAAATTCACCCGCTCTGTTAATTATTTCCCCAAATTTTGATTCCTGGATAATCACAAGTACTTCACTTGGAGGTCTCTTAGGACTGTATCCAACTAATTTCCAGCTTTTTAACGCTAACACACCCATAGAATGATCAAAGTGATCTCAACATATATGGCTATGGATAAACGAATGATAGCTGTTCTTCATTGCTGTTGTACATATTCTGTAATTTGTAGCGCCCGCATCTCTGCCTGCAGTCCCTCTCTCCCTGCAGAAACAACAGCGTACTCACTGCCAAGGATCCCGTCCTGACCCTTCTGGGTCTTCCACTGCCCGAAGTGCACGCACTCCTAGCAGGTCTCCAAGCACTGTGCTTAAAGCACCCTTCCAATTTCTAAAAGGGGCCATGCGCTTTCCTCTAAAGTGTCCCCAGCCAATGGCTGGAGGTCTCTTTCTATTTACACCGCCTCCTCTAACATGGAGATGCCTGTGCAATGTTGTGAGTTTGTTCCTAACATGCTTTCAGTTCTCAGGTCCCTGTACTTGTATCTGAGTCTGCTGCACCTGCCAGTGATCACCTCAATGGCAGCAGAGCCAGCTTCACCCATCAGTGGTCACCTCAATGGCAGCAGAGCCAGCGTCACCTGCCAGAGCTCATCTCAACGTCATCAGAGCCAGCTGCACCCACTAGTGCTCACCTCAATGGCAGCAGAGCCAGCTGCACCCACCAGTGCTCATCACAACGGCAGCAGAGCCAGCTGCACCCACCAATGCTCATCACAATGGCAGCAGAGCCAGCTGCACCTGCCAGTGCTCATCTCAGCAGCAAAGCCAGCTGCACACACCAGTGCTCACCTCAACGGCAACTGAGCCAGTTGCACCCATCAGTGCTCATCTATTCGTTAGACTGTCCTTCTGCACCTGTCTGTTCCTGTCATCTTCTCTGCCTGTCTGCATCTGTTGGACATTTCCCCGGGCCATTCTAGATATCCACTCCAAGGGGTCAGCCGCCATCTACCCAAGGTCAGTCCTGGAGTAGCACCTGGATCACCTCCCTTGTCTCTCCATGGACTGCAGGGTCGTTAGCTGCTGCATGTCCATGGTCGGATTGGGTGAGGCTCCTAGTCACACCCCTCCAGGTCTTACTTGGGCTTTGGCACAGTGGTTCCACCACCCAGCCCGTTACATAATTTTTATTCAGTTTAATAGCTTTCCTTCCCTATCTCTGTTCATAAGGTGTGAGCTGTGACATCCTTTCACTATCCAGATTCAACAAAATATAACTGCTGCATTCCCTGCCTATGATTTTATACACGCTATGATAGTCCCTCCTAATTGCTCCTGTGCTATACTATGCAAAGTGATATTTGCAAGGCATTATGGGAAAGTCCGCTCGGCTTTTGGTGCTATGTCCACCCAGCCCAAGATCATGTGAGCCTTCTCTGCCTGTCTCTTCTGAAATGTGTAAAATAGCATTGGCCATTTTAGGCAATTAGAGCAAATAGAATTACAAATTGTTCAAATTCACTTAAGCGATTTCCTAAAAATTTGAAATTAATTTAATTTGCATCAAACTTATTTGTGCATCTTTGCTCATCATCCTTACAGCATGTACATCCCTTAAACTTCTCTTGATACTTTTAATGGATTACCATTGTAAATTTTTTTTATGTTGTAAATCTTCTCTGTTTTGCTTTTAACCGAGCCTGAATTATATTAACTTCATTGCTGCATTCCCTTTATGATTTATGTCATTTTCTTTGATTGTCTTCTCATATCTGTATTTTTGTAACTATTCATAACTATTAAAAGAATTATCCATGACTAGGACAACCCCTTTTCAATCTGAATGTGCTCCTGTGCTGGTGCCGCTCCAGAGGTGTCAGCACTCGCTATCCTGGGACTCATGTGAAGCTATTATGTCACACGAGCCGTGTGCTCAATCAGTGCTGGCTTCACTGTCCCTGCCTTCAGACAAATAAATAATCAAGAAGTGAGAGCTGTGAATTGCCGCTCACTTCCTCTTGATTACTTACATGTCCGAAGGAAGGGACAGTGAAGCCAGCCCTGATTGGGCACAGGGCTCATGTGACATAACAAAATCACGTGAGCCCTGGAAATGTGCTGACAATGCTCATCAAAAATAGAGGTGTTCCCATGGCAATTTTTTAACATTATTTAAATAAATAATAAAAAAGTTGATAACCAGCCAAGTTAAAGCGGACAGCTGGAAGCTGGTAGCCTCAGACTGGGAAGGCGCCATGGATATTGGTCCTCCCCAGCCTAAAAATAGCAACCTGCAGCTGCCCCAGAAAAGACACATTAGGTGTTCCAATTCTGACACTTTTCCTGACTCTTCCCACTTGCCCTGGTGCAGTGGCAAGTTGGGTAATAGTATTGTGGTTGGTTGATGTCAGTTTTGTATTATGAGCTGACATTAAGCCTAGGGTTTAGTAATGGAGAGGCATCTATCAGATGCCCCCATCACTAATCTCATAGTGAAAATTAAATAAAGACACACGCTGAACATAGTCATTTAATTGACATAACCACTCGCCACCCTCTTTTAGCCATTAATTAATGTAAAAATATAATTAAAAACACAGTATCCTCATCGGTCCACCGATAATCCATATGTCCCACAAGAAACTCCAATTCTGCTACATCTGGATGCATTGCTGAATGGAGGCATGATACGACCAAGTATTCCTGCATCCAGGAGACACTGTGCTGAGCATGAGAACGCAGCTTTAGAGCTTAGTGGTTACGTCAATAAGGTGACCAGGGTTCATAGCCAATGAACTAAAGTCACTTTACTGACGTCAGCACTCAGCACTGAAGCTGCAATTCCTCCAGATGTAGATGAGTTGAAGCACATTGTGGGACATATGGATTATTGATGGACAGATGAGGAATGCTGTGTTTTTTTTCAATTTTACAGCAATAAATTGGTTAAAGAGAATGGGGAGAGTATATTTCAAATAGAGAAACGTGTGCCTATTTTTAATTTTCACTACAGGGTTGGTATTGGGGGCGTTTGATAGATGCTTCTCCATTACAGACCTATGGGCTTTGTAACGCTTCCCACGGCTGCGGGCGTCGGGACATGGCATAGCTTGCCTAACTAGCCAATGCTCCCACGCCGCCAGTCCACGACGACGTGAGGCATGAGTCCCAGATGGTAAGAGAATGTGGACCCACTGGACCACGGAAGGAGACCCGGGCCTGCCCGGACTAGGGAAGGGCAGCGACCAGGATCCGTGGCAGCTGAACATGTGGGCAAGGTGGCGACCTGCAGGACTAGACAACACCGCACAACTACAGGTAAGAAGAAACATAAAGTTTACTTAAAGAAACACAGTACATAAACAGAACATAAGACCGGGCTCCCGATTCCGCACATCAGAGAAGGGTACACGACTCAGGATCACAGACGAGTGCAGGAGGACATCACGGGTAGATGCAGTCCAGGGTTATCTGGCACGGGCATACTTGGGCGGCCTCTCTCTCAGGCCTTAGGCGTAGCACGGGCTCAGCAGGAGAACATCAGACACCGACCTCAGACAGACTTCAGACGATGGCGGGGTAATCACAGGTAGATGCAGTCCAGGATCATCTGGCACGGGCATACTAGTATGGCCTCACTCTCAGGCCTCAGGCGTAGCACAGGCTCAGCAGGAGAACATCAGACACCGGCCCAGGACGAACGTCAGACGATGGCGGGGTCATCACGAATTGATGAAGTCCAGGGTCATCTGGCACAGGCATACTAGGACTGCCTCTCTCTCAGGCCTCAGGCGTAGCACAGGCTCAGCAGGAGAACATCAGACACTGACCCAGGACAGACGTCATCACAGGGTAGACCAAGGAGGAACCGGCAGGACATCGGAACATCAGGAGCACGGACTGGATCTCAGGGACACAGGAACACGGACAGGACATCAGGAACACGGATTGGATCCCAGGGAGTCAGGAACACGGACAGGAACATCAGGAACACGGACTGGATCTCAGGGAGTCAGGAACATGGACAGGAACATCAGGAACACGGATTGGATCTCAGGGAGTCAGGAACACAGACAGTAACACGGATTGGATCTCAGGGAGTCAGGAACACAGACAGGAACACGGATTGGATCTCAGGGAGTCAGGAACACGGACTGGAACACAGGCATCGGACTCCGGACATCTGGCACCAATCAGCAGGCTCCGGACATCAGGTAGAGATGGATAGGATCCGGACATCTGGAAGTGGTCATCGGTTATCGGATATCAGGCAGTGGTCATCAGGGAGGACACGGTCCTCGGACTCCGGACATCTAGTATCGATCTGAAAAGGAACCCCAGCGGTCTGGTGCAAGCCCCGCCAGGCTCAACGGGAGCTGGCCGGGAATTGCACAGAAGCTGAGCACAGAGTAATGGAAACTCAGCACACACCGGACTCCTCCTTCCAAGATGAACTCAGGTTATATAGCAAGGATTCACAGTCACTGGCACAGGGTTCAGGACACAGCAGGATTTCAGGAACATAACACAGAGGACACAGTTCAGACAGTCAGGTACAGGATGCGATCCAGGATCAGGGGTTCAGGTAATTAGACACAGCAGGAACAGGCCTGGATATACAGCCTCCAGGAACGGCGATCTGGGTAATCAGCCCCCAGCATAGGCGGAAACACAAGACACAGTTCAGACATTCAGGTACCAGGTTAGATCCAGGATCAGGGATTCAGGAAACAAGATACAACAGGAACAGGCCTGGATATGCAGCCTCCAGGAACGGCGATCTGGGTACTCAGCCCCAGGCAGAAACACAAGACAGGACAAGGGGAATCAGCTCTCCAGAGCTGATCAAACTCAGAGCAGGAGCTGAACACACAACCACATACGGCTAGGTTCAGGAATTCAATGTGGATTCAATGTGAAGCTCTGGCAACGCCCCTCAGGGCTGGGGAACTTTATATATAAACTGCTTCACAGCGATAGGCTGGAGCAGTAATTCTAGTACACACCCAATCCTCATAAAAGCAGGACAGGTATGGGCCGCGCCCCCTATGCAGAGCCAGACAACTCATTACAGAGGAACAACTGACAGTGGCTGCTGCCACACACGTAGTAAATCATGCACTATTGCAGAGGACTTTGCAACCTACGGATGGTCTTCACAGCAGGCCAGGCGCCTGACAGAAGCTGCTGCCACACACGTAGTAAATCATGCACCATTGCAGAGGACTTTGGAACCTACCGATGGCTTCTGCAGCAGGTCAGGGACCGCTGTTATGTTTCGGTAGCTGAGGAGTGCAGGTAAAAAAGGCAATACACCAGAGCAGTTGGAATCTATGAGATTGCAGTACCCTGACTAACCACCACAACTAGAGGCAGCCGTGGAGCGTTCCTACGTTGGTCCTAGACGCCTCGTCACAGCCTGAGAAACTAACTACACCTAAAGATAGACAGAGGAAAGCTATCTGCCCCGGAGCAGATCCCCAAAGAACATAGAAAGCCCCCAAACATGTAATGGCGGTTAGGCAAGAGAAATACTGACACAGACAGAGAATAGTATGAGCAAACGTTGGGGCCCAAACTACCTAAATAGAAAAGGATAGGAAGGGCACTTACTGCAATCCCAAAAAAACCCTGAAAAGCACCAACTCTACTAATTTCAAAATCACCTGAGATCACACGACCTCTACCACCTAAATTAGCTCTCGGTGTAACAAAATCAAAACAGCAGCCACTGAAAAAACTGGAAAAAGCAAAAGTACAAACATCAGTGGCTGAACTAAACTGAGAGGGCAAAAGCCCCCGGAGGGGACCCTGAAGGCCCCCACAGAAGTGCAGGACAAAATGCAAAAAATCAAGCACAAAAACAAAAAGAAGAAAATGTCTTATCTGTTAGCAGGAGATGCAGACACGACACAGCAGGCTACAAAGGAAACAGGACTCAAGGATTGAGACAGAACAATTGATCACCGGCAACCCTGATGGGAAGGCGACTCCCTTATATAAGACCAGTCAGTAACACCTGATTCCCACTCCTCACAATCTTCACTGGACAGTCCATTACCGCTTGTAACCACCAGAGGGAGCCTCTGCTCAGAACTCATTTCAAGTCCATTCACAACAGTACCCCCCCCTTGAGGAGGGGTCACCGAACCCTCACTTGAGCAACCAGGTCGGTCAGGATGAGTTCTATGATACGCACGGATGAGTCTCCTAGCATGGATGTCCGAAGCAAACACCCAAGAATTGTCTTCCTGACCATAACCTCTCCACTTAACCAAATACTGGAGTTTCCGTCTAGAAAAACGAGAATTCAATATTTTCTCAACCACAAACTCCATATTGCCCTCAACCAGAACAGGGTCAGGAGGCAAAGCAGTAGGAACCACTGGCTCAACAAACCTCTTCAACAAGGACTTGTGGAACACGTTATGGATCTTAAATGTCCCTGGAAGAAGCAAACGAAAAGAAACAGGATTAAGAATCTCCATGATCTTATAAGGTCCAATGAACCTAGGCTTAAATTTAGGAGATGCCACTCTTATAGGAATATTTTTGAGGACAACCAGACCAAGTCCCCCACTTTAAACCGAGGACCATTAGTCCTATGCCGGTTAGCAAACCGCTGGGCCCTCTCCTGAGAGAGGGACAACCTCTCCACTACCTGGTCCCAAATCTGTTGCATACGCTCCACAACAGAGTCAACACCTGGACAGACAGAAGCCTCCGTCTGTCCTGAAGAAAATCGAGGGTGAAACCCAGAATTACAAAAAATGGAGACATCAAAGTGGCAGAGCTAGCCCTATTATTAAGAGCAAACTCAGCCAAAGGCAAAAAAGAGACCCAGTCATCCTGATCAGCAGACACAAAGCATCTTAGATAAGTCTCCAATGTCTGGTTTGTTCTCTCAGTTTGACCATTGGTCTGAGGATGAAACGCCGAGGAGAAAGACAATTGAACACCAAGTTTAGAACAAAAGGTCCTCCAAAATCTGGAAACAAACTGGACTCCTCTGTCAGACACAATGTTCTCAGGAATGCCGTGTAGACGAACCACGTGCTGAAGGAACAAAGGCACCAATTCAGAGGAGGAAGGCAACTTAGGTAATGGCACAAGATGTATCATCTTGGAAAACCTATCACAAATCACCCAGATGACGGTCATTCTCTGAGAAACAGGGAGGTCGGAAATGAAATCCATAGAGATATGGGTCCATGGTCTCTTGGGCACAGGCAATGGCATCAACAAACCACTAGAGCGAGAGCAAGGCTTGGAGCGAGAGCAAGTCCCGCAGGACTGCACAAATTCCCTGACATCACGAGACAAGGTAGGCCACCAAAAGGACCGACTAACCAAGTCTCTGGTACCAAAAATTCCGGGATGCCCAGCCAACGCGGAACAATGAATCTCAGACATCACACTCTTTTTCCACTGGTCCTCCTGACACCCCTCCAGAGCAAGTCTCAAATTGGGTGAGATGGCGGAAAGAACTACACCCTCTTTCAAAATAACAGAAGGATCAGATAACTCAGGAGAGTCCGCAAGGAAACTCCTCGAGAGGGCATCCGCCTTAACATTTTTAGTGCCAGGAAGAAAGGAAACCCCACAAAATTAAAACGTGTGAAAAACAAGGCCCACCTGGCCTGTCTAGGATTGAGTCGCTTGGCAGATTCCAGATAAACCAGATTTTTATGGTCCGTAAGGACCACCACCTGATGTTTGGCTCCCTCCAGCCAATGTCTCCACTCTTCAAAAGCCCACTTCATGGCCAGTAACTCCTGATTACCCACGTCATAATTACGTTCAGTAGGAGAAAATTTTCGAGAGAAAAAGGCACAAGTGTTACTTTTAGAGGTCTCTGGATCTTTTTGGGACAAAACGGCACCTGCCCCAATTTCAGAGGCATCAACCTCCACCTGAAATGGCAGAGAAACATCAGGCTGCCGTAGAACAGGAGCAGAAGTGAATCTCTGCTTAAGTTCCTGAAATGCAGAGACTGCCTCAGGAGGCCAATTCACCACATCAGAACCCTTTTTGGTCAGATCAGTTAATGGTTTAACAATAACCGAGAAATTACCAATAAATTTACGATAAAAATTGGCAAAACCCAAAAATCTTTGAAGAGCCTTTAATGAAGTAGGTTGGACCCAATCACAGATGGCCTGAACCTTGACCGGGTCCATTTCAATAACCGATGGGGACAAAATGAATCCCAGAAATGAGATCCTCTGTACGCCAAAAAGACACTTTGATCCCTTCACATACAGAGCATTCTCTCTCAAAATCTGGAATACAGTTCGAACATGTTTCACATGAGAGTCCCAGTCATTAGAAAAAATCAAGATATCATCCAAATAAACAATCACAAATTTATCCACAAAATCCCTGAAAATGTCATTCATGAAGGACTGGAAGACAGAAGGAGCATTAGTGAGCCCAAAGGGCATCACAAGGTACTCAAAATGCCCCTCAGGGGTATTGAATGCAGTCTTCCATTCATCCCCGTGCTTAATGCGAATAAGGTTATATGCCCCCCTGAGGTCAAGCTTGGTAAACCAAGTAGCGTTTTTCACCCTGGAAAACAGGTCAGAAATCAAAGGTAACGGGTATTGATATTTTACAGTAATATTGTTCAAAAGACGATAATCAATACACGGCCTTAATGAACCATCCTTCTTGGCCACAAAGAAAAAACCGGCACCCAAGGGTGAAGAGGATGGTCTGATATGACCCCTCTCCAATGATTCCTTGATATAAGACCGCATAGCATCATGTTCAGGTACAGACAAGTTAAAAAGGCGACCTTTAGGGAATTTACTACCAGGCACTAATTCAATAGCGCAGTCATAGCTCCTATGGGGAGGCAAGGATGCAGATTTATTTTCGCTAAACACATCAGAAAAATCAATCAAAAAGTCAGGAACATCCTGAGCCTGGGGGGAGGCAGAAAAAACAGAAGTGTTGGTATTAACACATTGGCAGCCCCAACTGGTTACAGACACAGATTTCCAATCCAAAACAGGATTATGAGACTGCAACCAAGGGAAGCCCAGTACGATAATATCATGCAGATTATACAGAACCAAAAATTTACAGCACTCCTGATGATCAGGTTCAACCCTCATTATCACCTGAGTAGAGAACTGAGGTTTATTCTCAGCCAAAGGGGTAGAATCGATCCCCAGTAGGGAATAGACTTCTGTAGGGGTATCAAGGGAAACCCACAACGTTTAGCAAAATCATAATCCATCAGGTTAATAGCTGGTCCAGAATCAACGAAAGCCTGAGCAGAAAATGAGGACAGAGAGCATATCAGAGTGACAGTTAACAAAAACTTAGTCTGAACACTACCCAAGACAACTGAGCGTGCAAAACGTCTTCCCTGCTTAGGGCAGACCGAAATAGCATAAGAGGCATCACCACAGTAGAAACATAACCCATTGCGCTTTCGAAACTCATGACGCTGTGCCCCAGACACCACTCTATCACACTGCATGGGTTCAGAAGCAGGTTCACAAGGCAACACCATTCCACGCACACTTCTCCGCTCACGCAAAGTCTGTCAATTTGAATCGCTAATGACATAGAATCATTGAGACCAGAGGGGACAGAGAATCCCACCATAACATCCTTTACATTATCTGACAGACCCTTCCGAAAAAGGGCCGCCAAAGCGTCGTCATTCCACTTGGTCAGGACTGCTCACCTACGGAATCTCTGACAGTACAACACAGCGTCATCAAGCCCCTGATTTAATGCCAACAAGGCTTTTTCAGCTTGATCAGTGACATTAGACTCATCGTACAATAACCCCAAAGCCTGAAAAAATGCATCAACATCACTCAAAACAGGATCCCCAGGTGTCAGGGAAAAAGCCCAATCCTGAGGATCGCCGCGCAGGAGAGAGATGACAATTTGAACCTGCTGCGCTGCGTTCCCTGAGGACTTAGATTTTAAGGCAAAAAACAATTTACAATTATTTTTGAAATTCTGAAACTTAGCTCGATCCCCTAAAAACAAATCTGGCATGGGAATCCTAGGTTCCACAACAGGCAACCCAGCAAGATAGATAGCAATACTCCGAACCTCAGTGGCAAGCTGATCCACACGGCCAGACAACTGTGCAAACTCCATTGGGAAAAAAAAAAAAAATCCTCCCCAGCACCCAGAGATACAGAGGGAAAAAAAATGCAACAAACAGAAAAATATCTCTGACAACTCTGACAACCTTTTTTCTTTCACAATATTTCTTCCCTTCTGTGAGTACCATACAATTTTCAATTTTTGGGCCGGTGATACTGTTATGTTTCGGTAGCTGAGGAGTGCAGGTAAAAAAGGCAATACACCAGAGCAGTTGGAATCTATGAGATTGCAGTACCCTGACTAACCACCACAACTAGAGGCAGCCGTGGAGCGTTCCTACGTTGGTCCTAGACGCCTCGTCACAGCCTGAGAAACTAACTACACCTAAAGATAGAAAGAGGAAAGCTATCTGCCCCGGAGCAGATCCCCAAAGAACATAGAAAGCCCCCAAACATGTAATGGCGGTTAGGCAAGAAGAAATACTGACACAGACAGAGAATAGTATGAGCAAACGTTGGGGCCCAAACTACCTAAATAGAAAAGGATAGGAAGGGCACTTACTGCAATCCCAAAAAAACCCTGAAAAGCACCAACTCTACTAATTTCAAAATCACCTGAGATCACACGACCTCTACCACCTAAATTAGCTCTCTGGTGTAACAAAATCAAAACAGCAGCCACTGAAAAAACTGGAAAAAGCAAAAGTACAAACATCAGTGGCTGAACTAAACTGAGAGGGCAAAAGCCCCCGGAGGGGACCCTGAAGGCCCCCACAGAAGTGCAGGACAAAATGCAAAAATCAAGCACAAAAACAAAAAGAAGAAAATGTCTTATCTGTTAGCAGGAGATGCAGACACGACACAGCAGGCTACAAAGGAAACAGGACTCAAGGATTGAGACAGAACAATTGATCACCGGCAACCCTGATGGGAAGGCGACTCCCTTATATAAGACCAGTCAGTAACACCTGATTCCCACTCCTCACAATCTTCACTGGACAGTCCAGTACCACCAGAGGGAGCCTCTGCTCAGAACTCATTTCAAGTCCATTCACAACAGACCGCACATGCGGGTGGTCATGCAACGCAGCGGAGACACTCACGCAAGTACTGCCACGCAGCAGAGCTGGGAACTGAGCAGCATCCATACAGGTAACAGACAACAGTATCCCAGCTGGTTAGGGGGAAAGGAGCAAAAGGGTTAATGCAAAATACATGCAGAGTAACGCTGGAAAACAAAGTACAGACAATACCAGCATTACAGGCTTGATGTCAATGATATTATATAGTTGACATCAACCCAAATATTATTACCCTACTTGCCATTGCACCAGGGAAAATGGGAAGAGCTGGGCAAAGCATCAGAATTGGTGCATCTAATAGATGCACCTTTTCTGGGGTGGATGCGGGCTGCTATTTTTAGGCTGTGGAGGGTTAATATCCATGGCCCTTTACCAGTCTGAGAATACCAACCCCCAGCTGTTTGCTTTAGCTTGGCTGGTTGTAAAAAAATATTTTTAAAAAATACGGTGTGGGGACCCCTCTTTTTTTGATATCTAGCCAAAATAAAGCTGACAGCTGAAGGCTGCAGCCTGCAGATTTCAGCTTTAACGGCACTGGTCAGCAAGAATAAAGGGGACCCCATGCCATTTTTTAATTTTATTAATTAATTTATTGCAAAGGCGCTGGCTGGTGAATACTCTCATCATCATAAGCCTGCTCTCGGTGCTATCAGTGAGACCAGGCATACAATGATTAAAGTTGGACTCTCAGCAGCTGATACTTGTGACTGACAGTAACCTTTTTATGGCCAGTGACAGCTGCTTGCTCATACACTGTCATCTTTCTGGCAGCGTGGGAACTACAGTGCTCTGACTGGCGTTGATGAACTTACCGCTGTTCAGAGCTGTTGTTTCCTGTGCTGTCAAACAGATGGCAGAGTGGGAAACTCCAGATGTTCAGGATCGGAATCAAGTTTGGGTACCGTTCTGGTATGTGAAACAAACTTTTTTGAATGTTCGGTCGAACCTGACGGACCTGAATATCCATGGGTTCGCCCATCACTATGTATATATAAATTAGACTTACTAGACATCTTAAATCATGATGACTACTTTTTGCATATCACAATTGCTTTTGCTAGTTGCTTTAAAGATTTAAAAATGAAATAAATCTATGAAAAGGAGAGAAGCAATAACACAGGTCTGTGACTAAAAAGCTGTTTGATCATTTCCATATAATTTCTATGTACTTTGGTGTTTTTTCATAACAAAAAAATATTGAAAAAAATTCTAAACATCAAGGCTTGCCACAAATGTATAGGTTCTTCTGCAAACTCGCGTGTGAATCATCTGCAGGCAGCCTCTTTTCTTTCCCCATTAACATCAATAGGAACTGCGTGATTGGCTGGTGGCAGCAGGTGGTAAGTGACATAATGAAAGGTCCTTATGCTTTCAAGAAACTTGCATTGGAATTTCATTCATCAACCGTGTTTCCCCATATTAGCGTTATGGCTTTGCAGAAGTGTATTAATTCGCCTGACCGTTTCTGTTTAATTTGTGGTGAATATACAGTTTTGAATCAACAGCTGAATATTACAGACTTTGTGAAAAAAGTATTCTTTGCATACTTCGGACTAAAACTTGGAGATCAAGATAAAGTTTGGGCGCCTCATAGAGTGTGCAAACAGTGTGTTGGGGACCTCTGAAATTGGTTCAAGGGTAAGAAAATAAGCTTTTCTTTATGGGACTCCTATGGTATGGCGAGAGCAAAAGAACCATAGTGACGACTGTTACTTTTGTTCATGCAATGTGAAAGGGTATAATTCCAAATGGAAGCATTGCATTTCATACGCCGATCTTCACTCAGCAATTCCTCTCATCCCCCATGGCACAGATATACCAGTACCCAAGGCCCTTACTACCTTGGAGAGATACTTAGCTCCGATGAAGGTGGAATCATACCTGAACCAGATGATGAATCTTATTCTGACTTTGAAGATGATACAAGACAAAACATTTTTTCCCAGGAGGAGATGAAGCATTTAGTAAGAGACATGAATCTTTCCAAAAATGCCGCTGAATTACTTGGATCAAGGCTCAAAAGCAGGAATTTAATGTTACCAGGAGTGTCTTTTTCATGGTTCTGACACCATGAAAAGGAGTTTGTTCCTTACTTTGCCTAGGAAGACAAGTTGGTTTATTGCATCGAAGTCGAAGGTTTGATGGGTAAATTCAAAATCCAATATGATTCAGCGCAATGGCATCTTTTTATATATTTTTCAAAAAGAAGTCTCAAAGCAGTTTTACTCCACAATGGCGGTTTTTACGCTTCCATCACTGTAGGTTATTCCATACACTTGAAGGAAACCTACAAGAATTTGGAATTGGTTCTTTGTAAACTTAAATAGGAAGACCACGGTTGGCAAGTGTGTGGGGACTTCAAGGTTTTGTGTATGCTGCTCAGGCAACAAGCTGGGTATACCAAATACCCTTGTTTTCTATGTTTGTGGGACAATTGAAAATCACTGGACCTAGAAAAGTTGGCAGCTGAGGATGCTCGCAGTTGGTGAAAAAATATCCACCGAGAATCTTTGATACCTCCATATAATGTTCTACTACCACCTCTCCACATAAGATTGGGATTGATGAAGCAATTCGAAAAATCACTTCCAAGAGATGAGGAATGCTTCAAATACTTGGTCGCCAAGTTTCCAACCCTCTCAGAGGCAAAATTGAAGGAAGGTGTGTTCGTCGGACCAGACATTAGAAGGCTCAGAGCATACGAAAAGTTTGTCAATACCATGATGGATCCTCAAAAAGAAGGGTGGATTGCATTTAAAGAGGTCGTAGAGAAATTTTAAGGCAATAAAAAAGATCCTGACTACAAAAAGATTGTTGGACGAATGCCAAAAGCATTTCAAGCTTTAGGTTGCCTGATGAGTTTGAAAGTGCATTTCCTCCATTCCCACCTTGACTACTTTCGTGAAAATTTGGGAGCTGTGGGTAAAGAGAAAGGTGAACAATTCCACCAGGACATTAAAGAGATGGAAAGAAGATACCAGAGAAAATGGATCATAAGGGTCTGTGCACACGTTGTGGATTTGGCAGATCTGCAAGTCATGTACAGTACAATGAAAGTGAAGGGGAAAAAAAACCCGCTGTGCACATGCTGCGGATTGTTCTGCCCGGATTTGCTGCGGATTTTAATCCACAGCATGTCAATTCTTTGTGCGGATTCCGTAGCGTTTTTACACCTATTCCGTTATAGGTTTAAAACCGCAGGGCAAATCCACACAAAAACTGCCGCAAATCCGCAGTAAATCTGAGCTAAATCCGCAGGTAAGATGCAGGTCATTTTACCTGTGGATTTAGCAAAATCAGTGCGGAAAAATCCGCAAGTGAATCCGCAACGTGTGCACTGGGCCTGACAATGATGGCAGACTACTGTTGGATGCTTCAAAGAGACATTCCAGATGCTACTCACAAGCATAAATGTACCAAGAGGAGCCTCGTAAGGAAAAAAAAACGATTTTAGTGCATGTTAGTGAGCTCATTTCAGTTTAAAAAATGATTTTCATGAAAAATTTGTAATAAAAAATTAATTTTACAAGTCTATTTTCATTTATTTTGCGGTATTGCCTTAATTTACATAGTTACCTGAATTGTCAGGAAATGTGATGTCCGGTGACAAAACAGAGGTCATTTTCGAATTCAGCGCACCAAAAAACATAAAGATTAAGTGGAATAACCAAAACAGCTTTTAAAATTTTATTTTTTGCAGACCTATGTAATTAGTATTTGGAATGATAATTTTCTGGACCATTGTAGGACATACAAAGTAAATTACTGCATCAGCCAGTGTAAGATGATAATACCACAGCCAATGGCAACCTGGGCTTGACAGAAAAATTGATTAGGGCACAGATGACACCAAAAATAGTTTACAGTAATTGTTCAGTTTATACTTGTATAAAAATAATATAATAATTGCACTTCTCTGCAATAGTTTACTCTGCTTTCATCCATATGGCAGTGTCTTGTACTGTAGGTCAGTCCTAGTTCATCTCTGCGTTACCATATACAGCCATGTGGACATAAAGTCAAGTCACTGTGTCAGGAATACAGAGAATTCGGGGTGCCCTTTTGCTCCATGGTGTTGGCCCACTACAGAAAACACATTTATCTTTATTTTCATGAAAGTCACTTAAAACATATTTTGTTATTCCACTGACATAAAATATCCTTATGAGATGAGTAAACAAAGACCTGTATACCAATTAACCTATTAAGATAAAGGCAAGTTGATCATGTCACCCTTTTTACATATTATTTTTTCATATGGTAATTCTTGTTGCTATAGGCATCTCCATAACATTAAATAAACACACATACAAATATTTACTAGGAGTGCAAAATTATTGAAAAGCTGCCAACAATATAAAGGTTAGATCAGTTTTTGTGATAAACAACAAAAAAATGGACTGACTTATTTTGATTGATGAGGAAAATACTTGGAAGAATGAGAATGTCATATGATCCAATAATTGGAAGACACAATGACTGACAAGTAGTTTGTTGATTGTGTGCTCTCTCTTAGCAAATTTCACTGATTGCCTTACTGTAAATGTACTACTATGGCATTTTCAATCTTTTCTATTGGCATTGATACTTTTTCTTATCTTTTAAAACATCATTCATCATGACCAATGCCTAGTGATGCTTGAAAGTTTCTGAATCCTTCTGAATTTTCCGATTTCTGCATATAGTTGTTCTAAAACTACATGAGGATTTTCACACAAGTCCTAAAAGTAGATAAAGATAACAAAATAAAACCAATGCATCATAAATGTTAGACTTTTTGATTTTGTTAAATGAAGAAAATGATAAAATATCACTAATGGTGGGGGAACTCGTGGATGTTCGGGTCAGGTGGGTTCTGCCAAACATCAAAAAAAAGTTTTGTTCTGGTATCATAACGGTGCACGAACCCAAACCCAGACCCCATTCAGATGAATGGGGGGCCAAAACATCCATTGATTGCCACACTGTCATCTGCATGACATTGCAGCACACATGTGCCCTGATCAGCGGTAAGATCATTACCGCCGGTCAGAGAACTGTGGTTCTTATGTTGTCAGATGACAGCATGAGCCAGCAGCTATGACCGGTGGTAAGCAGTTTACCTCCGGTTACAGGTGTGGGCTGATGAGAGAGTACTACTCCCATCAGCCTATGCTTGCTGTAGCTGAAAACAGCGAGATCAGGCACCGCTGATGGGAGGATTAATCAGCCAGCGCCTGTGTTATAAATAAATAAAAAAAATGAAGGGAGTTTATTAATGTAGAGGCATCTATAAGACGTCCCCATTACTAACCCCATAGTTACTGTAGATTGTAAAAATGACACAGCAAGAATAAAAGTTTATTTGAAAGAAAGGCACAGACTCTTTTATTTGAAGTAAAATAAAAAGCACAGCTATACTCACCTTACGCCTATTCCATTGAAGTCTTTGTCACCTGTAAAAAGCAGAAAATAATAAACAACCTTGATACTCACCTTAAGCCTAATCCACCAGTGCCAATGTCCTCTGGAAAAACACAAAAATAATAAGCAGCCATATCCCTCACCTGTCCGACGTGAAAATAATACATACTGTCCCACGACGATCCTGATGACTTGGATAGTGGTCACATGATGAACCTGCACCTTGCCACCCCGCTTGACATAACTATTACCTCAAAAGGATAACGTTGTGCGGTCTCTCCACTTGCATCAATGTGATGCTCTGCACTTACACAAAACCTTTATCCCCTTGGTTGGTCACACTCTTTTCTGCCCCAGGGAGGGTTCTTATCTCCCTCCCCTGTAAGTTTGTAGCTACATCTCCCAAAACCTATGAAAGATCATAAGTTCCCAAAGGTAGGTTTGAGTGCCATCAGATCCGGCCATGCCCTCATTATGCTTAGAGACAGGGGCACCGCTGTAATGAGGCGAGTTGAGCTGTTGTCTCAGGCGGCGGCAGCCAGGGGGCGGCAGAGTAGAATTCATAACACCAGCGCCGCTCAATGTGTGAGAGGAAGTGAGAAGGAAGCTGCCGGATCGTGGAGAGGTGAGTCTGGCCACTGTGCCTGTAAGCTGCTGTGTGTGTGTGTGTATGTGTGTGTGTGTGAAGCTGCTGTGTTTGTGTGTGACGCTGTGTGTATGTATGTGTGTATGTGTGTGTGTGTGTGTGTAAGACGCTGTGTGTGTGTGTGTGATAGATGAGGAAGCGATATCAGCGTTGGAACGGGCAGAGGTGAGTAGTTTTTTTTATGCAAGGCCATTATTCAGTATGGAGCATCATGTGGAGCTATTATACTGTATGCAGCAGTATATGGGGCCATTATACAGTATGCAGCAGTATATGGGGCCATTATACAGTATGCAGCAGTATATGGGGCCATTATTCAGTATGCAGCAGTATATGGGGCCATTATTCAGTATGGAGCATCATGTGGGGCTATTATACTGTATGCAGCAGTATATGGCCTTAACGTGCCATTAATTTTCAGTATGGAGCATCATGTGGAGCTATTATACTGTATGCAGCAGTATATGGGGCCATTATACAGTATGCAGCAGTATATGGGGCCATTATACAGTATGCAGCAGTATATGGGGCCATTATTCAGTATGCAGCAGTATATGGGGCCATTATTCAGTATGGAGCATCATGTGGGGCTATTATACTGTATGCAGCAGTATATGGGGACATTATACAGTATGCAGCAGTATATGGGGCCATTATTCAGTATGCAGCAGTATATGGGGCCATTATTCAGTATGGAGCATCTTGTGGGGCTATTATACTGTATGCAGCAGTATATGGGGCCATTATACAGTATGCAGCAGTATATGGGGCCATTATACAGTATGCAGCAGTATATGGGGCCATTATTCAGTATGGAGCATCATGTGGGGCCATTATACTGTATGCAGCAGTATATGGGGCCATTATACAGTATGCAGCAGTATATTGGGCCATTATACAGTATGCAGCTGTATATGGGGCCATTATTCAGTATGGAGCATCATGTGGGGCTATTATAAATGTATGCAGCAGTATATGGGGCCATTATGCAGTATGCAGCAGTATATGGGGCCATTATACAGTATGCAGCAGTATATGGGGCCATTATTCAGTATGGAGCATCATGTGGGGCCATTATACTGTATGCAGCAGTATATGGGGCCATTATTCAGTATGGAGCATCATATGGGGCCATTAAACTGTATGCATCATTATGTGGGGCCATTATTCAGTATGGAGCATCATGTGGGGCCATTTTACTGTATGCAGCAGTATATGGGGCCATTATTCAGTAGTCTCTCTGTTCTTTTTCTTTCTCTCTGTTCTTTCTTTCCTCTCTTTCTTTCTATCTCTGTTCTTTCTTTCTCTTTCTTTCTCTCTCTGTTCTTTCTTTCTCTCTGTTCTTTCTTTCTTTCTCTTTCTTTCCACTCTATCTTTCTGTTCTTTCTCTCTCTCTGTTCTTTCTATCTGTTTTCTTTATTTCTCTTTCTCTCTCTGTTCTTTGTTTTCCATCTTTCTTTCTCTCTATCTCTCTGTTCTTTCTTTCTCTCTTTGTTCTTTCTTTCCCCTATTTCTTTTTTTCTCTCTGTTCTTTTTTTCTGTCCCCTCTTTCTTTTTCTGTTCATTCTTTCTTTCTCTCTGTTCTTTCTTTCCCGTCTTTTTTTTCTTTCTCTCTCTCTGTTCTTTTCTCTCTCTGTTCTTTCTTTTCCCTTTCTTTGTTTATTTATTTCTCTCTCTACTTTCTCTCTGTTCTTTCTTGCTTTCCCCTCTTTCTCTCTCTTCTTTCTCTGTTTTCTTTTTTCTCTCTCTGTTCTTTCTTTTACTCAGTACCAGTGTGCCCATAGTACCAGTCACTGTGCCCTCAGTACCAGTCAGTGTGATCACTAGTGCTAAATGGGTGTGGTCGGGGCGTGCACATGGGTGTGACTAGTTGTGAAATGGGTGTGGTCGGGGCGTGGCCTAAAATCTTCCGCGGCGCGCTATACGCGCCGCAACCCTCCTCACTCGAATTAGGGGGCGCCGTTTTGCACTTCGCCTCAGGCAGCACAGAGGCTAGGTTCACCCCTGCTTAGAGACCAAACTTAGCTTTTCTACCTGTCTAAATCTATATATTCTATGTATCTCCCTATCCTGAGTGCTAGAATGGATCGAGACCCTGGATGCTGTTTGGCTGTTTGGCCCATTCCATAGATCTCGAAAATATAACTGGTGTGGGTTAGGACATACGATAAGTCCATATTTTCCATATGAAATCATAGCTGACTGAACAAAGCAGTTAGACCGCATGGGTTTTCCTGTAGAAGCTCGCATGCTAGCTAGCTATTGGTTGTGTGAATTTCTTCTTTGAAGCTAAGAAGGCTGGGCCCCCTACTGAGCCAGCTTTTAAAGCTGATTAAAGGAAGGGGGTTTATAATCCCATGCCAAATAGGATACAAATCATTGACATGAAATGATATCTCCAATAATCTTCATACGTCACATCAGTGATGCAACCACTATACCCTTCAACCAGAACACGACAGGAGTGTATTCACTTCTACTGTGTCTAGCGCTGAGCTGCCATGAGAAAGTTCACTGGAGTTCAAACCTGATGAACCTCGGTGACGACACAATGCTGCTCGTTGCATGAGAAAGTTCTCACGCAGCGGTGCCAAAAGTGAGATCACCAGAGACAGCTGACAGCTAATGTTCTTAGCCTGGGAGGATGACAAATTTCCCTGGCCCCTTCCTTTGCTATTACTATCAGTCCAAAGCTGTCTGTTTAGCCTTTGCTGTTTTTAAATTATGGAGAGACCCAATGTGATTTTTCTTCTGGAGTCCCCATAAAATAACCAGTAAAGGCTAACCAAACAGTTGTGAGCTGATATTAATAGTCTGGGAAACTTGCCCTCCTACCCATGAGTGTATTTCTCAGCTTGACTCTCATACTTTATACTGAATAGATCGAGATGTTTTGAAATGTTGTTTCCATAATTTTATAATTTACATTACAATAACATGCCTTCCAATCCTGTGATTTCCATGACTTTTTCTTCTTAGTTGTACAATTTCAATGCTGAAGAGTTTATTTTGTTTAATTTTTAAAGACTTGAGACTGCAATCGCTAGTTCACTGATACAATATAATACAATCCTTCTTAGAATGGGTGACAGACGGGCATCTCTCTGTTTGACCACTTAGATGCTACAGTTGCTTAACAGCAAGTTATCCACTATCCTGATAGCTGGTGGACTAACTGCAGAAACCCCCCCAAAATTAAACATTGATGCTTTGAAACCCATGGAACATGGCGCTATAGTAGAGATGAACAGAGCGATCCACAGATGGTCTGAAAATTCACAGTTTCTCGCAAGTTTGAACACTTTGCAATTCGAATTGAAGCTTACAAATAAGAAAAAAAAAGTTATCCACACTGCTGAAGCATCATAGCTGACTAATGTCAGTGGCTGTGCGGGCTTCCCCATAATGCTCTATAGCTATGACATCTAGTGGATTATTATTAAACCTTGTACAGTGGAGGTCAGTACCTGGGGGGGCCATCAAAGATAAGAGGTTATCAGTGGAATGCAATTTGTACAGCAAACTAATTTTCCTTCTCTAGAATCACTGGGCAAGTCTCTCTCTCTAGAGTATAAGCACTTATGATCAGAAGGGTCCAATCTCTCTCCCTCTCTCCTGTAGAGGGTAAGCTATTATGATCAGCAGGGTAATTTCTCTCTTCTGTAGTGTGCAAGCTTTTATTGTCAGCCAGATTCTTTCTCTCTTTCCTCTCTTTTACATGTATTTTCTGGACAATTGCAATTTTTCCAGTACTGGTATTGTTAAGGGGACGGTCGCAACAACTTTATAAAATAATGGAATGTGACCGAACCCGGGGTCTGCGGTGCAGTCGGAGAGACTGCGGCTGAACACCCCTTGGGTACGAGGGTAAAACTGACAACCAAAATATATAAGATCTCTCCTGTGTTACTTCACACAAGGAAAGGCAAGGATTCGCACTATCTCCGTTAACTTCACGGAAGATGTGCTGCGTACTGGCTTAGATGTAGCTCTGTTAACTGCACAGAAGCTACACACCAGCTGTTAGGAAGTGAGTGCAACTCACTCCGGGCGTATGTGCTGCCAGCCGGTGTGCGACCGGACTGTGAAGCAACTCTCCTTTCGGATAGCAGGCGATGCCCAGGTTACGCGCCCTGCAGTCTGCTCAGGGTGTATCACTACCCTCTGTCAGAGCTAGACTGCACCATATTTATTACCTGCCTAGCATCTACTAACCTGCCCGAGTGACCTGTGCTAATTAGTTATCTCTGGCATCAGCAGGTCATGGAGAGCGAAACTAAAGAGCTCGTGGAGCCCAAAGTGATAGGCGTCTGCACATATGCACGACCTATGAGGTATGATCTGACTGCGCCACCATGCTTGCGGTCAGGCTATTTAAAGGCTAAGCCCTGCCCAAGCCACATCGTTGATGACGTCACCCATAGCCAATCAGGCGGTGCCAGGTCACCGGATCAGCTGACATCAAATCACCAATCACGGTCCGCCACGTCACTGGCATGCTCAGTGTAGGAAATCCTGGACTTAGGCTGTGGCAGCCCTGTTCCTTTCTGTAACCTATGTTTAAAGCTACTAGGAACAAAGACCCTAGCAACAGCTTGTACCTTCTGTGTACTGGCTAGGCTGTTATGAATGTTTTAGAAATGAATTCTGAGCAGAAGCTCCCTCTGGTGGTTGCAAACAGTACTGAACCATTCAATGAGGATTGGCAATCAGGGATCACGGACTGGCTGGATATAAGGGAGGTTTCCCCCCATCATGGTTGCCGGTGATCAATTGTTTTTGTCTCAACGTTGTTTCCTGGTTCACTTGGAAGCTTGCTGAGTCTTGCCTCTTCTCCTGCTCTCAGATAAGATATTATCTGTTTTTTGTTTTTGTGCTTGCCATTTGTATTTTTCTCTGCATTTCTGTGAGATTGGCCAGGTTCCCCTCCCCGGGGGGCTTGGTCTCCTCTCGGTTCCTCTGGAGCCATTGTTGTTTGTTCATTTGCCTTTTCCAGTTTTTTTTCTGTGGCTGCGGCTTAGTTTTGTTACACCAGAGAATTAATTTAGGTGGTAGAGATCGTGTGATCTCAGGTGTTTTTGCAATTAGTAGCGTTGGTTTTTTTTAGAGTTTTTTTGGATTGCAGTAAGTATCCTTCCTATCCTTTTCTGTCTAAGTCAGATTGGGCCCCAGCGTTTGCTCATACTATTTTCTGTCTGTGTCTGTATTTCCTCTTGTCTAACCGCCATTACATGTTTGGGGGCTTCCTATGTTTTTGGGGATCTGCTCCGGGCAGATAGATTTCCTCTTTCTATCTTTAGGTGTAGTTAGCCTCTCAGGCTGTGACGAGGCATCTAGGACCAACGTAGGAACGCTCCACGGCTGCCTTTAGTTGTGGTGGTTAGTCAGGGTACTGCAATCCAGTAGATTCCAACCTCTCTGGTGTATTGCCGTTTTTACCTGCTCTCCTCAGCTACCAAAACATAACATTATCACCGGCCAAACTGAAAATTATATGGTACTCACAGAAGGGAAAAATAGTGTGAAAAAAAAAAAAAAATTTGTCAGAGTTGTCAGAGATTTTTTTTTTTTTCTGTTTGTTGCATTTTTTTCCCTCTTTTTCTCTGGGTGCTGAGGAGGATTTTTTTTTCTCTCAATGGAGTTTGCACAGTTGTCTGGCCGTGTGGATCAGCTTGCCACTGAAGTTCGGAGTATTGCTACCTATCTTGCAGGGTTGCCGGTTGTGGAACCTAGGATCCACATGCCAGATTTGTTTTTAGGGGATCGAGCTAAATTTCTGAATTTCAAAAATAACTGTAAGTTGTTTTTTGCCTTAAAACCTAAGTCCTCAGGGAAAGCAGCACAGCAGGTTCAAATTGTCATCTCTCTCCTGCACGGCGATCCTCAGGATTGGGCTTTTTCCCTGACACCTGGGGACCCTGTTTTGAGTAATGTTGATGCATTTTTTCTTGGCTCTGGGGTTATTGTACGATGAACCTAATGTCACTGATCAAGCTGAAAAAACCTTGCTGGCATTAAATCAGGGGCTTGAGGACGCTGAGTTGTACTGTCAGAAATTCCAAAAGTGGGCAGTTCTGACCAAATGGAATGATGATGCTTTGGCAGCTCTTTTTCGGAAGGGTCTGTCAGAGAATGTAAAAGATGTTATGGTGGGTTTCCCTGCTCCCTCTTGTCTCAATGATTCTATGTCATTGGCGATTCAAATTGACAGACGTTTGCGTGAGCGTAGAGGTATGCGTAGAATGGTGTTGCCTTGTGAACCAGCTTCTGAGCCCATGCAGTGTGATAGAGTGGCTTCTGGGGCACAGCGTCATGAGTTTAGAAAACGCAATGGGTTATGTTTCTACTGTGGTGATGCCTCTCATGCTATTTCAGTCTGCCCTAAGCGGGGAAGACGTTTTGCACGCTCAGTTGTCTTGGGTAGTGTTCAGACTAAATTTCTGTTGACTGTTACCCTGATTTGCTCCCTGTCCACATTTTCTGCTCAGGCTTTTGTTGATTCGGGAGCAGCTATTAACTTGATGGATTTTGATTTTGATAAACGTTGTGGGTTTCCCTTGATACCCTACGGAAGTCTATTCCCCTAATGGGGATTGATTCTACCCTTTGGCTGAGAATAAACCCCAGTTCTCTACTCAGGTGATAACGAGGGTTGAACTTGATCATCAGGAGAGTGGCAAATTTTTGGTGCTGTATAATCTGCATGACATTATTGTACTAGGTTTCCCTTGGTTGCAGTCTCATAATCCTGTTTTGGATTGGAAATCTGTGTCTGTAACCAGTTGGGGCTGCCAATGTGTTAATGCCAACACTCCTGTTTTTTCTGCCTCTCCCCAGGCTCAAGATGTGCCTGACTTCTTGACTGATTTTTCTGATGTGTTTAGTGAAAGTAAATTTGCATCCTTGCCCCCCCATAGGAGCTATGACTGCGCTATTGAATTAGTGCCTGGTAGTAAATTCCCTAAAGGTCGCCTTTTTAACTTGTCTGTACCTGAACATGACGCTATGCGGTCTTATATCAAGGAGTCATTGGAGAAGGGTCATATCAGACCATCCTCTTCACCCTTGGGTGCCGGTTTTTTCTTTGTGGCCAAAAAGGATGGTTCATTAAGGCCGTGTATTGATTATCGTCTCTTGAACAATATCACTGTGAAATATCAATATCCGTTACCCTTGATTTCTGACCTGTTTTCCAGGGTGAAAAGTGCTACTTGGTTTACCAAGCTTGACCTCAGGGGGGCGTAAAACCTTATTCGCATTAAGCACGGGGATGAATGGAAGACGGCATTTAATACCCCAGAGGGGCATTTTGAGTACCTAGTAATGCCCTTTGGGCTCACTAATGCTCCTTCCGTCTTCCAGTCCTTCATGAATGACATTTTCAGGGATTTTGTGGATAAATTTCTGATTGTTTATTTGGATGATATCTTGATTTTTTCCAATGACTGGGACTCTCATGTGAAACATGTTCGGACTGTGTTCCAGATTTTGAGTGAGAATGCTCTGTATGTGAAAGGATCAAAGTGTCTTTTTGGTGTACAGAGGATCTCATTTCTGGGATTCATTTTATCTCCATCTGTTATTGAAATGGACCCGGTCAAGGTTCAGACCATCTGTGATTGGGTCCAACCTACTTCATTAAAGGCTCTTCAGAGATTCTTGGGTTTTGCCAATTTTTTTGTAAATTTATTGGTAATTTCTCTGTTATTGTTAAACCATTGACTGATTTGACCAAAAAGGGTTCTGATGTGGTGAATTGGCCTCCTGAGGCAGTCTCTGCGTTTCAGGAGCTTAAGCGGAGATTCACTTCTGCTCCTGTTCTACGGCAGCCTGATGTTTCTCTGCCATTTCAGGTGGAGGTTGATGCCTCTGAAATTGGGGCAGGTGCCGTTTTGTCCCAAGAGATCCTGAGTAGTGTTGAGCGATACTGCTCGATATCGAAAAATATCGGATCGGAATGGTATAACCGATATCACTAAATATCGCCGATATCCGATTCCGATAGCGGAAGTCCCATGTAAGTCTATGGGAACAAAATATCGCAACAAAAAAAACCCTTTCTTTCGTTGTAAACACAAAATATACACACATAGAATACATATATATATATATACATGTCATTGTGACATATATATATAAACATATATTTATAGTTTATACACTTCTACATAGTAAAATAGACTCTGTGCTTGAGAATTGCTAAAATCATCAGAGAATGTATTTGCCATTTTTCCGCCATATCTGCATCACGACGAGGCACTGGTGAAGAAGAAGGGCGTGCTCTTCGTGGGTGTACACTCACTCAGTGGCGTGAAAACGATGGCCGACCAGTGTAAATGTTACTGCAATGTAAGATCGTGCCCCACAGCTCTGGAGTTCCGCCTCCTCATCCTCCTCAGTGTGCGGAAACTAACACGAAGGTCCCGCCTCCCTACAAAAGAGGGGCCCTCTCCAGATGCTAATGACACATGTGACTTGGCAGAGATGGCTAATGGACACGAGCAGAAGTGTGAAGGGATGGAGCAGTCAGAGCTCTCCCCCCACGGAAGCGACCCGATCGCCACGGAATCACCGTTGGGCACCCGGCCTGTAAACCCTCCTACGCTGCAAGAAGCGGAGGATACCCTAAGAGGCCTGGCCCGGCACCGGGAGGAGGTCGCCAGGATGGAAGCCAGCTGGCGTGCCCTAAAACTAAACTTGGAGCGGCGCCAATCCCTCTTACCTGAAGTGTCTGTACCGGAAGGTGAGGCACCCGTTTTAGTAGAGGAGCCCTTGCAATGTGATCCGGTTGACGTTGCACCCGTTCCTGCAAAAACCGCAGCACCGTCAGCACCACAGATCCCGCTGTCTGCCCCCGTCGCTGAGACAGAAGAAGCGACACCCGTCCTCATGGAGGAGGCCGAGCAGGCACCAGAGGTCTACCTGTCTGTACCGGAGCCCCGACTGTCATCTGATTTAGAGCCGTCTGCTTCCTCCGCAGGGGAGCGCCGCCAGGACTGGGGGGCGCCAGGAGAGCTGCCGCAAACCGGACATCGCAAACTGCAGTGGAGTGGTGGAGACATGGAGCTGCTGGTGGAGGAGAATTTCAACCGGCGTCAGGAGGAAGAGTGGAGACGTTGGGAGCGGGAAGCAGAGCGACAAAGGGAGCAGCGAGAAACCCAAAAACTTCGCCAACGTCAGGTGGAGAAGGACCGGGCAGATAAGGACCGGACGAGAAAGGATAAAGGAACCCTGAGGGAGCCGCGGCGTAAGGGTGCAGTACGGAGCTTTAAATTGAAAGGTGGTTGGGGCTTCATCCAGGAGCCTGGACTTTATTTAGAAGTTTTTGTGACCCGGCGGGACGTGGAGACTCACCTCCTAGAAGGACACCCGGGGAGGGACCTGTTGCCAGGAGACTTGGTGACTTACACCCGACACTGGGGTTACAATGGGTGGTACGCCCTAAATGTTACCAGGTGCGACCCCTACTCCCCAGAGTGTCAGGAACCTGTGAGACCCTCGGAGCCTTCAGCCTCCCACATCCAGGCCTCTGCAAAAGTGCCCACCCCACGCCGTAAATCTCCACAGCCTCCCTCAGTGGTCTCCTCAGCAGCCCCAGCTATGGACATGATAACTATAGCTGGCCCGTACCCGGCGCCTGTTAGGCCCCCTGGGGTTCGTTCAGTCCAGGACATAGGGTTCCAGACCCGGAGGGAGATGAAAGAGGTGGCCACACAGACCCAGATAGCGGGTCACGACTTGACTGTACAGGCCACACGACGTCATCAGGTCCTGGTGGTCCTTGGTGCCTCGGATGTTTGGCAAGCATCAGAAGAGTACCAGGTGGTACCTGGAACACCCCGGCCAAAGAAGTATAAATAACCCGGACAGGGTCCCTGTATGTAAATAGTTAAATTGTTGATAAATAGTTAAATTGTTGATGTACCCGGACGGGTGAATGTTCAGAAAAAAGTTTTTTAATTTAATAAAAAAAAAAAAAAAAAACATTTTTCATTACTTTTATTACAGTCTCATCCTGCGACGCCATCGATCTCCTGTAAAAAAATGAAAAAAAAAAAAAAAGTATACCACCTGACCGACGCAGTCCATAGTAACGAGTGTCCCACGACGATCCAGCTCTGCTACATCTGAATGACAGGCAGAGCCTGTCATCCCGGCGCAGCACAGCTGATTACCTGCTTCCCCGGCGGTGACGTCATCGGACTGGTTTACGGCCGGGATTACCCTGCAGTCACTGGCTGCAGTTATCGCGAAAAACTGCATGTGACCGCCAGGGAGAAGATAATGGCGGCCTCAAGCAGTCCAGGACGTGACCGCCGGAGATCTTCTGCCAGGTAAGTGCCGCTGACTCCTGACAGACCCGACCGACGGACACTCACAGTGACAGTGACAAATCCGATTCCGGTATTCGATATGACGAAAATATCGGTATTCAGAATCGAAAGGCCGATACAGCTAATATCGGCCGATATCCGATATTTGCAGTATCGTATCGCTCAACACTAATCCTGAGACCTCTAAAAGTAACCCTTGTGCTTTTTTCTCTCGAAAATTTTCTCCAACTGAACGTAATTATGACGTGGGTAATCGGGAGTTATTGGCCATGAAGTGGGCTTTTGAAGAGTGGAGACATTGGCTGGAGGGAGCCAAACATCAGGTGGTGGTCCTCACGTACCATAAGAATCTGGTTTATCTGGAGTCAGCCAAGCGACTTAATCCTAGACAGGCCAGGTGGGCCTTGTTTTTCACACGTTTTAATGTTGTGGTTTCCTTTCTTCCTGGCACTAAGAATATTAAGGCGGATGCCCTCTCGAGGAGTTTCCTTGCGGACTCTCCTGAGTTATCTGATCCTGCTGTTATTTTGAAAGAGGGTGTAGTTCTTTCCGCCATCTCGTCCAATTTGAGACTGGCTCTGGAGGGGTGTCAGGAGGATAAACCCAAGCGCTGCCCTGTTGGGAAATTGTTTGTCCCAGACCAGTGGAAGAAGAGTGTGATGTCTGAGATTCATTGTTCCGCGTTGGCCGGTCATCCTGGAATTTTTGGTACCAGAGACTTGGTGAGTCGGTCCTTTTGGTGGCCTACTTTGTCTCGTGACATCAGGGAGTTTGTGCAGTCCTGTGGGACTTGCTCTCGCTCCAAGCCTTGCTCTCGCTCTAGTGGTTTGTTGATGCCATTGCCTGTGCCCAATAGACCATGGACCCATATCTCTATGGATTTTATTTCCGACCTCCCTGTTTCTCAGAGAATGACCGTTATCTGGGTGATTTGTGATAGGTTTTCCAAGATGATACATCTTGTGCCATTACCTAAGTTGCCTTCCTCCTCTGAATTGGTGAATTTGTTCCTTCAGCACGTGGTTCGGTTACACGGCATTCCTGAGAATATTGTTTCTGACAGAGGAGTCCAGTTTGTTTCCAGATTTTGGAGGACTTTTTGTTCTAAACTTGGTGTTAAATTGTTTTTCATCCTCAGACCAATGGACAAACTGAGAGAACAAACCAGACATTGGAGACTTATCTGAGATGCTTTGTGTCTGCTGATCAAGATGACTGGGTCTCTTTTTTGCCTTTGGCTGAGTTTGCTCTTAATAATAGGGCAAGCTCTGCCACTTTGATGTCTCCATTTTTCTGCAATTTTGGGTTTCACCCTCGATTTTCTTCGGGACAGACGGAGGCTTCTGTCTGTCCGGGTGTTGACTGTTGTGGAGCGTATGCAGCAGATTTGGGACCAGGTAGTGGAGAGGTTGTCCCTCTCTCAGGAGAAGGCCCAGCGGTTTGCCAACCGGCATAGGACTGATAGTCCTCAGTTTAAAGTGGGGACTTGGTCTGGTTGTCCTCAAGAAATATCCCTATGAGAGTTGCATCTCCTAATTTAAGCCTAGGTTTATTGGACCTTATAAGATCATGGAGATTCTTAATCCTGTTTCCTTTCGTTTAGTTCTTCCAGGGACATTTAAGATCCATAACGTGTTCCACAAGTCCTTATTGAAGAGGTTTGTCGAGCCAGTGGTTCCTATGGCTGCGCCCCCTGACCCTGTTTTGGTTGAGGGCAATCTGGAGTATGTGGTTGAGAAAATATTGGATTCTCGTTTTTCTAGACGGAAACTCCAGTATTTGGTTAAGTGGAGAGGTTATGGTCAGGAGGACAATTCTTGGGTGTTTGCTTCGGACATCCATGCTAGGAGACTGATCCGTGCGTATCACAGAGCTCATCCTGACCGACCTGGTTGCACAAATGAGGGTTCGGTGACCCCTCCTCAAAGGGGGGGTACTGTTATGAATGTTTTAGAAATGAATTCTGAGCAGAAGCTCCCTCTGGTGGTTGCAAACAGTACTGAACCATTCAATGAGGATTGGCAATCAGGGATCACGGACTGGCTGGATATAAGGGAGGTTTCCCCCCATCATGGTTGCCGGTGATCAATTGTTCTTGTCTCAATGTTGTTTCCTGGTTCACTTGGAAGCTTGCTGAGTCTTGCCTCTTCTCCTGCTCTCAGATAAGATATTTTCTGTTTTTTGTTTTTGTGCTCCCCATTTGTATTTTTCTCTGCATTTCTGTGAGGTTGGCCAGGTTCCCCTCCCCGGGGGGGCTTGGTCTCCTCTCAGTTCCTCTGGAGACATTGTTGTTTGTTCATTTGCCTTTTCCAGTTTTTTTTCTGTGGCTGCGGCTTAGTTTTGTTACACCAGAGAACTAATTTAGGTGGTAGAGGTCGTGTGATCTCAGGTGTTTTTGCAATTAGTAGCGTTGTTTTTTTTTAGGGTTTTTTTGGATTGCAGTAAGTATCCTTCCTATCCTTTTCTGTCTAAGTCAGATTGGGCCCCAGCGTTTGCTCATACTATTTTCTGTCTGTGTCTGTATTTCCTCTTGTCTAACCGCCATTACATGTTTGGGGGCTTCCTATGTTCTTTGGGGATCTGCTCCGGGGCAGATAGCTTTCCTCTTTCTATCTTTAGGTGTAGTTAGCCTCTCAAGCTGTGACGAGGCGTCTATGACCAACGTAGGAACGCTCCATGGCTGCCTTTAGTTGTGGTGGTTAGTCAGGGTACTGCAATCCAGTAGATTCCAACCTCTCTGGTGTATTGCCGTTTTTGCCTGCTCTCCTCAGCTACCAAAACATAACACTAGGCATTGGGATTGACGGTGAAGCTGAGCAGCATCTGCCCCGGCTGGACCAGAATGGGAGACCACAGATTCTGCTGATGGCTCAGATCCCACTTTAGGTCCAGCAGACGCCCGACGCCTAACAGGTATTTGTGCAAATTTATTCACTGCAAATCTAATTTTTTGGAAAAATTTGGTGAATTCGGCAAATTCGAATTATAGAAGATCCACAATCTCTACACTGCAGCCCCTTCTTGAATGGAAAGGAGTTGGACATGTTCTACCTTCACTCCATTTATTGTCTATGGGACTGATGCAAATAGCCAAATGTTGCAATCATCTTCCTCTGGCAGTCCCATACACAATGAATGGAGTCGAGGTCAAGCATGTCCACTCAAGATACGGCTGCTGAGCCCCATTCTCTAAGTCTAAAGTCCTGATCTCGAGATCACTGTCATCCAGTTCTTGGAATTCCTATATATACGGGATATCTTGCTATTTTTGAACTGCCACAATCTGTATTAGCAGTGATTATTGAAGGTAGAGGTAAATATCAGCTCTATAACCTAACTGAACACACATTGGTTTTATTTAGGTGGGAGAGGGCACGTGAACTAATTTTTCTGGTGAGGCCAATGTACCAGACTCCTACCTATTCAAAATAATTTGGCATGCTTAGAAAATTTTAGAATGTTGTCTATATAAGGTTACATTACAATGTTTTACTATTTTTTCTTCATCTTTATTATTTGTAGAATATTTTGTTCATTTATAGAATTGACCCAGTAAAGAAAAGGTGTAAAAGCTTGGGGAGCCATGGTATTTTCTTATGACACCCACATAAACTTTTGGACTTCACAATAGGGTACACAATCCAAGCTGGTACCACACAAGCACAACAGCAGAATTGAGTGAAAACAGATGAGCCATAGGACAGGCAAATGTGCCAAAATCAGTATATGGATATATATTTTCAACCAGAAATGCAATTTCTTTAAAACTGCATACATGTTACATTTACATTCATTCATATATTACTATGAATGTTTTACTTTCTGTTCTATGGAACATACAGTATTTCTATTTCTTGCAGTCTCTTTTATCCTATATTTTCACTTAATACTTATATGAATCTTTGAATGAAATGTGTTTGCTTGAGGGAAAAGTAATCATTCATTCATTTCACACCACATTTTTTTGTCTGCTTTTGGATAGCAGTCACTAGATCTGCATGCCAAGATATAAAATATATTTTTTTTTCTATAGCAGCATCTGGATATTTGGCAGTCTTCTAATCTAATCTAATTTCATTGGTGGCTTTGAGCATGCCTGCACATCTGTCTGTGGTCAGGCTACTGATGAACAATATTTTCTGGGCAGTCTTTGTTAATGCAATATTTCTTTGGCAAAACACAAGAAAAATTTAGAGAATTTTGACATTTTTATGTTGTTTCTTATCTGAAATTGCTCTCTTAAAACTTTTTAGATCTCTTTAAATCTAAATCAATCTTCGGATGGGAATGATGTGAAGCATTCTTGTAACATGTAATTGTGGGAGAAATTGGATGCTGTGGGATGGACTAAATCAATTCAAGTACATAAACCACCATTACCAATCATTAAACAGAGTGCAATTTGAATTCTGGTTTAATTTTCAATGTTCCAAAATAACTGATGTCTTTTATAAAAAGTAACATATTGAAAGTATTTACTATGATTTCTAAAATTACAGATATTTCTAGCAGACAATCCAATCCATACGATCCTTGGTAACGCTATTTGATGCATGTTTAAATCTAAAAGATAGGTGGAAACCACCTTTCAGTGAAGTCAAATATTTCTCTAACTAAGACATATTTTGGGAATACATATGGCTATCTAACGTCCCACTTAAAAGACACATACAGTAGTACTAAACTATATAGATGTGCATTATATTACAAACTGCAAAGCAATGCAATTTCAAGCATAAAAGGTGCAAAAGTCCACTATGCAATACACAAGTAGAGGACTTTCAAACCTATATATGACAGTGAATAGTGGTGAGCTAACCTGAACAGTAAAGTTCGGGGTCCGTACCAAACACCTACTGTTCAGGCACGGACCCCAAACACGGACTTCTCCAGGAAGTCGGTGTTACTGTTTGGGTTCACCAACCCGAATATCAGGTGTTTACAATGCTGTCACCTGCATGACACACCGCAGGTGAGAAACACCGGCGGCTCTGGTAGTAATCTTACCGTTGGTCAGAAAGCTGCGGTTCATCTGACAGTCACCAGCTGTGACCGGCAGTAAAAAGTTTACCGCTGGTCACAGAGGCATCAGCCTACACATGCTGTTGAGCATAATAGAGAGAACAGGCACTGCTGATGGGAGTATTCATCAGCTGGCAACTGTAAATAAATAATTTAAAAAACTGACTTGGTGTCTGTTTTAATTTTGATTACCAGCATGGCAAAACTGACAGCTGTGGGCTACAATCCTCAGCTGTCAGCTTTATCATATCTGGTTATCAAGAATAGAGGAAGCCTCTCACCATTTTTTAAATTATTTAAATAAATAATAAAAAAAATGGCGTAAGGTCCCCCCATTTCTGACAACCAGACAAGCTATAGCCGAAAGCTGGCAGGCTGAAAATCACAAACGTATGGACCCCTAAAATATAACTTTTAATAGTAAACTTAAAAAAAGATCTTACAATCTGATAGTCTGACATAAATACAAAACAAAAAAAAAAGATAAAAAAAAATGTCTGTAAAAGGTAAGCATATCACAGTATGTGTGGACTAATAAACCCTAGAATTCGCTTTGTGTCTCTAATATGCTATCCCTACTCAACCAGCTAATGCAACATGAATTGCAGATGAGAGCAGTATTATAAAAGAATAGAATCTATTTCAATTTGCTTGTGAGAGTTAAAACTAATATACTTTATTTCATAAAATTAAAATACATTTAAAGGTGCACGTGCAAAAGACAGACAAATATTACGTTGGTACTGCACACTTCTTATCAGTATATGCCTAAAAATATACAGGATATCAACCCTCAATACCGTGTTTGAGTACCTGTACTCACGGCCAAGACTAACTTTAAAAATTCAAACTTCTGAGACCAAATTCCTTAAGGAAAACAGAATTATGTGTACCAGTCCAATAGGCACACCAGCAGAGACCAATGACTGCATGAAATGCTTTTGGAATAAACAATTGTCATAATAAGCCTTTTGTAGTTAATACTGCAGTTATTGCCTATAAAAGCATATTTAATATTTTCAAAAACAGGTGGTTCGTCTCCCACAGAGAATATTAAATGTTCTTTAATTTGACCAGTGATCAGGCTGTAAACTAATGGAGGATCCCTGTACAGGAATCACAGCCCTTTAACCATCTGGTCACCAACAGCACACAGAGAAATAATCATCAATGTGGTAAAGCAATCTTACAGAGGAGATTATCTTGGACATATAAAGCATTATTGCACATATAGCTGCTCACATTTTACCCTTCTTTGCCCATAATAACCCTCTTTTTGCCTCTTTTGATTGCTACAATAATCATTGCGACAAATAGCAAACAAGGAACGGTTTCACCCGGTGATCAAACGTGGATTTCATTCTCCTAGTGGCCACCCTTCGTTTAGTCATTACACATCAGGGGAGTGATTGGGAATATAAATGACCATGTCGCCCATCTTTATAACAAGCGTCCCAGAGAGTTACTTCCGGTTCACGGCCAGGTGATATCCTGCCATTTAATCGCAAGCTATGTGAGGATCCGGTCTGTGGACCGCACTGAAACAGAAGTGCAGTTATTGCGCATGCGTGTTCCCAGCAGGTGCCGTACTAGTACATCTGAGCATTAGATAGCCGACCTCATCACTCCGCCTATAGTTATGGCCAATCGATCGCCTAGAGATACCCCAGAATCCACTCTTATACTATCAAACTATCAAGTTAATATTAAGGGGTACTAGGAGTATTCTCAAGATGTGAGTAACCAAAATCTTCTATGCATATCCCTATTTCACGGCATATTTTATAGGGAGGATATCACTGAGGGAATATACAAAGATGAACATGCTAACACTCAGACAGAGAAAAACTCCACTGAATAACCTATAAATTCAAAGGGAGAAATAATTTAATGTAGATTATGAGGGGGTTGTATTAACAGCTCCTATGTACGGACATAGGTAAAACACCCCAAGAGATTGGCCAAAGATAGAGGGAGTGACAGAATGGGAGATATAGAGAAGAGAAAAAGTATGGCTGATGAGTTTTGGGGGCTAAAAAGCACTAGAAGTACCCTCTTCTTATCAACCCTACCTATCGTGGAGGTTGGCACCCTAGGACCTATGCAGTGGCACCCCCACTCAATGATGGCTCTCCCTTACTAATCATCCCTCACTTCCAACTAATCTAGATGAAAAGGAAAAAGAGAGTTGGTCATTTAGACCCTTTGGGTGAATGGTCTAGAGCCAGAAGATCCGTTTAGACTCTTTTTGTAGGATCATCTGGTCCCAGTTGCCGCCTCTTGATGGGGGAACAGTTTTGTCAATACCCATAAATGAGATTTGTTCGCCTCACCCTGGTGGCAATTAATAATGTGACTAGCAATAGCTGTCTCCTTTTGATTCGCAACATCTCTAATGTGTTTGCCTACCCTTCGCCTAAACTCCCTTCTGGTCTTCCCTATATATTCCATCCCACAGATGCATGTTGCTTTATAGACAATACTTGCTGTGCAGCAATTATTGAAATGTCTTATGTTATAGTTCTTTCCCTTATTTGAGTTTTTTTTTTTAATAAATTTGCAAAAATTTGTACATTTCTGCTTTTTTTCAGACAAGATGGGGTGCAGAGTGTACATTATTGAGAAAAAATTAACTTTTTTGCATTTACCAAATGGCTGCAATAAAACAAAGAGTGAAAAATTTAAAGGGGTCTGAATATTTTCAGTATAGTGATGAGCGAGCACCGAACATTTCCAGGTCACCGCCCTGTATGTTTTGGCACTCTTTGGAGCGCCAATCAACATGCAGGGATTTTCTGCAGCGCACTGTAATGTCACAGCCATGTTGGTGTGGCATTACATTGATTGGCTGGCCGCACAGCGCCATCAGATCAATATCAGACCTGGTGCCGCCCTGCTCAACACAGTCATCTCCGGACTCAGGCAGTGTAGGGAGAGTTTCTGCTGAGATAGGTAGAGATTTGGAATTTTTAAAAGTTAGTATGGGTATACCATTGTTGAATCCACATATCTAGCTAAACAAACAGTCCTTCTAAGGACTAATTACGGGGTATATATACATCAGTGCTAGGTAGGCAAGCAGTCTATGTGTCTATATATATCATAGCTAGGAATGCAGACATTGTATGTGGGTCTATAGATATCAGTACTAGGAATGCAGGCAGTCTATGTGGCTATATATACATCAGTGCTTGGTAGGCAGGCAGTGTATGTTGCTATAAATATATCAGTGCTAGGTAGGCAGGCAGGCATTGTATGTGGCATACTTTTTTTGCATACAGCTAGAGGGTTCATTCCAATACTGTCTGCTGCTGTCTATTGCAAATATTGACTGTATATACATAGCCCTAGGTATCAGTGGCCAGGAATAATTTGTTTTTGCATCTTAATCCTGATTATTTTATTTAAAAGCAATCCAGAGCACAAGTTTTCTTTTTCTCCATTTGCTTGTTGGCACTGCAGAATACAGCCAGATCCTTTCCATAGTACAGCATTCAAATACAGCTATTTGAAACAGGGGTTGCCGTCACACTGATCACATCTGAGTGCTTAGAAAATTCTGCCATTTTTGTGGTAGTGTAAAATTTTGTTGGAGTGTCTTATACAAGTTCTTGACACCAGTTTGCTTAAAAAAAATATTTACCTACAGGGCAGATATTTTACACTGTGTTTTGTCCGCCACACAGATCACCTATCATTGTGTTATAAATTGTGGCATTTCAGAGCCCAATTGAATTTTTTTTGTTGTGTGTTAGCCTAGTTATTAAAACTATTTGCTGCCAAAAAAAAAAAGAAAACAACCCAGATATTTTAAAGTGGGGTATCTGCGTCACAGGCATCACATATCATTGAGCTCAAAATAGTGTCATTTCAGCCCTCCTTTTAATTTTTTTGCACTGTGTTTTAGTCAACTTATTGACACAATTTTGCTGTAAAAAAAAAAATACAGGCCAGATTATTTCAAGTCTGGTACCTCCGTCACACGCATCAACTATCTGTGGGGTAAAAATTGGGGCATTTTTTGTGTGCCATTGAACTGTTTTTGCTGTGTCTTAGTCTATTTATTGACACCAGTTTGCTAACAAAAAAGGTGTCACCTACAGGCCAGATATTTGAAACTGTGATTTTCCTGCACACGGATCACATTTAAGTTCGCTCCAAAGTCAGGCATTTGTAGTGAAAGTGCAAAATATTGCAGTGCATTATAAATGGGCAAGGCACGTGCCAGGGGACGGTGAAGTGGACGTGATGATGATGGTGCATGCAGAGGGCGAGGCCGAAGACATGGGCAAGCTGAAATTGGCCCACAAAAAACAACCACATCTTCTCACTCGACCTTCCTGTCACAATTACTAGGGGACTGCAGAGGCACACCACTATTGAACGCAGAGCAGTGTCATACCGTTGTTGGTTGGATAGCTGATAATGCTTTCAGTCAGTTTTCCACCACCACCACCCTGTCTTCCACACGGTCAAGTCTGAGTAGCCTTGAGTGTGGACCGCATATTCATCCCCTGATCCTCCTTCCTCCCACAATGACGAGTGTCATAAGACAACTGATCCCACACTTGGACACTCAGAAGAGCTGCTCATTTTCCATTTAGAGATTCGGGCCTCTCTCCCGGTGCAGTTGGAGCGGGACAAGATGAGATTGCATGTAGCGATGCCCAAATATTTGAGCAGCCACATTCACATGAAGGCAATGGTTGGAATGTGTGAAAAGAGGTGGACTATGATGAGACACAATTGCCGGAAAGTCAGGAGGAGGACCAGGGTGCGGAAGTCGAAGATGAGATGGTGGATGATATACTAACTGACCCAACCTGGCAGGAGGACATGCAGAGCGAGGACAACAGCACACAGGGGAAGGGAAGTGTAGCACCTCAACAGGCAGGAAGAAGCATTGTGTTGGCCGCAGGCAGAAGACAGGTAACCGTTCCCCGTAACACCAACACAACGGAAGTTGCCAGTACAATTGTTAGGTCTTCCTGAGTCTGATTGTTTTTTAAAGACTCTGCCGATAATGCCAAACAAGCCATTTGCATCACCTGCAAGGCCCACATCAGCAGTGGTAGCAAAACTACCAGCCTGACCACCACCAACATGACCAGGCACATGGCAGCAAAGCACCGAACTTTGTGGGCCGAACCCCAAGGTCTAGGAACAGTTTCTGCGGGTGACATCAGTGCTTCTTCCGGTGTTGTGCGTGCAAGCCAATCCCCTGTTCATGATGCCTGCGAAGATGCCTCCTGCCCTGCACTTGTCGTTGCACACACTCAACTAGCACCATCATCAAGCACATCCACATCCTTGTCCCAGCGCAGCGTTCAGTTGTTCATAACCCAGTCCTTGGAACGCAAAAGGAAATACGCTGCCAACACCTCAGAGGCCACACTACTAAATTCACACATTTCTTGTCTGCTTGTGCTCGAAATGTTGCCTTTGAAGCGGGACAAGACGAGATTGCCTTTAAGGCTTGTGGAGACGGAAGCTTTCCATAACCTGATGGTGGCGGCAATCCCAAGGTACTCAGTCCCCAACTGCCACTATTTCTCCTGATGTGCCGTCCCTGCATTACACAAGCACGTGTCTGACAACATTAGCCAAGCCCTCAACAATGCTGTTACTTGGAAAGTCCACCTAATCACGTACACATGGACAAGTGCTTCTGAGCAGGGACGGTACATCTCGCTGACGGCACACTGGGTTAGCATAGTGGAAGCCGGGACCCAGTCGGACATTGGGATGGAACATGTCCTCCTGACACTGAGGATTGCGGGCCCTATGTCAATCAGGGTTTCCCCCACAGTCTGCAGCTCCTGCACCTCCTCCACCTCTTCAGCCTCCATCTAAAAATGACCACATCAGTCACAAGCTGTAAGAAGTGCAGCACTGCCTCAGCCAAGCGTCAACAGGCTGTACTGAAGCTAATATGCTTAGGTGACAAACTGCACTATTCTGAAGAGTTGTGAACAGCTCTGAAAGAGCAGGCTTATCTGTGGCTGACCGCTGAACCTACAGCCAGGCATGGTCATGTGTGACAATGGCCAGAACCTGGTGGCGGCTTTGAAGCGAGGCAAACTCACACACATACCATGCCTGGCCCATGTGCTTAACCTTGTTGTTCATCGGTTTTCTCAAAAGCTACCCGGAGCTGCCGGATCTGCTTGTGAAAGTATGCCACCTGTATGGCCATTTTATAAAGTCAGCTACAGCTTCCGCCGCCCTTGCTGTGCTTCAGCAGCGTTTGCAACTTCCATCTCACTGACTGATGTGTGATGCATTGGAACTCTACACTGCAGATGTTGGAAAAGATCTGTGAGCAGAAGAGGGCAGTTGTTGACTACCAGCATCAACCAGGCCATTGGTATTCAGTTGGTATTCAGTCCAGACTCCACACATAAGACCTTAGCAGTGGACATGGATGTCAGTCATATGTATCATCCTACAAAACTTAGAGGAGTCCACCAAGATGGTGAGCGGTGATGATGCCATTATTAGCATCACCATCCCACTTCTCTGTGTTCTGAAATGCTCTCTGCTCACAATCAAGAGGATGAATTGCAGGCGGAGCACGATGAGATGGAGCAAGGAACCATACACTGTGATTACACACAGCTCAGCCTCATGTCATCCCAACGTAGATTGGTTGACAATGAGGAAGAGGAAGAGGAGGAACAGGAGCTACTTTCATGTGCTATAGACGGTACTACAAGAACAACTGTCATACATTCTGTTCACCGTGGATGGCCTGAGGACAGGGAGGAGGAGGAGGAGAGCATGGTCAGTCGTCCTCTTGGTGAGCACATAGAAGTCTCGCCTGTTAGCAGTCTGGCATGCATGGCTGACTTTATGTTGCGCTGCCTTTCCCATGACCCTCGTATTCTCAAAATTTTGGGTGACAGTCATTACTGGTTGGTGACACTTCTAGACCATGCAAATGGTGCAGTACCAAAAGGCTTTTGTTGAGGAATTATTAAAAAAATTCCCATCTGAAAACGCTGGCGGAGGAGGTCACAGTTCGTTGGACAACCAAGGAGTACAGGCTATAGAGACACAACTCCAATCCAGCAGAGGCAGGGGAACACTGGCAAAGTTCTGGGAGAGTTTTCTCAGACCTTCCCATCGCAGTGGCCCTGAGGCGCAGGATACTCTCACAAGGAGTGCAAAGTTTTGGAAGATGCTGAGAGTGTACCTTGCTGACCATACCAACATCCTCTGTGATTCCTCTGTGGCTTATAATTATTGGGTCTCAAAGCTGGATATGTGGCATGAACTGGCTCTCTACGCCTTGGAGGTCCTGGCCTGTCCTGCCACTATCCTCTCTGTATTTTGACCTCAGACCATTACCTGACTACTCCTTTGTCTCTTCCCTCTGTTTACTTTGTTTATGACGGACTCCTTGACTATCCCGACTCACTACTTATCCATGAGAAGTGACTCAGCATCATAGAGGCATAGTAGTATAGATGCATGCTAATATTAATTGACCTTCCTTTTCAATCATCGTTATCTTGCTCTACTATGTAAATTAATAAAGATAAAATTTAACATAGAGAATTATAGCAACCTAAATGGAAACTGTCTCCATGAAAATCACTAAGCAAAATACTAGCATCATGCTAAAGACATGAGAAGAGTCATATTTAGATTTGTGTAAATGTTCAATATTACTTGTAACTTATTTTTGGCTTGTCAGACTATTTGGTAGTGTCACTCACTAAGATTTATAGACTTCCTTATATGGACATTTATGGAGTTAACTGTCAGTCACCAAATAATACTGTCTACTGGACTCCTAAGCACAATATAAACAGATAAATACAAGTTATGCTGAATTTTCTACCTTAAACATATATATCAATCAATTCTGTTTCTCCTGCTCTATAAAATGATGCTGACAGATTAGACTTTATGACAGGTTCCTATAATAGACTCAAATGCCACCAGTGATTGCAAATTACTGCTTAATCAGTAGATCACAAAGAATCAATGGTGCACACTTGCATTAGCTACAAATATGCTTTATGCCCAATCTATCGAAAATTCTGTGTCTGAAGAAATAAACTTGTCATTAAAATACTCGACATAATAGGTAATTTGACCCCTTTATGACCTTGGATGTGTCCATACATCCAGGTTGCCTGGCACTTTCCGACGTTGGAAGTATAGATATGTCTAAGTGACTTTGTGTGCACAGGTGATGTGAGCGCACGATCGCCGCCAGGTGTCAGCTGATTCAAACAGCTAACACTTGGCTCTCACTGCTAGGAACAGTACCTGCACTGCTGCCAGCACTTTAAATCCCTAAATTCTGTGATAGCTGCGATCACAGCATTTAGCAACCAGAAAAAGGGAAGAAAACCCTTGTGCCCATGTATCGGAAACCCCATTGTGTAGTCCCGATTGTTTCCATGGTGTCATCATGATGAACATCTGGGTCACCAGGCACTGGCAAGTTAGTTAGATCATGCACAGTGCATGATCTAACAAACTGGTGTCTGCAGCACTAACAGGTTGTAAGATAAAGCAATGCTCCTACATTGCTATACCTTACAACTGCTATCAGACTGCAGAAAGTGAAAGTCACATAGTGGGACTAAGTAAAACTTTAAAAAAGTTGTAAAAATATTTTTTAAACATCACAAAATAATATTAATGATAAATATATATATATATACAGCTCTGGAAAAAATTAAGAGACAACCACATCAAAACCCTGTCATGGGCAGCCCATTCAACAGACCTGAACCCCATTGAAAACCTCTGGAATGTAATCAAGAGGAAGATGGATAGTCACAAGCTATCAAACAAAGAACTGCTTACATTTTTGCGCCTGAAGCAGTGTGAAGGACTGGTGGCAAGCATGCCAAGACGCATGAAAGCTGTTTTTAAAAATCATGGTTATTCCACAAAATATTGATTTCTGAACTCTTCCTGAGTTAAAACATTAGTATTGTTGTTTCTAAATGATTATGAACTTGTTTTCTTAGCATTATTTGAGGTCTGCAAGCACATCATTTTTTTGTTATTTTGACCATTTCTCATTTTCTGAAAATAAATACAAAATTTATTGCTTGGAAATTCGGACACATGTTGTCAATAGTTTATAGAATAAAAGAGCAATTTACATTTTACTCAAAAATATACCTATAAAGAGAAAAATCAGATAAAGCCAACAGGATAGAATGGATGGACTCAAAAATATATATAGATAGAGTCCATTTTTTCCAGTTACCCTTATGAAAATAAAAAAAATTGGATCTAAAGTAAAATTTTTGTAAAAAAGTTAAATGTTCATTTTTTTCCTTCCACATTCTTAAAATTCCTGTGAAGCACCTAAAGGGTTAATAAATTCTTAAATGTGGTTTTGAGCACCTTGAGGGATACAGATTTTATAACGGTGTCACTTTTGAGTATTTTCTATCATATAGGCCCCTCAAAGTCACTTCAAATGTATTGTGGTTCCTAAAAAAAATTGGTTTTGTAAATTTTATTGAAAAAATGAGATATCGCTGGTCATCTTTTAACCCTTATAACTTCCTAATAAAACAAATTTTTTTTTTCAAAAATTGTCCTGATTTAAAGTAGATATGTGAGAAATGTTATTTATGAACTATTTTGTGACATAACTCTCTAATTTACAGTAAGAATATAAAAATTTAAAATTTAAAAATGACAAAATATTCAAATTTTTTGTCAAATTTCTGTTTTTTTTCATATAGGAAAGATGTGTATCTTCGTACCGCATTCTACAGAATGCTGTAGATAAGCCCCTGATGGCGGTGGCCCTATCTCATAGGGCGAAAATGAGGTGACAGATTCCCTTTAACATTAATTTACCAACGTTTATTTCTGATTATTGCTAATTTTTTATACACCAGATCATGTTTCATTCTAGTTAAGAATAATGTTCAATGTAGGCATATGGAAAAATAAAGCGAACTAGCAAAGTATATTTTTCCACATTTCTAACATCTCATCTCATGGCATGCATATTTCAAAAGGGCCACTGAATGATGATCAAGGAGCATGCAGATAAGTTATTGACTACTGAAAAGACACGTGCAGCTCAGTGTCTTGGTTGTCGTAGAAAAGAGTACTGGCTTTAGATTTAAAATGAGATGGTCAGACAGATGTGCTAGTGCACACAGCTGTAATCATGTGCCAAATCAGGCACACAAGGGCAGAAATTGGGCTGTTTAACCTAGGACAATGGCTGATAACTGAAGATCAGTATATAATAAGTATGCTAGGTAGCAGTATGAAATCATATGACTAGTACATCTAAAAGTAATAATTTGCAGGTTTTTCCCCTTTTAAAAAACATACTGATATATTGATTTTTCATTTTATTACTGCTTCTCAATAGCTATAACTTTTCACTTTTCTATTATCATAAATATTTAGATGCTTGTTTTCACTGGACTTGTATTTTTATTGCCATTATTTTGTGTATTACAGAACTTTAAGGGAACTTGTAATGTCCCAAAACATTATTAATTTGCAGATATGGGGTGACTCTGCAGGTTAATAGCATTCTAAAACCATGCGGCCATCATACTGAAATCCCAGTTACTGGGAGGAAATAAAGTCTATTCCGCCCAGCAACCTTGGGCTTACAGTCATGGGGGTGTGACAGGCACGACTTCAGTCACTGCTCAATATACAGTGGGTGGCGGCTGTAATCATGTCCACAGCACTGATTGACAGCTGGTTCTGTACTGATGCACTGCTGAGCCTGCTGCCAGTCAGTCAGTTTCAGCCACCACTCACTATGTAACGAGCAGTAACTGAAGCCATGCCGGTCGTGGCTCGATGACTGAAAGCCAAAGATTGCCGGGAGGAATAAAGTTAATTTCCTGTCAGTAGTGCGACAGTGCAGGTTAAGAATGTTTTTTTCACAGTACAGGTTCAATTAACCCCTTAACGACTGCCGATACGCCTTTCAACAGCAATAGTTAAGGGTACTTATTCCTCAGCACCACTTTTTAACAGTGCTGAGAAATAAGGATATAGTGGCCCCCAGGTTTGGAAGATCTCCGGGTCAGAGCTACCGGGGGTAGCTGAGACCCTGGAGAACATGATTAGATTACTGGTTCTTACAGTTCCCTGTCACCGAATAATGGCAATCACAAAAAAAAGTCTGGTTTAAAATTAATTTCTCTCTCTTCTGATATTATCTAGGATTTCAGAGAAGAGAGAAATGGGTCCCCTCAGTAGCTTCACCATCCATCTCCTGATCTGTTCCCCGGCCCTCCGCATCATCTTCCTGGAAAAATATGGGGGTGCATATGCAGTGCGCCCGCTGAGATCTGCCGGCCCGTACCCTGCAACAAAAAGGAATTTTTCCTATTGGTTAATTTTTCATCACTGTGATGCAACCTATCACAGTGATCAAAATAAAAAAATATTAAATCAAATACCCCTTTTTCACCCGCTTAGTTAAAAAAATTATAAAATAAATTTTATTTTTTTTCCATTCTATGCAGTTAGGACTATGGTTAGGGTTGTGTTAATGTTAGGGTTGTGGATAGGATTGTGTTAGGGTTATGTTAGGGTTAGCTTGGGGGTGAGGGTTGTATTAGTGTTGGAGTTAGAATTAGGTTTTTTTCAAAAGTAAAAAAAAACTGACTTCTATACCGGGAAAGATCTTTGAACAAATTATTAAACAACATGTATATAAGAACCTGGATAAGAATGAAGTGATTACCCAGAGTCAGCATGGGCTTGTGACTAATAAGTCATGTCAGACTAACTTAATTTCCTTCTATGACAGAATCACTGACTGGGTAGATCAGGGAAACGATGTAGAAATAATATATCTTGACTTCAGCAAAGCATTTGACAAAGTATCTCACACACCATCCTTAATGAAAAAATGACAAATTATGCAATGGACAATCAACTGTTAGGTGGATTCATAACTGGCTTAGTGATTGGACCCAAAGAGTTGGTCATAAATGGCTGTACATCCAGTTGGAAGAATGTCTCAAGTGGGGTATCACAGGGCTCTGTTCTGGGCCCTGTACTGTTCAACATCTTTATTAATGATTTAGATGAAGGAATTGAGGGTAAACTGATTAAATTTGCTGATAACACAAAGCTAGGAGGCATAGAAAATACTAGTGAAGAGAAAGAGGATTCAAAAAGATATAAATACATTGGAGCAGTGGACAGCAACTAAATGGTGTTTAACAGGGAAAAATGCAAAGTACTACATCTGGGCAATAAAAATGAAAAAAGCATATACAAAATGGGAGAAATAGGGATAAGAAACAGCACATGTGAAAAAGACTTGGGTATACTAATAGATCACAGACTGAATATGAGTTAACAGTGTGATGCAGCTGCAAAAAAGGCAAATACAATTCTGGGATGTATGAACAGAAGCATACAGTCTAGATCATGTGAAGTCATTATTGCCTTCTACTCCTCTTTGGTCAGACCTCATCTGGAATTCTGTGTCCAGTCCTGGGCACCACATTTTAAAAAAGACATCAACAAACTGGAGCAAGTTCAGAGAAGAGCGACTAGAATGGTGACCGATAGTGTTGAGCATTCTGATACTGCAAATATCGGGTATAGGCCGATATTTGCTGTATCGGAATTCCGATTCTGAGTTCCGATATTTTTGTCATATCGGATACCGGAATCGGAGTTTTCCGAGAAAGTCTATGGGGAGTTCCTGTGTCAGAGAACGAAGTACGTGACACAGGAACTTCCCGAAACTGTCAGTGTCGGTCGGGTCTGCCAGGAGTCAGGACTCAGCAGAGTCCGCACTTACCTGGCAAAAGATCCCCTTCCCCGGTGGTCACGTCCTCCTGGATGGCCGCCATTACCCTGTCCCTGGCGGTCACGTGCAGAATCTCGCGATAACTGCAGTGACTGCCGGGTACTGGGTAATCTCGGCCAGCTGTACTCTCGCGACAGCTGGCCGTAAACCAGTCCGGATTACGTCACCGCCGGGGACGCAGCTCAGGTAAGCAGCTCTGCTCTATGTGGATGTCAGGCTCAGCCTGTCATCCAGATGTAGCAGAGCTGGACTCGTCGTGGGACACTCGGTTTTTGGACTGTGTTGGACAGGGAGTATCTTTGTTGGTTGGTTATTTTTGTTTTTTTACAGGAGATCGATGGTGTCGCAGGAATGAGAGTGAAATAAAATTAATGAAAACTGTGTGTTATTTTATTTCATTAAAAGACTTTTTTCTTGCTGTGTTTTTTTTTAAATTTACAAACTATGATTAATAATGGATCGGCGTCTTATTGACGCCTCTCCATTATTAACCGGGCTTATTGTCACCGATCAATCAAAGGTGACATTAACCCCTTATTACCCCGCTTGCCACCGCTACAGGGCAAGTGGGAAGAGCCGGGTAAAGTGCCACAATTGGCGCATCTTAGGATGCGCCATTTGTGGGGCTGCTGCAGCATGGTGTTTTTAGGCTGTTGAGGGCCAAAATCCATGGGCCTTGACAGTCTTTTAATACCAGGCCACAGCAGTCTGCATTTTACTTGGCTGGTTAACAAAAATAGGGGGATCCCCACGCCATTTTTTTTCGAGGGGATCCCCTATTTTTGTTAACCAGCCAAGCTAAGCAGACTGCTGTGGCCTGGTATTATCAGGCTTGCAAGGTCCATGGATATTGGATCCTTACTAGCCTGAAAAATCAGGCTTCAGCAGTCTGCTTCATCTGGCTGGTTAACAAAAATATGGGGGACCCCACGCCATTTTTTTTGGAGGAGATCCCCTATTTTTGTTAACCAGCCAAGATAAGCAGACTGCTGTGGCCTGGTATTATCAGGCTTGCAAGGTCCATGGATATTGGCTCCTTAACAGCCTGAAAAACCAGGCCTCAGTAGTCTGCTTTATCAGGCTGGTTAACAAAAATAGGGGGGACCCCACGCCATTTTTTTTTAGAGCGGATCCCCTATTTTTGTTAATCAGTTCACTTCAGGTCAGCCGGGATTCCCTCTGATGCTGTGGGTGTCCCTGGCTGAGCTGAAGTGAAAGTGGAAAGCAATCAATTATGCTAACCACTTCCTCTCCTATCAGCCAGGAGAGGAGATGGTTCAGTCGGGGGTTTACTGTGAGACTGTCAGCATTAGCTGCAGTCTCTGCAGTAAACATTAACCCTTTCAGAAGGATTACATCGGGGGACCTGACTGAACATCGGATAGGTAAGAATAATGTTGCTTTATTATTTTATTTTTATTACAGGTGAAAAAGGGCTTTGCAAGGAATGGTAGTAAAATAAAATATTGTCAAAAACTGTGTGTTTATTTCATTAAAATGATTTTTAATTAAAGTGTGTGTGTTTTATTTTTATTTCATACAATAGGATTAATAATTGATAGTTGTCTAATTGACAGCTCTCAATTATTAACCTGGCTTAAACTCACCTTTCAATAGCAAGGTGGCTTTAATCCCTTATTAACCCATTTGCCATCGCTACAGGGCAATGGGAATAGACGGGCAAAGTGCCAGAAAGGGTGAATCTTATTATAGATTTGCCTTTCTGGGGTGTCTGGGGGCAGAAGTTAGTAGCCAGGGGGGGCCCAAAAATAATGGTCCCTCTCTGGGCTATTATTATCTGCCCCCATTCGCTGGCTTTGTCTGTCTGGTTGAGAAAATAGGGCGGGAGCCCACGCATTTTTTTTCAACAATTTTACACCTCATATATACAGTGCCTACAAGTAGTATTCAACCCCCTGCAGATTTAGCTGGTTGACACATGCGGAATTAACTTGGCATTGTGACATTTGTACTGTAGATCAGCCTGAAAGTGGGAAATGCACTGCTGCAAAAATTTTTGTTTTAATTTTTTTTTTTTTTTTAAAAAACGTTAAAAGTTAATTCAGAGTGTCATTTATTATTCAACCCCTCAAACCACAAGAATTCTGTTTGGTCCCCCTAAAGTATTAAGAAGTAGTTCAGGCACCAAGAATAATGAGCTTCACATGTGTGGATTAATGATCTCTTTTGCCAGCCTTTTCCGACTATTTAAGACCCTCCCCAAACTTGTGAACAGCACTCATACATGGTCAACATGGGAAAGACAAAGGAGCATTCCAAGGCCATCAGAGACAAGATCGTGGAGGGTCACAAGGCTGGCAAGGGGTACAAAACCCTTTCCAAGGAGTTGGCCCTACCTGTCTCCACTGTTGGGAGCATCATCCGTAAGTGGAAGGCTTATGGAACTACTGTTAGCCTTCCACGGCCTGGACAGCCTTTGAAAGTTTCCTCCCGTGCCGAGGCCAGGCTTGTCCGAAGAGTCAAGGCTAACCCAAGGACAACAAGGAAGGAGCTCCGGGAAGATCTCATGGCAGTGGGGACATTGGTTTCAGTCAATACCATAAGTAACGTACTCCACCGCAATGGTCTCCGTTCCAGACGAGCCCGTAAGGTACCTTTACTTTCAAAGCGTCATGTCAAGGCTCGTCTACAGTTTGCTCATGATCACTTGGAGGACTCTGAGACAGACTGGTTCAAGGTTCTATGGTCTGATGAGACCAAGATCGAGATCTTTGGTGCCAACCACACACGTGACGTTTGGAGACTGGATGGCACTGCATACGACCCCAAGAATACCATCCCTACAGTCAAGCATGGTGGTGTTTCTCAGCCAAGGGGCCTGGCCATCTGGTCCGCATCCATGGGAGGATGGATAGCACGGCCTACCTGGAGATTTTGGCCAAGAACCTCCGCTCCTCCATCAAGGATCTTAAGATGGGTCGTAATTTCATCTTCCAACAAGACAATGACCCAAAGCACACAGCCAAGAAAACCAAGGCCTGGTTCAAGAGGGAAAAAGTCAAGGTGTTGGAGTGGCCTAGTCAGTCTCCTGACCTTAACCCAATTGAAAACTTGTGGAAGGCGCTCAAGATTAAAGTCCACATGAGACACCCAAAGAACCTAGATAACTTGGAGAAGATCTGCATGGAGGAGTGGGCCAAGATAACTCCACAGACCTGTGCCGGCCTGATCAGGTCTTATAAAAGACGATTATTAGCTGTAATTGCAAACAAGGGTTATTCCACGAAATATTAAACATAGGGGTTGTATAATAATTGACCCACACTTTTATGTTTAAAATTTATTAAAATTCAACTGAGCAACATAACTTTTTGTTTTGTAAGATTTATGCTTCTGTTAATAAATCCTACTCTCTTTTGCAGTTTGAAGGCTCTAACTTATTTGCATCTTATCAAACCAGCTAAATCTGCAGGGGTTGAATACTACTTGTAGGCACTGTATATACATCATTGAATTTGTGACACATATATATATATATTTATATTTATAGTTCATACACTTCTACATAGTATAATAGCCGCTAATTCAATTGCCGGCTTTTGTGAAAATACAGAAGCCGACATGAAATAACACATGGTTTACATAGAGTTAACCATGTCATTTCATGTTGTTTGATATATTGTTTTCACTAACAATTACATGAGTGTATGTGTGCAAAATTTGACACATGTAGGGGTTAATTAAAGGTGTAAATTCGTAGCAAAAAAAATCTGTTTAAGTGTAACTAAAAACACACAACAAACAGTGGTAAGATGATACCTGGTAGAGGCAAGTGATAAATTGCAATTAGCCTGATAGGAATTAAAATAGTAGCTGAGGAATAAAGAGTAGTAAATAAGCCTTAACTAGCTTGGCCCGTGCGAAATTTTCGCACATTGGTCGTCGAGGGTGCAGGTAATTTCAGAAAAAGCAAGCTGGTCAAATGTAAATGTATTTCATGAGATGATGAACACAGACAGGTATTTATATATATCAACAAAAGGATGTCCAAAATCATATAGGGCACTTCAATCAGAATGAACACAATAATCACATATACTCATATCCCATGGGAAAAAGGAAGATATCCCAACAATTTAAAACCAATATATTTTATTATTAAATAATAAAAAATGAAATATAAAAAATATTATGAAAAGCAAAATACTGTCCAGGGGACACCGGGCGGAACAAATTACCAGCAAAAAATGATGTATGATAAATACAAAAAACACTAATGTGCAAAGCACCGTAAAAATCATATCAAGCTGCATGTAACGGGTGTCATACAAAATAATACAGATATATCAGAACCATATATAAGTTGCATAAAAGATATATCATGGGCATAGAAAAAAGAGCCAAAAGGATGCCCATATGTGTATAACCCAAATACACAATATATATTAACTCCAAACATCACACTTCATAATACATATTGCTGTGATGTGGCAAGATAACCATATTAATACATGAAGTATACATAGATTTCCCCATAATAAAGGTACAGGTAACCCCAATCAATTGTAACATACCCAAAGACGATCACTAGCCGTAATATAGCGAACAGTGCTTTCCAAAAGGAATATATATTTACCAGGTAAAAATAGTATGACCGCTCGGCGTCCCCTTACCCCGACTCACATTTCACCACCTACTTCTTATGGGGGGCATGTATATATGTAGATTGGTAATACAATAAATTGGTTTGATAAGTAGAGGTCAAAAAATGTCTTCCGGTTGAGGTGCCACCTGCAGGTCATTGTTTCTTTCTGCAGGTTTATGAAAATGAATGTTTAAACTGAATGTGTGGTTTGTTTGGCTCTTTTCTTGCTTAATGGGGCAAGTTTACCTTTCAAATGGTGTATCATTTGTGTGTGTGAGTGAAGTAATCAGCGAAAAAGCAGTGCATGTTTACAAATGTATTTGCATATGTGACTCACCGGCAGTGAAGTGTCCAATCCTCCAATGTGCCTGAAATAGGCTGGGCAAGCACTTGGGCAAGCTGGAAAGACACCAAGGTAAATGGTTGGATTTGTTTGTGATGTCTGTAAGCAGCTTTGTGGTAGTGTGCTTTGGGGTAGTGTGCTGACACCTGCAGGTCATTTCACCTTTCAAATGGTGCATCATTTGATTGTGTGGGTGGAGTATGAATGGAGCAAGTGAAAAATTCAATAGGCAGTGCATGTTTACAAATGTGTTTGCATATGTAACTCACCTGCAGTGAAGTGTGCAATCCTCCAATTTGGCTGAAACAGGCTGGCCAAGCAATTCAGCAAGCTGGAAAGCCCCCAAGGCAAATGTTTGGATTTGTTTGTGATGTCTGTAAGCAGCTTTCCGGTAGTGTGCTTTGGGGTAGTGTGGTGCCACCTGCAGGTCATTTTTCCTTACTGCAGGTTTATGAAAATTAATGTTTAAACTGTATTTTGTGATAAAATCGTGGATGTGTGGTTTGTTTGGCTATTTTCCTGCTGAAGGGGGCAAGTTTACCTTTCAAATGGTGTATTATTTGTGTGTGTTGGTGCAATATAAATGGAGATACAAAGTAATCACCGAAAAACAGTGTTTAGAAATAATAGAATAGATTATTGCAACTGGCCAGTTCTAAACCTATAAAGGAAAAGGTATTGAGTAAAGACTCAATTGACTGGAGCAGATAACAGGATGGAATTCTTCTAGAGGCTGCAAAGGAAGACGTTTAGGAGGTAAGGGGTTAATATATATATATAAATAAAATAAAAAAAAATAAGGAAATATATAGAACACAAAAATGAGTAAAAAATAGTATATATGCCAAAGAAATAAAAAATAATAATTATTCCATAATAAAATGATATCATGTGTTACAATATAACCTTATAAGTTGAATGGCAGACCATTCGGAGGCAAGAAGAACCACCACCCAGGAAATGGAAATAAAGATAAGAAGAACCTACCAAACAGGAGACTAATGAAAGAAAAATGAATACATACAATTAAAAAATGCACAATATAGATGTAAAACCAAATCGTCTTTATTGGTAATTGCACAAAATCGAATGACAAAAAAACATTTATGTGTAGTAAAACAAATGTAATACAAAAAAAAATGTATTAATAAAAACTTATTTATAATAAAAAGAGAAGCAAATCAGCCAAAAAATAGGTATATATAGTTTATGTATTGATATGAAAATATACGTGGTCAAAGCTACTAGTATATCGCTATAATAGTATATCAATACAATACTAAAAGACTCCAATAATCATAACCAGGTGTTGTCTATAAAAAAGTGAGAAAAGGTAAAAAGCAAATCACCATATAGTCTGCACTGTGAACATACTGTGTATGGCCAAAATCACACAGCGAAAATTATATAAAGTGCAAAAAATAAATATATATATAAGTGCTACGTGCAGTGAAACCAATTAACATGTGCCACTAAACACACATAAGCAACAAATGTGCACTGCCAAAAAGAGAACCATGTATGCCTATGGGACAACAAACCTGGGAGCCAAAGCGGTGACTGATTGCCTCTCTACACGCGCCCCGACGCGCGTTTCGGATCGTAACTCCTTCGTCAGGGGGATCCCCAACAGTGTCACCAGCAAAGCACCCCCACACCATCACACCACCTCCTCCATGCTTCACGGTGGGAACCAGGCATGTAGAGTCCATCCGTTCACCTTTTCTGTGTGCAAAGTAGTAATCAAAGTAAAAGGTGGCTACTTTGAAGAACCTAGAATATAAGACATATTTTCAGTTGTTTCACACTTTTTTGTAAAGTGTAATGTATAATTCCACATGTGTTAATTCATAGTTTTGATGCCTTCAGTGTGATTCTACAATTTTCATAGCCATGAAAATACAGAAAAATGTTTGAATGAGAAGGTGTGTCCAAACTTTTGGTCTGTACTGTATATGGCACACAATTGACTAAAGTACAGACAATGATAGCCAATAAATCCAGGTATAATAAATCCAATAGTGTCCTTAGTCCATGGTTAAATGCAGAGTGAAAACCTGCATTTATAAGAATAGTTAAAAGTCACTAACCATAAGGAGTGCTGCCCTGGCCGGTGACAGCTACTGCAATCTGTTTTCAAACTTGACCTCCACAAAATAGAGGATTTGTGTCCAAAAGGTGCACGCTACACTCCCTGACAGAAGTTATGTCGCTTATCCATGTTATGTAAAGAAAAGCTTATAACCTGACCTAAATTCATCCATTGGTTGTATAAGTTATTCTTTTGAAAGCTGAAAATAAATTGGCATCAATGCAGAAATATTGATTATTTAATGGACACAGAATGGTCAGATTATGGCAAGACAAAAGTTTTGTCGCCTGGTCATGTAATGCACCCAATCCTAGTTTACATCCTCACCTGTGCTCAGTAAATGATCGGTTAATTAGTGGGTGTGTATAAAAAGAAACCCAGCACCCCAGACCTTCACTTGAACTGCAACTTGAGCTCTGACAACATGCCAAAAATCCTCCCTGCGACCAAAGCCTGGATTATCAAGAGGCTGAAGACCAGATCCACTGCAGAGGTGGCTGGCACCTTTAATCTGTCTCAGCATCAAGTACAGTACAAAGAATTAAAAAAAGATTTGAAGAGAGTGGAGAAGTCCAGGTCCAGCAGACCCACAAGACAACTGCTCAGGAGGAAAGTTTGTTGATTAGAAAATCCAAAGGAAGGCCCTCTTCCACTGCAGCAGAGCTCCACCAGGCCTGGTCACCTCAAGCCCCTGTGTCAACTAGAACAGTTTGTAGGATTCTGTCTCGAAATGGCCTCCATGGTCGAATCAGAGCCCAGAAGCCAGTACTAAACAAAAGGCAAATAAAAAAAGTGTGGCATTTGCAAAGTCCCACAGCCTGCTAAACAGATGTACGCTGGAAAAGTGGCAGAAGGTGAATTTCCTGATGAATCTTCAGTAGAATTACACCACTGCCGCCGCAAATACTGCAAGAGACCTAGTGGAGCCCTATGGATCCAAAATACACCCAGAAAACAGTTAAATTTGGTGGTGGAAAGATCATGGTCTGGGGTTACATTCAGTATGGGGGTGTGCAAAACATTTGCAAGGTGGAAGGCAATATCAATAGTCTAAAATATCAAGAAGTATTAGCTACCTCTTATATTCCAAATCATAAAAGGGGTCAAATTCTGCAGCACTATTGTGCTCCATCTCATACATCCATCTCTACAACAAAGTTCCTCCAGGCAAAAAAGATCAAGGTGCTCAAGGACTAGCCAGTCTAGTCACCAGACATGTACATCATTGAGCATGTTTGGGGTAGGATGAAAGTGGAAGCTTGGAAGACAAAACCAAAGATGTTCTAGATGAACTGTGGGAGGCATGTAAGACTGCATTCTTTGCTATTCCTGATGACTTCATTAATAAATTGTATGAATCATTGCTGAACGGCATGGATGCAGTCCTTCAAGCTCATGGAAGTCACACAAAATACTAAATATGACTCTAATAGCACCACAACTTAATTCACCAATGTTATGCAACATATATTTGTATTTTAAGATAATTATTTGTTTGAATATCACATTACTTTCTGTGGGTGACAAAACTTTTGTCTTGCCATAATCTGACCATTCTGTGTCCATTAAATGATCAATATTTCTGCATTGAAGCCAATTTATTTTCTTAACTTAAACCACATTTCAGAGGGTTTCAGCTTTCAAAAGAATAATTCATACAACCAATGATTGAATTTAACATCAGGTTATAAGCTTTTATTTACATAACATGGATAAGCGACATAACTTCTGTCAGGGAGTGCATATAGTACATGTATTTTCCACCATGTGTGGCTGAAGCTACTCACAGAGCCTCCAGTTGTCTGCGAGGGGTCCATTGGCTGCATCCTGGCTGGTAAAATAGGAAGAGACCTAGGGGATGCAGTGGTGTGTGACGATGTAGCTTGAAACGAGCGCTCCAGCGGTCAGCGGGGATCCTGTCACTCTGGTCGAGAACTGAGTCCCGGTGGAGGTATGATGGGAGCAGGACCTGTGTGACGCTGGATCACGTGGTGCCACGTGACTAAGGCTGGATTAAGGTACAGGCGGAACCAGCACTCCTGCGCTCCAGGAATCAGCGGGGATCCGGTCTCTAGATCCACTGCATCCAATTTTGTGTTCAAAAAGTCATACTGTGCTCCTTCCCTTCCAAGCTCTGCAGTGCCCCCAAACAGTGGATTTCCATGACATTTGGGGTACTGGCATACTCAAGAAAAATTGCACAACAAATTTTTGGTCCATTTTCTTTTGTTATCCTTGTGAAAACAAAAATGTTTGGGTTTAAAGTAAATTTTTTGTGAAAAAGTTAAATGTTCATTTTTTTCCTTCCATATTGCTTCAGTTCTTGTGAAGCAGCTGAATGGTTAATAAACTTCTTGATTGTGGTATTGAGCACCTTGAGGGATACAGATTGTATAATGATTCAAATGTGATGTGATACCTTAAAAAAATTGTTTCGTAAATTTTGTTGGAAAAATTAGAAATCGCTGGTAAATTTTCAACCCTTATGACGTCCTTGCCAAAATAAATTATGTTTTCAAAATTGTGCTGATGTAAAGTTGACATGTGGGAAATTTTTTTTATCATATATTTTGTGTGACATAACTCTCTGTTGTAAGGGTACAAAAAATAAAAGTTTAAAAATTGCAAAATTTACAAAATTTTTGCCAAATTTCCAATTATTTCATAAAAAAATATTTAGACTTGAGAGTCCTCAGTGGTGTCCTGTTGTGTATGAATATGTGATTCTTCAGATTTTGCATTAGTCTTCGCCTGATGAAGAGACCTGAGTAGTCTCGAAAGCTTGCAATTTGTTACCATCTTTTCAGTTAGCCATTAAAAGGTATCAACCACTGAGGACTCTCAAGTCTAAATATTTTTCTATCTACTGGCTAACACGGTACGAAGATACACATCTTTCCTTTATCAATTATTTCATAAACACAAGTCATTTCAAAGAAATTTTACCACTTTCGGGCAAAGCACACTGCGCATGCGCCGCCCGAATTTGAATTGCACAATTGCGGGAAGCTGAGCGCCGTCTGTGGGATTCACAGACGGCGATACGCAACGGATGCCGAGGAGCGGGGGGGGTGAGGACATGGAAACCGCCACCCTCCTGACCTGACTGCAGTGTTTGACAGGGAAAAAAATGAAGTTTACAAAGGTATTTTGATATGAAAACGGGGGTATCATGATATATGATACCCACCGTTAGCTTTGTTATGGGACGCACTATTCAGCCATATCTTTATCTGATATGGCAATTTTGGGGTGACAGATTCCCTTTAATAAGTAACATCTCCCACATGCTTACTTTAGATCAGCACAATTTTGGAACCAAATTTTTTTTGTTAGGAAGTTATAAGGGTTTAAAGTTAAACAACGATTTCTCTTTTTTACAACACCATTTGTTTTTAGGGACCACATCACATTTGAAGTCACTTTGAGGGGTCTATATGATATAAATACCTAAAAGTGACACCATTATAAAAACTGCACCCTTCAAGGTGCACAAAACCACAATCAAGAAGTTTATTAACCCTTTAGGTGCTTCACATGAATTTTTGGAATGTTTTAAAAAAATGAACATTTAACTTTTTTCACAAAAAAATTACTTCAGATCCAATTTTTTTATTTTACCAAGGGTAACAAGAGGTAACTTTTGAGTGCAAAATTGCCTTGAATTGAGATCGGATGCCATGTCGCGTTTGGAGAACCCCTGATGTGCCTAAACAGTGGAACCCCCCCACAAGTGACACCATTTTGGAAACTAGACCCCCTAATGAACTTATCTAGATGTGTGGTGAGCACTTTGAACCCCCAAGTGCTTCACAGAAGTTTATAACGTAGAATCGTAAAAATAAAAAATCATATTTTTCCCACAAAAATGATCTTTTTGCCCCAATTATTTATTTTCCCAAAAGTAACAGAAGAAATTGGACCCCAAGAGTTATTGAGTAATTTGTCCTGAGTACACTGATACACCATATGTGGGTGTAAACCACTGTTTGGGCACATGGCAGACCTCAGAAGGGAAGGAGCACCAGATTTTACTGTTATGGTTTGAAGGTGCCATGTCACACTGGGAGAGCCCATGAAGTGCCAAAACAGCATAACTCCCCCATAAATGACCCCATTTTATGAACTACACCTCTCAATGAATTCATCTAGGGGTACAGTTATCATATTGACACAGAATTTTATACCATTGGGCAGTGAGGACAAAATAACTACATTTTTACCACCAAAATTTTGTTTTAGTCAAAGATTTTACATTTTCACACAAGACGTGGGTAAAAACAGCAAAAAAATATGTTCCACAATTTCTGCTGAGCGTGGCAATACCTCATATGTGGCTGTACAGTGCTACTTAGCCATGCGGAGTGACTCGGGAGGAACGGAGAGCTATTTGCCTATCAAGTGAAAGGGTCAGTGTCTTTCCACGGACAGTGTGTCCTTGGTAAAAACACCCTGACATGTCAGTTTTTTAATGTCAGTACGGACCACAAAACATCCAGCACACGTGCATACACATAACACACATGGATGTCATCCATGTGACACGCTGAGGTGCCGGGGAAGAAGCATTACGGTAAGCGATATTCCCCGGTGTCGTGTGCTGAACACGGCTTTCACCATTCTCCCCTGCTTGTGCAGATCGCCAGCAGAGCAGGGGAGAATGATGAGAGCCGTATTTAGCACCCGGCGCCGGAGAACAGCTCTTACTGTAACGCTTCTTCCCTAGCACCCGTCTTTGTGGTACTGATGTGGCACCTGCGTGCCACACATGTGCCACAAGTATTACACACACGGACACTGACATCTCCAGTACCGGAAATATCAGGATGTGTGAAAGAGGCATTATAGGGGGTTTTATGCTTGGCTGCTGTCACACACTAAAAGATACTTTTTATTGCAAAAAATTGTTTTTGCATCAACATATTTTGAGAGCTATAATTTTTCCATATTTTGGCCCACAGAGTCATGTCAGGTCTTGTTTTTTGCGGGATGAGTTGAAGTTTTTTTTTATACCATTTTCGGGCACATGACATTTTTTTATTGCTTTTCATTCCGATTCTTGGGAGGCAAAATGAACAAAAAACAGCAATTCATGAATTTCTTTTGGGGGGTCGTTTATACTGTTTCGCGTGTGGTAAAATTGATAAGGCAGTTATATTATTTGGGTTAGTACGATTACAGCAAATACCTCATTTATATTTTTTTATGTTTTGGCGCTTTTATACAATAAAAACTAATTTAGAAAAAAATAATTATTTTTGCATTGCTTTATTCTGAGAGCTATAACTTTTTGATTTTTCTGGTGATGGAGCTGTATGGGCATTTGTTTTCTGTGGGACAAGATGATGTTTTCAGTGGTACCATGTTTATTTACATCTGTCTTTTTGATTGCGTGTTATTCCACTTTTTGTTCAGTGGTATGATGATAAAGCATTGTTTTTGGCCTTGTTTTTATTATGGATTTCACTATAGGTGTTAACTAGTGGGACAGTGTTATAGGTCGGGTCAATACTGACACGGCGATACAATTATGTGTACTTTTATTGTTTAGATTTTTTTCATTCAAATATTTATTTAGTGATAGAATAAATATTGATTTTTTTATCATTATATTTTATTTTTTAAAATATTTTTACAATTATTTAACTTTTTTTTTACTTTATTCTAACTTTTACATTTTGTCCCACTATGGGACAATCATTTTTTGCAGACTGATCGCTTCTATAGCATGCAGATGAAACAGCATCTGCATGCTATAGAAGCTTTCAATGCTGCACTTACTGCACACTGAACTGAGAGACTTCCTGATGATGCACTGTGCATGACAGGAAGTTTCTTAGCTCTGATAAACTGGATATCATCATGATGACATCGGGTTACCATGGCAGTGATCTGGACCCCGAGTCACGCAGCGGGGTCTCCAATCCAAAGGCAGAGGGCCTGTCAGCCCTCTGCCTGCTCTTGGAGTGCTTCAATCGTGTTCGATCACAGCATTTTGGGGGTTAAATTTCCGGGAGTGGTCTGTGACCGCTCCTGGCACATAGTGCTGGATGTCAGCATTGAGAATCAGCTGACACCCGGCAGCGATCGGCCGCACACTGTTATGATTTGGTAGCTGAGGAGAGCAGGCAAAAAGGAAATACACCAGAGCAGTTGGAAACTATGAGATTGCAGTACCCTGACTAACCACCACAACTAGAGGCAGCCGTGGAGCGTTCCTACGTTGGTCCTAGACGCCTCGTCACAGCCTGAGAAACTAACTACACCTAAAGATAGAAAGAGGAAAGCTATCTGCCCCGGAGCAGATCCCCAAAGAACATAGAAAGCCCCCAAACATGTAATGGCGGTTAGGCAAGAAGAAATACTGACACAGACAGAGAATAGTATGAGCAAACGTTGGGGCCCAAATTACCTAAATAGAAAAGGATAGGAAGGGCACTTACTGCAATCCCAAAAAAACCCTGAAAAGCACCAACTCTACTAATTTCAAAATCACCTGAGATCACACGACCTCTACCACCTAAATTAGTTCTTTGGTGTAACCAAAAACAAAACAGCAGCCACTGAAAAAACTGGAAAGAGCAAATGTACAAACATCAGTGGCTGAACTGAACTGAGAGGGCAAAAAGCCCCCAGAGGGGACCCTGAAGGCCCCCACAGAAGTGCAGGACAAAATGCAAAAATCAAGCACAAAAACAAAAAGAAGAAAATGTCTTATCTGTTAGCAGGAGATTCAGACACGACACAGCAGGCTACCAAGGAAACAGGAATCAAGGATTCAGACCAGAACAATTGATCACCGGCAACCCTGATGGGAAGGCGACTCCCTTATATAAGACCAGTCAGTAACACCTGATTCCCAATCCTCACAATCTTTACTGGACAGTCCAGTACCGTTTGTAACCACCAGAGGGAGCTTCTGCTCAGAACTCATTTCCAGCCTATTCACAACAGTACCCCCCCTTGAGGAGGGGTCACCGAACCCTCATTTGAGCAACCAGGTCGGTCAGGATGAGTTCTATGATACGCACGGATGAGTCTCCTAGCATGGATGTCCGAAGCAAACACCCAAGAATTGTCTTCCTGACCATAACCTCTCCATTTAACCAAATACTGGAGTTTCCGTCTAGAAAAACGAGAATTCAATATTTTCTCAACCACATACTCCAGATTGCCCTCAACCAAAACAGGGTCAGGAGGCACAGTAGTAGGAACCACTGGCTCAACAAACCTCTTCAACAAGGACTTGTGGAACACGTTATGGATCTTAAATGTCCCTGGAAGAAGCAAACGAAAAGAAACAGGATTAAGAATCTCCATGATCTTATAAGGTCCAATGAACCTAGGCTTAAATTTAGGAGATGCCACTCTCATAGGAATATTTCTTGAGGACAACCAGACCAAGTCCCCCACTTCAAACCGAGGACCATCAGTCCTATGCCGGTTAGCAAACCGCTGGGCCCTCTCCTGAGAGAGGGACAACCTCTCCACTACCTGGTCCCAAATCTGTTGCATATGCTCCACAACAGAGTCAACACCTGGACAGACAGAAGCCTCCGTCTGTCCTGAAGAAAATCGAGGGTGAAACCCAGAATTACAGAAAAATGGAGACATCAAAGTGGCAGAGCTAGCCCTATTATTAAGAGCAAACTCAGCCAAAGGCAAAAAGAGACCCAGTCATCCTGATCAGCAGACACAAAGCATCTTAGATAAGTCTCCAATGTCTGGTTTGTTCTCTCAGTTTGACCATTGGTCTGAGGATGAAACGCCGAGGAGAAAGACAATTGAACACCAATCTTAGAACAAAGGGTCCTTCAAAATCTGGAAACAAACTGGACTCCTCTGTCAGACACAATGTTCTCAGGAATGCCGTGTAAACGAACCACGTGCTAAAGGAACAAAGGCACCAATTCAGAGGAGGAAGGCAACTTAGGTAATGGCACAAGATGTATCATCTTGGAAAACCTATCGCAAATCACCCAGATGACGGTCATTCTCTGAGAAACAGGGAGGTCGGAAATGAAATCCATAGAGATATGGGTCCATGGTCTCTTGGGCACAGGTAATGGCATCAACAAACCACTAGAACGAGAGCAAGGCTTGGAGCGAGAGCAAGTCCCGCAGGACTGCACAAACTCCCTGACATCACGAGACAAGGTAGACCACCAAAAGGACCGACTAACCAAGTCTCTGGTACCAAAAATTCCGGGATGACTGGCCAACGCGGAACAATGAATCTCAGACATTACACTCTTTTTCCACTGGTCCGGGACAAACAATTTCCCAACAGGGCAGCGCTCGGGCTTATCCTCCTGACACCCCTCCAGAGCCAGTCTCAAATTGGGCGAGATGGCGGAAAGAACTACACCCTCTTTCAAAATAACAGAAGGATCAGATAACTCAGGAGAGTCCGCCAGGAAACTCCTCGAGAGGGCATCCGCCTTAACATTTTTAGTGCCAGGAAGAAATGAAACCACAAAATTAAAACGTGTGAAAAACAAGGCCCACCTGGCCTGTCTAGGATTAAGTCGCTTGGCAGATTCCAGATAAACTAGATTCTTATGGTCCGTAAGGACCACCACCTGATGTTTGGCTCCCTCCAGCCAATGTCTCCACTCTTCAAAAGCCCACTTCATGGCTAATAACTCCCGATTACCCACGTCATAATTACGTTCAGTGGGAGAAAATTTTCGAGAGAAAAAGGCACAAGGGTTACTTTTAGAGGTCTCTGGATCTCTTTGGGACAAAACGGCACCTGCCCCAATTTCAGAGGCATCAACCTCCACCTGAAATGGTAGAGAAACATCAGGCTGCCGTAGAACAGGAGCAGAAGTGAATCTCTGCTTAAGTTCCTGAAATGCAGAGACTGCCTCAGGAGGCCAATTCACATCAGAACCCTTCTTGGTCAAATCAGTTAATGGTTTAACAATAACAGAGAAATTACCAATAAATTTAGATAAAAATTGGCAAAACCCAAGAATCTTTGAAGAGCCTTTAATGAAGTAGGTTGGACCCAATCACAGATGGCCTGAACTTTGACCGGGTCCATTTCAATAACAGATGGGGACAAAATGAATCCCAGAAATGAGATCCTCTGAACGCCAAAAAGACACTTTGATCCCTTCACATACAGAGCATTCTCTCTCAAAATCTGGAACACAGTCCGAACATGTTTTACATGAGAGTCCCAGTCATTGGAAAAAATCAAGATATCATCCAAATAAACAATCAGAAATTTATCCACAAAATCCCTGAAAATGTCATTCATGAAGGACTGGAAGACAGAAGGAGCATTAGTGAGCCAAAAGGGCATCACAAGGTACTCAAAATGTCCTTCAGGGGTATTAAATGCCATCTTCCATTCATCCCCGTGCTTAATGCGAATAAGGTTATATGCCCCCCTGAGGTCAAGCTTGGTAAGCCAAGTAGCGTTTTTCACCTTGGAAAACAGATCAGAGATCAAGGGTAAAGGATATTGGTATTTCACAGTAATATTGTTCAAGAGATGATAATCAATACATGGCCTTAATGAACCATCCTTTTTGGCCACAAAGAAAAAACCGGCACCTAAGGGTAAAGAGGATGGTCTGATATGACCCTTCTCCAATGACTCCTTGATATAAGACCGCATAGCGTCATGTTCAGGTACAGACAAGTTAAAAAGGCGACCTTTAGGGAATTTACTACCAGGCACTAATTCAATAGCGCAGTCATAGCTCCTATGGGGAGGTAAGGATGCAGATTTACTTTCGCTAAACACATCAGAAAAATCAATCAAAAAGTCAGGAACATCCTGAGCCTGGGGGGAGGCAGAAAAAACAGGAGTGTTGGTATTAACACATTGGCAGCCCCAACTGGTAACAGACACAGATTTCCAATCCAAAACAGGATTATGAGACTGTAACCAAGGGAAACCCAGTACGATAATGTCATGCAGATTATACAGAACCAAAAATTTGCAACTCTCCTGATGATCAGGTTCTACCCTCATTATCACCTGAGTAGAGAACTGAGGTTTATTCTCAGCCAAAGGGGTAGAATCGATCCCCAGTAGGGGAATAGACTTCCGTAGGGGTATCAAGGGAAACCCACAACGTTTAGCAAAATCAAAATCCATCAGGTTAATAGCTGCTCCAGAATCAACAAAAGCCTGAGCAGAAAATGAAGACAGAGAGCATATCAGGGTAACAGTTAATAAAAACTTAGTCTGAAACTACCCAAGACAACTGAGCGTGCAAAACGTCTTCCCCGCTTAGGGCAGACTGAAATAGCATGAGAGGCATCACCACAGTAGAAACATAACCCATTGCGCTTTCGAAATTCATGACGCTGTGCCCCAGAAGCCACTCTATCACACTGCATGGATTCAGAAGCAGGTTCACAAGGCAACATTATTCCACGCATACCTTTCCGCTCACGCAAACGTCTGTCAATTTGAATCGCTAATGACATAGAATCATTGAGACCAGAGGGAACAGGGAATCCCACCATAACATCCTTTACATTATCTGACAGTCTCTTCCGAAAAAGAGCTGCCAAAGCGTCGTCATTCCATTTGGTCAGGACTGCCCACCTACGGAATCTCTGACAGTATAACTCAGCATCCTCAAGCCCCTGACTTAATGCCAACAAAGTTTTTTCAGCTTGATCAGTGACATTAGGCTCATCGTACAATGACCCCAAAGCCTGAAAAAACGCATCAACATCACTCAAAACAGGATCCCCAGGTGTCAGGGAAAAAGCCCAATCCTGAGGGTCGCCGCGCAGGAGAGAGATGACAATTTGAACCTGCTGCGCTGCGTTCCCTGAGGACTTAGATTTTAAGGCAAAAAACAATTTACAGTTATTTTTGAAATTCAGAAACTTAGCTCGATCCCCTAAAAACAAATCTGGCATGGGAATCCTAGATTCCACAACAGGCAACCTAGCAAGATAGGTAGCAATACTCCGAACTTCAGTGGCAAGCTGATCCACATGGCCAGACAACTGTGCAAACTCCATTGAGAGAGAAAAAAATCCTCCTCAGCACCCAGAGATACAGAGGGAAAAAAAAATGCAACAAACAGAAAAAAAAAAATCTCTGAACTCTGACAACTTTTTTTTTTCCACAATATTTTTCCCTTCTGTGAGTACCATATAATTTTCAGTTTAGGCCGGTGATACTGTTATGATTTGGTAGCTGAGGAGAGCAGGCAAAAAGGAAATACACCAGAGCAGTTGGAAACTATGAGATTGCAGTACCCTGACTAACCACCACAACTAGAGGCAGCCGTGGAGCGTTCCTATGTTGGTCCTAGACGCCTCGTCACAGCCTGAGAAACTAACTACACCTAAAGATAGAAAGAGGAAAGCTATCTGCCCCGGAGCAGATCCCCAAAGAACATAGAAAGCCCCCAAACATGTAATGGCGGTTAGACAAGAAGAAATACTGACACAGACAGAAAATAGTATGAGCAAACGCTGGGGCCCAAACTTACTAAATAGAAAAGGATAGGAAGGGCACTTACTGCAATCCCAAAAAACCCTGAAAAGCACCAACTCTACTAATTTCAAAAACACCTGAGATCACACGACCTCTACCACCTAAATTAGTTCTCTGGTGTAACCAAAAACAAAACAGCAGCCACTGAAAAAACTGGAAAGAGCAAATGTACAAACATCAGTGGCTGAACTGAACTGAGAGGGCAAAAAGCCCCCAGAGGGGACCCTGAATGCCCCCACAGAAGTGCAGGACAAAATGCAAAAATCAAGCACAAAAACAAAAAGAAGAAAATGTCTTATCTGTTAGCAGGAGATTCAGACACGACACAGCAGGCTACCAAGGAAACAGGAATCAAGGATTGAGACCAGAACAATTGATCACCGGCAACCCTGATGGGAAGGCGACTCCCTTATATAAGACCAGTCAGTAACACCTGATTCCCAATCCTCACAATCTTTACTGGACAGTCCAGTACCGTTTGTAACCACCAGAGGGAGCTTCTGCTCAGAACTCATTTCCAGCCTATTCACAACAGCACACCACCATGTGCGCGGCCGATCGCTACGACGTACTATGCAAGAAGGAGAGACTTGGAGCTACTAGCGAAATCAGTCCATGTGTGTTAGGGTTCGAGTTCCTGCTGCTGCACAAGGGGAGTCTCGAACCAGTCCCGCTGCGGTCCCCCATTCATTTCCGGCCACAGTGGAGACTGCTCAGCAGAGACGTCGGTCCCAGCGTCTTGCCCATTCCAGTACTGTGCAGAAACTTGCTGCTGCCTCTCCTGGATCTGCTATTATAGCCAGTGCTGGAGCAGACGTCTTTGGGACGAAGTCCTGCGTTTCCCCTTCTGAGCATGTCCAGGGTATGATCTCTCATTGGAGATCAGGGGTCACATGTTCAGGTACTGCAGCAGCTCCTATTGGTCCGCCAGGAGGGTCCTGAAACTACATGTGTTTTGGAACAGTTTCTCATTGGTCCTTGTTTCTGGCAGGTCCTGTAGCTGTTGCTATAAAAGGGTGGCAGGCATGGCTGGGCCGCCATGCGCTAATATCAACAATTATATGCTTTGCGCCAGTGTGGTCATGCGTGTGTGTGGTTAGGGCGGCTGAAATACGCCATTACAATACCGACTTAATCGGTGAGGAGCTTGGTATGCTAGCTGGTCAGGGTCGGTGTCCTAGATGCCCTAGATTACCGGCATAACCGGTGAGGAGTTTGATTGCCGTATTCAGGGCCTGGCGTTCAGACGCCATAGATTGCGGGTGACTCCCGCGAGGACATTAGCGCATGATCACGTTCTATGTTCGCTTAGCAGTCAACTGTGTACCTGGGTGCCTAACAGGACACAGAAGTTTGTCTCTGTGGCTCTGTGACGTAACAGGGTTCGCTTTCAACGCTAGACAGCGCCCTAGCGTGTTTATTTTGCGACTCAGTGGTGTTAAGTGAGTTCGCACACTTCGCCATATAGCGCTGCGGCATTCCTTCTAGCGGCTCTGTGGAATAACAGAGTTCGCACATATTGCCACAGCGCATTACGGCGTTTATTTTGGCGACTCTGCGGGATAACAGAGTTCGCTTCTTGCGCCATTTTACTAGCAGCAGGCTCCGCCTGCACGGTGGACCCCGTGCTGCGAACGCACCTCTCTACATCATATATTTGGTGCGTTCCGCAGACCCTAACAATGTGTCCAAATTAGTTGAGCCCAAACACATGAGGCAGGAGGGTGCACATCCAAGCTAGTAAGCGTAGCAATCACAGAAAAAAGGAAATTGACGGCACTCCAAAGATGAAAAAATAAAAAAAGTTTATTTGGCAAATCAATCCATATTGAAAACAAAAAGCCTAACACGTTTCGAGTGCGTAAAGAACACTCTTAGTCATGGGTTCCTATGACTAAGAGTGTTCTTTACGCACTCGAAACGCGTACGGCTTCTTGTTTTTAATATGGCTACTTGAAGTGTAACCTTCATTTAAAATTTCATAAATCATTAGTTCAAGTGAAAATAAGGAACTTTGTAATATATCTTATCTCAAAAATCTGCTTCCTTCTCCTCCAGGACTGATCATTCATTTCCAAAATTCTCAATTCAGGGGTAAAAATCTGTATTCGGTGAAGACAAAATTTCCCATTACTGAGATAAGAGATGGTGGCTGCTGATAAGATTCTATGAAGACCAGATATTGGAGGCGCTCTACCTACCTCCCATCTACATAGACTCTTACCAAATGTGTCTTCTCCTATCTTAGTAATGTAACATCCTGTCTTCCCTGAATACAGACTTTAATCGTTGAATTGAGAATATTGAGAATGAGTGATCAATTCTGCCAGAGAAAGATTTCTCTGATAAGATATATTACAAAAATGCGTATTTTCACGTGTGCTAATGATTTATGAAATAATCATTTAAGTGATGGTTACACTTTAAAGGATAAGTAAACTAATTATGCAGTTATTGTATGAATGTATTATGTTAAAAATGTAGTCTTGTTTGGGAAACATGATCCCAAAGGTAATTTGTGTCATAATCCTACTGTATATTCAATCACCTTAAAAAATAAAATATGATTAACAGAATCAAATACAGCTGTGGAAAAAATTAAGAGACCACCACATCAAAACCCTGTCATGGGCAGCCCATTCTCCAGACCTGACCCCATTGAAAACCTCTGGAATGTGATCAAGAGGATGATGGATAGTCACAAGCCATCAAACAAAGAAGAACTGCTTAATCTTTTGCGCCAGAAGCAGTGTGAAAGACTGGTGGAAAGCATGCCAAGACGAAAGCTGTGATTAAAAATCATGGTTATTCCACAAAATATTGATTTCAGAACTCTTCCTGAGCTAAAACATTAGTATTGTTGTTTCTAAATTATTATGAACTTGTTTTCTTTGCATTATTTGAGGTCTGACAGCACTGTTTTTTTAAAAATTTTGACTATTTTTCTTTGTCAGAAAAAAATGCAAAATTTATTGCTTGGAAATTCGGAGACATGTCAGAAGTTTATAGACTAAAAGAACAATTTACATTTTACTCAAAAATATACCTATAAATAGAAAAATAAGACAAACTGAACATTTGAAAGTGGTCTCTTAATTTTTGTCAGAGCTGCAGAATGAAATTAATAGTTTTTATCCTGCATATACATTCTATCTATCTATCTATCTATCTATCTATCTATCTCTATCTATCTATCTATCTATCTATCTATCTATCTATCTACTATCTATCTATCTATCTATCATCTATCTATCTATCTATCTATCTGTGCAAAAAAGGAACAGCACAATACTTATCTTTGGGTGCAAGGCCCCCAAGCAACCAGTCTTCTATTGCTTTAAATATACAAATTCCAAAAATTAAAGGCAGCACTCCATATCCATGGTAGAAAAAATGTGCAAAGTTTATTCAACCCACATGTCTGGGCGACGTTTCGGCTCACACTGAGCCTTTCTCAAGCAGTGGGTGTTACTACAATGTGTCTATTTATAGTGTCATAGCTATCTTTAATTGAAACTAATCATATAGCGATTAATGTCATAATATACCAATACATACATTATCTCATATCAGAAAGTGTATTACATTGTATTTATAATACTTTAACTAGTGCATCCATATATCATGCTCAGTGCATATAATAGAAAGTGCTCCATGCTCATATTATAACATTGCTTCACTTATCTATGTCATTGACTTGCTGTAAACATATTCCATACAGTTTGTGTCATAACACATCTCACCTCAAGGAGTCACATGTATCTTCATGAAAGACGCCATTATTGCTATACAGCGTTCCTCTGACATCTACTGCGCATGTCTGAATTACGTCATCGCTGAGTACTGAGTTACTGGCCAATCACTAGCATTGTGTGGCATTTTTTGGACTGCACATTTTTTCTACCAATGGATATGGAGTGCTGCCTTCATTTTTTGGAATTTGTCTATCTATCTATCTATCTATCTATCTATCTATCTATCTATCAATCATCTATTTATTATCTATCTATCTATCTATCTATCTATTATCTATCTATCTATCTATCTATCTATCATTTATTATCTATCTATCTATCTATCTATCTATCTATCATCTATTTATTATCTATCTCTTATCTATCTATCATCTATTATCTATCATCTATTTCTTATCTATCTATTTCTTATCTATGTCTGTTATCTATAATCTATCTTTATATTTATCTATTTATCTATCAGCTATCTATATATCTATCTATCCCATATCTATCCCATATCTATCTATCTCCATATCTATCTATCTATCTATCTATCTATCTATCTATCTATCTATCTATCTATCTATCTATCTATCTATCCCATATCTATCTATCTATCTATCTATCTATCTATCTATCTATCTATCTATCTATCTATCTATCTATCTATCTATCTATCTCATATTATAGGACAAAGCCATACATTCCAGCCTCTTTGTATTAATGTATTAAGATTACTGACCCTTAAAAATAGGGTCAGAAGGTGGTCTTTCTGTTAACTGGGAAATTAATCAATATTATTATAATACTCCCGTGCAATATCTCCACTGCTCGATGCAGACCCAGACAACTACGTGATTTGCATTCAAATAGAGATTTGTTGAACTAAAATTATTTGGTTATTTTTTGTTTAAAAAAGTTCACAATCTATTTTGTGAGTATAATTAATAAAATAGTAACGCCATACATAAATGTTAGTGGTGTGGTCTTGTTATAAACTGTTTACATTGTAGTAGCACAAGATAGCTATCACATTCAATTCAGATCAGGTATTTTTATCAAGATGAAGAGCAAAACAAAGGGTAAAAGGTCACTGGTGACTAATTTTCTGAAAACTAGCAGCTTCTGTAAGTAATAGAACATTTATTGCATTTCTCTGTCATCTCGGCAATGAGCTAGAAAAATCCATAAGAATTCCCAGCCCCAGCCTTTATTAAGGTATAGACATGGATTAGTTTAATGTGCAATTTAAAGTCACTGCCTCCACATGCTGTGAGTGCTCGGCTCCTATGATTGAGACGCCTTGTTATAAAAATAAATAAATGAAACTTACAAAAGAGATGAAACTTGTTTAGTGTTCATGATTCTGTACTTAACATGCCACAGTATGGCTAAGTAATGTATGTATTAAGATACAACACTATGCATCATAATGTAGGCAAAGACTGAAGCTGCTAGTAGCAATTACAGCTAGGTGATGATCTCTTGCTGAATATACTAAATATTATTTCAGATTTTACTTTAAAATGCAGGCTATAAAAATAAAGAATACAACTCAAAATGTGGAAGAATTGGATGCATCACTATATGGTTATACATATACAGATACAAAGACTGAAGTCATGGAACAAACGAAGCGCTGCAGTTGTACATAATATTAAGAGCACTAATACGAGTGGGAGACTGGTTGAGAAAGCAACATTATTTTATAAATATGTGTTCCTATAGGAAATAGATTATTTTCTAATTAAAAAATATATATTGTTTGGGCATTTACCATTCTACCTGTTGAATTGATCACGATCCCATCACTGTAAATTTCCCATCAAAGCAGTATATGAATTGGCTGAGATACAATATACTTATATTTATATTGAGTATAATTAAATTTTTAGCTGAGGCATCTATCTATCTATCTATCTATCTATCTATCTATCTATCTATCTATCTATCTATCTATCTATCTATCTATCTATCCCATATCTATCTACAGTTGGTACGGAAAGTATTCAGATCACTTTAAATTTTTCACTCTTTGATTCATTGCAGCCATTTGGTAAATTCAAAAAAGTTATTTTTTTTCTCATTAATGTACACTCTGGACCCCATCTTGACTGGAAAAAAAACAGAAATGTAGAAATTTTTGCAAATTTATTAAAAAGAAAAAACTGAAATATCACATGGTCATAAGTATTCAGACTCTTTTCTCAGTATTGAGTAGAAGCACCCTTTTGAGCTAGTACAGCCATGAGTCTTCTTGGGAATGATGCAACCTGTTTTCCACACCTGGATCTGGGGATCCTCTGCCATTATTCCATGCAGATCCTCTCAAGTTCCATCAGGTTGGATGGTGAACATACCTACTGTATCTATCTATTATCTATCTATCTATCTAAAATGGAAATTGGAACATCACACTTAAAAATGCATTGTGGGTGTAAAGCATCCCATACAAAGCATTCAACTTTTGCAAAATTATATAAAAATAGAAAAAGTAGGTAGCACTCCAATAGTTACCAACAGGGCCGGTTTTAGGTAAAGTGGAGCCCTAGGCAAAAGTTTAAAATGGGGCCCCAAATGCTAACATATTGCACATCACACAGAAGCATTTTGGTTGTATTTACGTGTGCTGAGCTCAGGCTGCTAAACGAATGTGATCAACAATATTGAAATCATTCGACCCTTGTTTCCGGCATCTTTCCACCGTTTGAGGAATAATAATGGGGACAGAACAATCACTAATAGATCACTAATAGATCCCCATACAGAATCATGTTATCAGCAGCACATCTGCAGTTTTCAATGGGCGATGTGCTGCTGAGAACAATTATTTTTGTTCCGGCTTAAACAATCCAATCACTCGATGAATATGCAGTATTTTGCTTGTTTAGTATAATACACCCCATAGTCCTCCATAAATTATAATGTGCACCACAGTCCTCCATATTGTAAAATGCACAACCCAAAGTCCTCCATATAATATAATGTGCCCCATAATCCTCCATATAGTATAATACACGCCAAATAGTCCTCTTGTTATGAATGTGCTAGAGATGGTTTCTGAGCAGAAGCTCCCTCTGGTGGTTACAGACAGTACTGAACCTTTCAGCGAGGAATGGCAATCTGGGTTCACTGACTGGTCTGATATAAGGGAGGTTCCCTCCCATGATGGTTGCCGGTGATCAATT
>JARQOD010000001.1:227730003-227937997 GCA_033576555.1 Oophaga sylvatica
ATTAGACAACTATCAATTATTAATCCTATTGCATGAAATAAAAATAAAACACACACACTTTAATTAAAAATCATTTTAATGAAATAAAGACACATGTTTTTGACCATCTTTTATTTTACTGCAAAAACCATTTCCTGTAATAAAAATAAAATAAAAAAGCAAAATTATTCTTACCTATCCCATGCACAGTCAGGTCCCACGGTGTAATCCTTCAGAAAGGGTTAATGTTTACTGCAGGGACCGCAGCTAATGCTGCAGCCTCACAGTAAACCCCAAATGAATGAGTTCCTCTCCTGCCTGACAGGAGAGTAAAGGCTGGGTGTCACATAACGATACACCAGCGATCCCGACAACGATATGCACTTGTCAGGATCGCTGGTGTATCGCTACATGATCGCTGCTGAGCTGCCAAACAGGCAGCTCAGGCAGCGATCTGGGACAGCGACACTGCGGGTAACATCGCTTAAGGGCCCGTCTCACATAGCGATATCGCTACCGAGATCGCTGCTGAGTCACTAGTTTTGTGACGCAGCAGCGAGCTCACCAGCGATATCGCTGTGTGTGACATTCAGCGACGATCAGCCCCCCTGCCGGGTATCGCTGATCGTCGCAGAAATGTCAGGACCTTTTTTTGATCGCTGGTTTCCCTCTGACAGGCACGCATCGCTGCGTGTGACAGGCGGGAAACCAGCGATCAAAGGTCCTGACATTTCAGCGACGATCAGCGATACCCGGCAGGGGGCTGATCGTCGCTGAATGTCACCACAGCGATATCGCTGGTGAGCTCGCTGCTGCGTCACAAAACTAGTGACTCAGCAGCGATCTCGGTAGCGATATCGCTATGTGAGACGGGCCCTTAAGTGGAAAGCTTAATTGATTGCTTTCCACTTTCACTTCAGGTCAGCCAGGGACACAATCAGTGACGTCAGAGGGAACTGATTAACAAAAATAGGGGTTCCCTTCGAAAAAAAAATGGCGTGGGGTCCCCCTATTTTTTTAACCAGCCAGATGAAGCAGACCGCTGAGGCCTGGATTTTCAGGCTGTTAAGGAGCCAAGATCCATGGACCTTGCCAGCCTGATAATACCAGGCCACAGCAGTCTGCATATCTTGGCTGATTAACAAAAATAGGGGATCCCCTCGAAAAAAATTGGCGTGGGGTCCCCCCTATTTTTGTTAACCAGCCAGATGAAGCAGACCGCTGAGGCCTGGATTTTCAGGCTGTTAAGGAGCCAAGATCCATGGACCTTGCCAGCCTGATAATACCAGGCCACAGCAGTCTGCATATCTTGGCTGATTAACAAAAATAGGGGATCCCCTCGAAAAAAATTAGCGTGGGGTCCCCCCTATTTTTGTTAACCAGCCAGATGAAGCAGACCGCTGAGGCCTGGTTTTTCAGGCTGGTAAGGATCCAATATCCATGGACCTTGCAAGCCTGATAATACCAGGCCACAGCAGTCTGCTTAGCTTGGCTGGTTAACAAAAATAGGGGATCCCCTCGAAAAAAAAACGGCGTGGGGATCCCCCCTATTTTTGTTAACCAGCCAAGTAAAATGCAGACTGCTGCGGCCTGGTATTAAAAGACTGTCAAGGCCCATGGATTTTGGCCCTCAACAGCCTGATAATACCAGGCTACAGCAGCCCCACATTTGGCGCATCAAAAGATGTGCCAATTGTGGCACTTTACCCGGCTCTTCCCACTTGCCCTGTAGCGGTGGCAAGCGGGGTAATAAGGGGTTAATGTCACCGTTGATTGCACGGTGACAATAAGCCCGGTTAATAATGGAGAGGCGTCAATAAGACACCGATCCATTATTAATCCCAAAGTTATTAAATGTGTAAAAAAAAGACAAAGCAAGAAAAAAGTCTTTTAATGAAATAAAAGAGACAACACAGTTTTCATTTCTTTTATTATACACTCATTCCTGCGACGCCATCGATCTCCTGTAAAAAAAGAAAAAAAACAAACCAACAGTATACCACCTGTCCGACGCAGTCCATAACGATAGTCCCACGACGATCCAGCTCTGCTACATCGCAATGACAGGCAGAGCCTGTCATTGCAACGCAGCACAGCTGATTACCTGCTTCCCCGGCGGTGACGTCATCGGACTGACTGCTTTACGGCCGGGATTACCCAGCAGTCACTGCAGTTATCGCGAGAAACTGCATGTGACCGCCGGGGAGAAGAGGATGGCGGCCATGAAGCAGTCCAGGACGTGACCGCCGGAGATCTTCTGCCGGGTAAGTGCCGCTGACTCCTGACAGACCCGACAGACGGACACTGACAGTGACAGTGACATCCCGATTCCGGTATCCGATAAGACGAAAATATCGGAACTCGGAATCGGAATTCCGATACAGCTAATATCGGCCGATACCCGATATTTGCAGTTTCGGAATGCTCAACACTAGTCACAATAGCAAAATATATACCTGTAAGTGGTGCTGAAAGAACGACAACTGATAGAATAGGTGAATGATATCTATTTATCAGACTGAATAGCGACACCTGTACAATGTCGATATAATACTGTACCTTAACAAAACAGCTGTGTCACACCTCACACTCGTTTTTCTTGTAGCTTGTTATGTAATAGGGCACATGCGTGTATGTTTCATCATAGGTGCATGTTTACTGAGTAAAGCAGTCATGACAACGCCTTTGTACTGTCGGTACGCTTGCGATGATGAACGATGCGCACCGTGAATGTTAGTCTGCGTCATAAGACGCACAGACGCTCCAATACCCAACGTGTCACAGCAGGAAGCCAGTCTGTGCGTCCAAACAAAGGCGCAACCATACATGCACGTAACCTTTTATAAAGCTATATAAAAAAAAGGATGTAGTAGTAACGCACACTTTATTGAGGTACAGTATTACATCGCCATTCACCATCTGTGGCTATGCAGTCTCATCTATATATACCTTATCTATCCGTTGTCAAGCTTGCAAGTCCACAGTCAGGCATAAATAGCTGTTTTCATTATGCACTATGCACTTTTTAAAGTTTTTGTTTGTTAATATAAATGATTGGCACATATCAGTATTACATGATGGAAATTTTAGATATTTTAAAAAACTTTTTAGTGATATTATTCACCAAATGTAAAGTTTTATGAATGTCAAAGGTAACTTGTAATGCAGATTATGTTTTTAAGTCAGCCATTCATTGTCTACACAATAAAAATGGTGTACATACTGTTACTTAGCCATCATTAATGGATTCTGATATGTACTTGTATGCTTTTATTTTAAACCGTATAGCAGATTATTTAACCTATTTTAATTGTGGTTTGCATTGCTTTTCAACATGTTAATGTATGCGTTTATGTTTGTAAATTATTAATTTACATATATTTTTTTAAGTAAAATCATCATCTTATGGTACTAAAGGATATATTTCTCTTGTTTGGAGTATAGACATTTTTAATTGACACGTAACAAGGAAAATACTTGATCTAGTATTTAAACATCCTCCTTGACCCTGGGCTCCAACACCGCCAGTTGTTGCTCGGAAGTGCTGTTAGCACAGTCAACACTTGCTCCTGTGTTACTGGGGTTCAGTAATGTCAGCTGTTCCCCTGCTGTGTGAACGGCAAAAAGTCCTGCTGCCTCCACCCTGTTGTCTTCTCATCCCTGGGCTCCAACACCGCCAGTTGTTGCCTGGAAGTGCTGTTAGCACAGTCAACACTTGCTCCTGTGTTACTGGGGTTCAGTAATGTCAGCTGTTTCCCTGCTGTGTGAACGGCAAAAAGTCCTGCTGCATCCACCCTGTTGTCTTCTCATCCCTGGGCTCCAACACCGCCAGTTTTGCCTGGAAGTGCTGTTAGCACAGTCAACACTTGCTCCTGTGTTACTGGGGTTCAGTAATGTCAGCTGTTCCCCTGCTGTGTGTACGGCAAACAGTCCTGCTGCATCCACTCTGTTGTCTTCTCATCCCTGGGCTACAACACCGCCAGTTGTTGCTCGGAAGTGCTGTTAGCACAGTCAACACTTGCTCCTGTGTTAATGGGGTTCAGTAATGTCAGCTGTCCCCCTGCTGTGTGAACGGCAAAAAGTCCTGCTGCCTCCACCCTGTTGTCTTCTCATCCCTGGGCTCCAACACCGCCAGTTGTTGCCTGGAAGTGCTGTTAGCACAGTCAACACTTGCTCCTGTGTTACTGGGGTTCAGTAATGTCAGCTGTTCCCCTGCTGTGTGTACGGCAAACAGTCCTGCTGCCTCCACCCTGTTGTCTTCTCATCCCTGGGCTATAACACCGCCAGTTGTTGCTCGGAAGTGCTGTTAGCACAGTCAACACTTGCTCCTGTGTTACTGGGGTTCAGTAATGTCAGCTGTTCCCCTGCTGTGTGAACGGCAAAAAGTCCTGCTGCCTCCACCCTGTTGTATTCTCATCCCTGGGCTCCAACACCGCCAGTTGTTGCCTGGAAGTGCTGTTAGCACAGTCAACACTTGCTCCTGTGTTACTGGGGTTCAGTAATGTCAGCTGTTCCCCTGCTGTGTGTACGGCAAACAGTCCTGCTGCCTCCACCCTGTTGTCTTCTCATCCCTGGGCTACAACACCGCCAGTTGTTGCTCGGAAGTGCTGTTAGCACAGTCAACACTTGCTCCTGTGTTACTGGGGTTCAGTAATGTCAGCTGTTCCCCTGCTGTGTGAACGGCAAAAAGTCCTGCTGCCTCCACCCTGTTGTCTTCTCATCCCTGGGCTCCAACACCGCCAGTTGTTGCCTGGAAGTGCTGTTAGCACAGTCAACACTTGCACCTGTGTTACTGGGGTTCAGTAATGTCAGCTGTTCCCCTGCTGTGTGTACGGCAAACAGTCCTGCTTCATCCAATGTTGTCTTCTCATCCCTGGGCTCCAACACCGCCAGTTGTTGCCTGGAAGTGCTGTTAGCACAGTCAACACTTGCTCCTGTGTTACTGGGGTTCAGTAATGTCAGCTGTTCCCTGCTGTGTGTACGGCAAACAGTCCTGCTGTCTCCACCCTGTTGTCTTCTCATCCCTGGGCTCCAACACCACCAGTTGTTGCCTGGAAGTGCTGTTAGCACAGTCAACACTTGCTCCTGTGTTACTGGGGTTCAGTAATGTCAGCTGTTCCCCTGCTGTGTGTACGGCAAACAGTCCTGCTGTCTCCACCCTGTTGTCTTCTCATCCCTGGGCTCCAACACCACCAGTTGTTGCCTGGAAGTGCTGTTAGCACAGTCAACACTTGCTCCTGTGTTACTGGGGTTCAGTAATGTCAGCTGTTCCCCTGCTGTGTGTACGGCAAACAGTCCTGCTGCCTCCACCCTGTTGTCTTCTCATCCCTGGGCTCCAACACCGCCAGTTGTTGCCTGGAAGTGCTGTTAGCACAGTCAACACTTGCTCCTGTGTTACTGGGGTTCAGTAATGTCAGCTGTTTCCCTGCTGTGTGAACGGCAAAAAGTCCTGCTGCATCCACCCTGTTGTCTTCTCATCCCTGGGCTCCAACACCGCCAGTTGTTGCCTGGAAGTGCTGTTAGCACAGTCAACACTTGCTCCTGTGTTACTGGGGTTCAGTAATGTCAGCTGTTCCCCTGCTGTGTGTACGGCAAACAGTCCTGCTGCATCCACCCTGTTGTCTTCTCATCCCTGGGCTACAACACCGCCAGTTGTTGCCTGGAAGTGCTGTTAGCACAGTCAACACTTGCTCCTGTGTTACTGGGGTTCAGTAATGTCAGCTGTTCCCCTGCTGTGTGTACAGCAAACAGTCCTGCTGCCTCCACCCTGTTGTCTTCTCATCCCTGGGCTCCAACACCGCCAGTTGTTGCCTGGAAGTGCTGTTAGCACAGTCAACACTTGCTCCTGTGTTACTGGGGTTCAGTAATGTCAGCTGTTCCCCTGCTGTGTTTACGGCAAACAGTCCTGCTGCCTCCACCCTGTTGTCTTCTCATCCCTGGGCTACAACACCGCCAGTTGTTGCTCGGAAGTGCTGTTAGCACAGTCAACACTTGCTCCTGTGTTACTGGGGTTCAGTAATGTCAGCTGTTCCCCTGCTGTGTGTACGGCAAACAGTCCTGCTGCCTCCACCCTGTTGTCTTCTCATCCCTGGGCTACATCACCGCCAGTTGTTGCTCGGAAGTGCTGTTAGCACAGTCAACACTTGCTCCTGTGTTACGGGGGTTCAGTAATGTCAACTGTTCCCCTGCTGTGTGAATGGCAAAAAATCCTGCTGCCTCCACCCTGTTGTCTTCTCATCCCTGGGCTCCAACACCGCCAGTTGTTGCCTGGAAGTGCTGTTAGCACAGACAACACTTGCTCCTGTGTTACTGGGGTTCAGTAATGTCAGCTGTTCCCCTGCTGTGTGAACGGCAAAAAGTCCTGCTGCCTCCACCCTGTTGTCCTCTCATCCCTGGGCTCCAACACCGCCAGTTGTTGCCTGGAAGTGCTGTTAGCACAGTCAACACTTGCTCCTGTGTTACTGGGGTTCAGTAATGTCAGCTGTTCCCTGCTGTGTGAACGGCAAAAAGTCCTGCTGCCTCCACCCTGTTGTCTTCTCATCCCTGGGCTCCAACACCGCCAGTTGTTGCTCGGAAGTGCTGTTAGCACAGTCAACACTTGCTCCTGTGTTACTGGGGTTCAGTAATGTCAGCTGTTCCCCTGCTGTGTGAACAGCAAAAAGTCCTGCTGCCTCCACCCTGTTGTCTTCTCATCCCTGGGCTCCAACACCGCCAGTTGTTGCCTGGAAGTGCTGTTAGCACAGTCAACACTTGCTCCTGTGTTACTGGGGTTCAGTAATGTCAGCTGTTCCCCTGCTGTGTGAACGGCAAAAGTCCTGCTGCCTCCACCCTGTTGTCTTCTCATCCCTGGGCTCCAACACCGCCAGTTGTTGCTCGGAAGTGCTGTTAGCACAGTCAACACTTGCTCCTGTGTTACTGGGGTTCAGTATTGTCAGCTGTTCCCCTGCTGTGTGAACGGCAAAAAGTCCTGCTGCCTCCACCCTGTTGTCTTCTCATCCCTGGGCTCCAACACCACCAGTTGTTGCCTGGAAGTGCTGTTAGCACAGTCAACACTTGCTCCTGTTTTACTGGGGTTCAGTAATGTCAGCTGTTCCCCTGCTGTGTGAACAGCAAAAAGTCCTGCTGCCTCCAACCGGTTCTCTTCTCATACCTGGGCTACAACACCGCCAGTTGTTGCTCGGAAGTGTCATTGGCACGGGTACTCACTCCTGCCCAGACTGGTTACAGCACGCCATCTGTTTCCTGTCAGTGTAAACGTCACTTAGCCTCCAATAAGTTGTCCTGTCACGTTGCGGTCGGGTTAGCCGACTCTATGGTGCCTGGAGTTTAGGTGCTTCCTATGTGTGCTGCGGGATATGCAAATAAAGGCTGTTTCCGTTGTGACAATAGGACAATCACTCACTGTAGTACTGTGTGATTCGGTAACTGCGGCCGGCTCGCGGCCTGTCAACTTAAATTTACATGGGTACCTTCTGCTACCCGTCCGGGTTCCAGTACCGTCAGCTGGTTCTCCGCAGTACCTTTGGCCTAGGTGCCTCCATCTCGGTATCCAAGTTCCAGCAACGTCTGCTGGTCCTTGGTAGTGCTTTGGAGCACAGGTACCTCCTGCTTAGTAACCGTGTCCCAGTAACGTCAGCTGGTCCTCGGTTGTGCCATTGGCTCTTTTCCTTCTGCTGCCCCTCCGGGTTCCAGCACAGTCAGCTGGTCCTCGTTACTTGCATTGGCTCTTGTACCTTCTGCTACCCATCCGGGTTCCAGTACCGTCAACTGGTTCTCCGCAGTGCCTTTGGCCTAGGTGCCTCCATCTCGGTATCCAAGTTCCAGCAACGTCTGCTGGTCCTTGGTAGTGCTTTGGAGCACAGGTACCTCCTGCTTAGTAACCGTGTCCCAGTAACGTCAGCTGGTCCTCGGTTGTGCCATTGGCTCTTTTCCTTCTGCTGCCCCTCCGGGTTCCAGCACAGTCAGCTGGTCCTCGTTACTTCCATAGGCTCTTGTACTTCTGCTACATTTACAAATTGAAGATTTTTTAAATGTTTTTTTGGGTAATCACTCTGGATCTCCAACAATGAAGACGACGACCCTGATGACCACCCCGAAGAAGATGACGACCACAAGGACGACGAGCATCAAGCCAACCAGCCTAAACACCATCACAAAGAAGAAATAAAAGATTACCCAACAGGACTGAGAAGGTTAAGACAAACTACAAGATACAGAACAAGAGACTTAAGAACAATAAGCAGAAGATCAAAAAGCAGAAGAACATGAAGTATAAGACCAAAATGAAGAGCAAAATATATGCTCTAAATTATAAGCAGAAGAAGACTAAGCAGTGTATGGGGGTGAGTCCGTTCCTCCTCGTGGTGCCCCTAGAAAATGCCTGCTGCTGCAGGCTAAACTGAACACGGACAAATACTGTTGTAATTTAAATCTTTTGTGACAGCAAGAACGGAAGGATGAAAAATTCATACTTTGACAGATTACAAGTAGGGTTGAGCATTCCGATACTGCAAATATCGGGTATCGGCTGATATTGGCTGTATCGGAATTCCGATTCCGAGTACCGATATTTTCGTCATATCGGATACCGGAATCGGAATGTCACTGTCACTGTCAGTGTCCGTCGGTCGGGTCTGTCAGGAGTCAGCGGCACTTACCCGGCAGAAGATCTCTGTTGGTCTCGTCCTGTACTGCTTCATGGCCGCCATCATCTTCTCCCTAAGTAGAAATACAATTCACCGCACGCTTCAGTCAAATAGATGCAAATAAAGTGATATTTTATTATAGTTTTCCACATCAGAGAAGAGAAAGTGCCACTTTTGCAAAATAAAGTACAAATACCATACATTAGGCTAATACCCAACGTTTCGATCCTATCTGGATCTTAGTCATGGGTAGCTGTAGAGAAATCAGAAAAACAAAGTCAGTGGAACACAAAATTATAAAATTATATACAGAGATATACATATGTACAAAATAATGTAAAAAGAAACTTGGAATAATACGCAGTTGTATACACTAAATAACAGATAAATAATGCAAATAAATAAATATATATTGGCAACAACAATCATATGAGATATGTTACATAGATAGTATATTTTGAGATTAGTTTGCTTGTAGTTATATGTGAGACTATGTCCCATAGAAGAAAAGTATAGGGAAAATGAAAAAGTACCTCTAAATTAGGTAATTCAGTGTAAAGGCACTTAAATGAAGAAAATTCATAGTAGCCCCTATTGGAAATAGCCAGGTGCTGTAGTAAAAAGAGACAATTGCAATTTAAATAAGGACATAATGGCCAGCATAAACCGAATATAGATGTCAGGTTAAGGTAAAAAGCTGGGGAGCTCATATTACCTGCGATTGTGGTAAGGCAGTGTGACCAAATGAGCCAGAAGACAGGTAATGCTGGTGGGAACAAAGGGTGTATTATAAGGACCCCTGGTATATTGTATAGCGGTAAATTCGTGCCTCCTAGCGGTGTTCATAAATACCTGTGACCTGGGGCTTAGTGGGATGAGGCAGCGCTCCCGCGCTCTGCCCGTATTGTTAAATGCGGCTTGTCTGCTGAAAATAGGGACAATCCTGTTTAAATAATGGCGCTGTGTCACGCCGGCCCGGAAGTGCGTCACCGGGACCGGATGTGACGTCGCGTCATCTAAGAGAAGGGTTGCGCATGCGCACTAGCTGTCGATATCGCCATGTTGGTAAATGGCAAACCATACCTGGGCGTTATAGACAGGGAGGAGATGGAGAGGCAGAATAGTTATATCTAAGGTACATACAGTAGAGTAACCGGCTGTAGGTGTCGCCATATTGGTCAATGGCAGACCCTATTAGGGCATTATAAACAGGGAGAAGCTGGATGTAGGTCAGGGGAGCAGAATAGACGAAAAATCAACTGGCAATTTGTATGGGAAATCTAACGGTAGATATGAGGAATAAAAAGAAAAATAAATACAAAAATAAAAATAAAAATAAATAGCCTCAATAATGGTATGAAAATGAAAAAAAAATAAAAAAATAAATAAAATAAAAGTAAAAATAAAAATAGTGAAAATAAAGATGAAATGGAAAAAATGAAGGAGAAAATTTGATAAAAATGAAAATAAAATAAAATAAAAAATGAAAAATGAAAGAATTGAATAAAATAAATGAAAAAGTGAATAAAAATAAAAAATTAAAAAATTAAAAATAAAATTGAAAAATAAGAATAAAAATAAGAATGATGAACTAAAAATAAAAATAAAATAGAAATCAAAACAAAAATAAAAATAAAAATAAAATAAGGTGGAATAAGCTTACCGGTAAGAAAAGGATATCAGCGAGTCTGTAAGTTAAATGAAAAAGATGATTAGATGAGCCAATTAATCTCCCTGTTTAGGCCCCTAGGGGACAATGTATCCAGTTTGTGTATCCAATATGTCTCCCTGAGTTTCAGACGTTTGATGCGATCCCCACCTCTCCGTGATTTAGGTATCTGTTCAATTATTTGGAATTTTAACTGAGCCACTGAATGATTATGTTCAATGAAGTGATTCGGAAGAGGCAGCCAGGTTTTCTTGGTGCGTATCGTAGATTTATGGCTTGCCATCCTCTCTCTGGCGTGTTGTGTGGTCTCTCCCACGTACAGGAGTCCACAGGGGCATTTTATGACATACACAACAAAGTTGGAATCACACATGTAAAAGTTCTTAATAGGAAAATATTTTCCTGTACGTGGGTGAGTTACCGAATCACCTTTAATGACATTGGAGCAGGAGGCACAATTGAGACAAGGGTAGGTACCAAACCGACGTGAGGTAAGATGTCTTTGTGTTGGGATGGATTGCGAGCTGCCAATGTCCGCCCGTACTAGTTTATCTCTAACGTTGGGTGCCCTTCTGCTACACATCAGTGCAGGATTAGAAAATGCAGGGATGGTCGGGTAAGCTTTTGTTAGAAGGGACCAATGTTTACGAATAATAGAATGAATTTTAAACATGAGTGGGTGATACGTGTGAACAAATGGCACTCGTTCTTGTTTAACAGTTGGTGGGTGAGGATCTGGAGGGTTATGAATGCGTTCTCTCTCGGAGTCAAGTAATCTAGAAGGATAATCTCTTTCTCTGAATTTGACTGACATTTGGTCAAGGCGAGTGTTGAGAAGGTCAGGATCTGTCACTATCCTTGCAATGCGAGAGAATTGTGACCTCGGTAGGCTATTTTTTGTTGGTTTTGGGTGACTGCTGGAATAATGTAAGAGACTATTGCAGTCAGTAGGTTTCACGTACAAATCAGTCGTGAGATTGCCTTGAGGATCCTTCATGACCGTGGTATCCAAGAATGGAATATTGTCAGCATCATAGTGTATTGTAAATTGTAAGTCTGAGTCGATTGAATTAAGGTAAGTATGAAATGTTCTCAATAATTCGTGAGGGCCGGTCCAAATGAAAAATACATCATCGATGTAGCGATGGTAACATTTCACATGGTCTAGATAGGTCTGAGTGGAGTAGATATGATCCACTTCAAAAAAATGCATAAAAGCATTGGCGTAAGCTGGCGCCACGTTACTTCCCATCGCGGTCCCTCGTGACTGAATATAGAACGTATCCTCGAATAGAAAATAGTTTTCATATAGAATTAGTTGAAGGAGGTTCAAACAGAATTCTATCGAATTGTTAGAGAGATCGGATGTTTGGAGTAGTCTCTTTGTCGCTGATATGCCCTTGGTATGTGTGATGGAGGTATAGAGACTGTTGACGTCCATTGTAACCAGTAGGCTGTCTGGTGGTGCAGTTTGAAATTCATTGATAACTCTAAGGAAGTGGCCAGTATCTAAAAGAAAAGAATTGGTAGTTTTGACCAGAGGTGTCAAAATCTTCTCTAGATAAACCGAGAGTGGTGAGAGAATGGAGTCGGTGGACGCGACGATAGGTCTGCCAGGGGGATTATTAAGTGATTTATGGATTTTGGGAAGGATGTAAAAGACTGGAATAATGGGGTGGGGATTGGTGAGGAATGATGCAGTTTTTTTGTCGATAATGTGATTATCCAGTGAGATACTGAGAAGAGACTGTATTTTTGAGTTTATTTCAGATGTAGGATCTCTAGAGATAATTCTGTATGTCCCTGTATCAGTGAGTTGTCGCTTAATTTCACTGGTGTAAAGGGAGTGATCCATAATGACAGTGGCACCCCCTTTATCTGCCGGTTTAATAACGATGGATTTGTTGTTCTGTAATGTTGTCAGTGCTTGAGTCTCAGTTGGTGACAGATTTCTACATACAGGGTAGAAGCCAAGGCGTTGTTCCTGAATCAAGGCCTTGACTTCACGTTCCACAAATGAAATATAAGTTTCGGTTGCATGGAAAGTCTGCGGTGGATTGTAGGAGCTCGGAATACGTAGATCAAGTTTTTCAATAGAGATCTCTGCAACAGAGACGTCCCCTGTTGGAGACACTCTGATTAGTGTTGAGCGATACTGCTCGATATCTAAAAATATCGGATCAGAATGGTATCGCCGATATCACTAAATATCGGCGATATCCGATTCCGATACCGGAAGTCCCATGTAAGTCTATGGGAACAAATATCGCAACTAAAAAAAACCTTTATTTCCTTGTAAACACTAAATATACACACATAGAATACATATATATATATATATATACATGTCATTGTGACATATATATATAAATATATGTATAGTTTATACACTTCTACATAGTAAAATATCCTCTGATTCAATTGCCGGGTAAAGCCGGCTTCTGTGAAAAGAGAGAAGCACCGACATGAAATGACACTTGGTGTACATAGGGTTAACCATGTCTTTTCATGTCGTTTGCAATCTGATTTGCACAAACAATTACATCAGTCTATGTGTGCAAAATTTCACACCTGTAGGGGTTAATTAAAGGTGTAAATTCGTTGTAAAAAAAACGGACTTTTTTGCTACGAATTTACACCTTTAATTAACCCCTACAGGTGTGAAATTTTGCACACATGGACTGATGTAATTGTTTGTGCAAATCAGATAGCAAAGGACATGAAAAGACATGGTTAACCCTATGTACACCAAGTGTCATTTCATGTCGGGTTCTGCATTTTCACAAAAGCCGTCAATTGAATTAGCGGCTATTATACTATGTAGAAGTGTATGAACTATAAATATAAATATATATATATATATATGTGTCACAAATTCAATGACATGTATATAATATATATATATATATATATATATATATATGAGGTGTAAAATTGTTTAAAAAAAATGCGTGGACTCCCGCCCTATTTTCGCAACCAGACAGACAAAGCCAGCGAATGGGGGCAGATAATAATAGCCCAGAGAGGGACCATTATTTTTGGCCCCCCCTGGCTACTAACATCTGCCCCCAGACACCCCAGAAAAGACAAATCTATAATTAGATTCGCCCTTTCTGGCACTTTGCCCGTCTATTCCCATTGCCCTGTAGCGGTGGCGAATGGGTTAATATGGGGTTAAAGCCACCTTGCAATTGAAAGGTGACCTTAAGCCAGGTTAATAATTGAGAGCTGTCAATTAGACAACTATCAATTATTAATCCTATTGCATGAAATAAAAATAAAACACACACACTTTAATTAAAAATCATTTTAATGAAATAAAGACACATGTTTTTGACCATCTTTTATTTGACTGCAAAAACCATTTCCTGTAATAAAAATAAAATAAAAAAGCAAAATTATTCTTACCTATCCCATGCACAGTCAGGTCCCACGGTGTAATCCTTCAGAAAGGGTTAATATTTACTGCAGGGACCGCAGCTAATGCTGCAGCCTCACAGTAAACCCCCAAATGAATGAGTTCCTCTCCTGGCTGACAGGAGAGGAAGTGGAAAGCTTAATTGATTGCTTTCCACTTTCACTTCAGGTCAGCCAGGGACACAATCAGTGACGTCAGAGGGAACTGATTAACAAAAATAGGGGTTCCCTTCGAATAAAAAATGGCGTCGGGTCCCCCCTATTTTTGTTAACCAGCCTGATGAAGCAGACCGCTGAGGCCTGGATTTTCAGGCTGTTAAGGAGCCAAGATCCATGGACCTTGCCAGCCTGATAATACCAGGCCACAGCAGTCTGCATATCTTGGCTGATTAACAAAAATAGGGGATCCCCTCGAAAAAAATTGGCGTGGGGTCCCCCCTATTTTTGTTAACCAGCCAGATGAAGCAGACCGCTGAGGCCTGGATTTTCAGGCTGTTAAGGAGCCAAGATCCATGGACCTTGCCAGGCTGATAATACCAGGCCACAGCAGTCTGCATATCTTGGCTGATTAACAAAAATAGGGGATCCCCTCGAAAAAAATTGGCGTGGGGTCCCCCCTATTTTTGTTAACCAGCCAGATGAAGCAGACCGCTGAGGCCTGGTTTTTCAGGCTGGTAAGGATCCAATATCCATGGACCTTGCAAGCCTGATAATACCAGGCCACAGCAGTCTGCTTAGCTTGGCTGGTTAACAAAAATAGGGGATCCCCTCGAAAAAAAAACGGCGTAGGGGTCCCCCTATTTTTGTTAACCAGCCAAGTAAAATGCAGACTGCTGCGGCCTGGTATTAAAAGACAGTCAAGGCCCATGGATTTTGGCCCTCAACAGCCTGATAATACCAGGCTACAGCAGCCCCACATTTGGCGCATCAAAAGATGTGCCAATTGTGGCACTTTACCCGGCTCTTCCCACTGCCCTGTAGCGGTGGCAAGTGGGGTAATAAGGGGTTAATGTCACCGTTGATTGCACGGTGACAATAAGCCCGGTTAATAATGGAGAGGTGTCAATAAGACACCGATCCATTATTAATCCCAAAGTTATTAAATGTATAAAAAAAAGACAAAGCAAGAAAAAAGTCTTTTAATGAAATAAAAGAGACAACACAGTTTTCATTAATTTTATTACTCTCTCATTCCTGCGACGCCATCGATCTCCTGTAAAAAAAGAAAAAAAACAAACCAACAGTATACCACCTGTCCAACGCAGGCCATAGTAACGACAGTCCACGACGATCCAGCTCTGCTACATCGCAATGACAGGCAGAGCCTGTCATCGCAACGCAGCACAGCTGATTACCTGCTTCCCCGGCGGTGACGTCATCGGACTGACTGCTTTACGGCCGCAATTACCCAGCAGTCACTGCAGTTATCGCGAGAAACTGCATGTGACCGCCGGGGAAAGATGATGGCGGCCATGAAGCAGTCCAGCCCGTGACCGCCGGGGAAAGATGATGGCGGCCATGAAGCAGTCCAGCCCGTGACCGCCGGAGATCTTCTGCCAGGTAAGTGCCACTGACTCCTTACAGACCCGACCGACGGACACTCACAGTGACAGTGACAAATCCGATTCCGGTATCCGATATGACGAAAATATCGGTACTCGGAATCGAATGCCCGATACAGCTAATATCGGCCGATACCCGATATTTGCAGTATCGTATCGCTCAACACTAACTCTGATATCAGGGATATCTGTTATAGTCCCGAAATGAGTCTTTAGTCTGACGGAGCGGTAAAACCGCTGAAGATCCTTCTCCAGCTGGAACGAGTCCCAGTTGGAGGTCGGGCAGAAAGATAAACCTTTCTGGAGAACACTTAGTTCAGCAGGGGAGAGTGTATGACTGGAAATGTTGATGACCGAGTTTGGTGTGGTCTTACCTGAGACCTGGTTGTCATTTTTTCTCCTCGATCGTCGTGTCTTTCGTTTCGTTGTAGTCCTCCCCTGCGGCTTTTCCCTAAAAAATGTCCTCTGGTGGATCCTGTTGAAGAGTCGCTCTCTGTAGAGGAACCAAATCTGCGATTTGATTGGCGTCGCCATGTATTCGTTCCAAAGGATTCGTTCCATCGATAGACGCCGTTATTAGTGTAATTGTCCGTATCCCTTTGAAATTTCTGACGCTTTCTCTCCTCTAAGAATTTCCGTTGATCCGATAGAATTTTCTCGGTTTTTTCTTTTAGACTAGACCAGTCCGAGGATGATAGAGTAGAGGAAAGCTGGGTTTCAATTGCTCTGATGTTCTCCTTTGTCTCGGAGATACCCTTCTGTAGATATTCAATAGTTAAAATGATTATATCAAGAGAGCACTTATTGAGAATTTGTTTAAACTTATTGCAAAATTCCACATTATCCTTAAAGAGGGTAGGGCGCAGGTTACAACGAAGGCCCCTAGGATCCTCCCCTGTCTATGGTACTCTGCCAAAGTTATACCATGTAAATCGTATGACAGTAGTCGCCGTTTTTCTTTTTCATAATCCCTTGTCCTTAACTCCTGTGTGGGAGTTGTGAGAAAATCATTGGCATTAGAAACTTGAGATAAGATGCTAGAGCTAGTTGCTGCATCATAGGCAAATGTTTCCAAATTGGACATCTGAGGGACCGGTGCAAACACCACAAATAATTGGAATAATACTCGATAAGAGTGTGCACACAGATCAATTAAGGCGGTGCTGGTGAAAATGGACCAATCTAGGTACCAAGACTATAAGTAGAAATACAATTCACCCCACGCTTCAGTCAAATAGATGCAAATAAAGTGATATTTTATTATAGTTTTCCACATCAGAGAAGAGAAAGTGCCACTTTTGCAAAATAAAGTACAAATACCAAACATTAGGCTAATACCCAACGTTTCGATCCTATCTGGATCTTAGTCATGGGTAGCTGGAGAGAAATCAGAAAAACAAAGTCAGTGGAACACAAAATTATAAAATTATATACAGAGATATACATATGTAAAAAGAAACTTGGAATAATACGCAGTTGTAGACACTAAATAACAGATAAATAATGCAAATAAATAAATATATATTGGCAACAACAATCATATGAGATATGTTACATAGATAGTATATTTTGAGATTAGTTTGCTTGTAGTTATATGTGAGACTATGTCCCATAGAAGAAAAGTATAGGGAAAATGAAAAAGTACCTCTAAATTAGGTAATTCAGTGTAAAGGCACTTAAATGAAGAAAATTCATAGTAGCCCCTATTGGAAATAGCCAGGTGCTGTAGTAAAAAGAGACAATTGCAATTTAAATAAGGACATAATGGCCAGCATAAACCGAATATAGATGTCAGGTTAAGGTAAAAAGCTGGGGAGCTCATATTACCTGCGATTGTGGTAAGGCAGTGTGACCAAATGAGCCAGAAGACAGGTAATGCTGGTGGGAACAAAGGGTGTATTATAAGGACCCCTGGTATATTGTATAGCGGTAAATTCGTGCCTCCTAGCGGTGTTCATAAATACCTGTGACCTGGGGCTTAGTGGGATGAGGCAGTGCTCCTGCGCTCTGCCCGTATTGTTAAATGCAGCTTGTCTGCTGAAAATAGGGACAATCCTGTTTAAATAATGGTGCTGTGTCACGCCGGCCCGGAAGTGCGTCACCGGGACCGGATGTGACGTCGCGTCATCTAAGAGAAGGGTTGCGCATGCGCACTAGCTGTCGATATCGCCATGTTGGTAAATGGCAAACCATACCTGGGCGTTATAGACAGAGGAGATGGAGAGGCAGAATAGTTATATCTAAGGTACATACAGTAGAGTAACCGGCTGTAGGTGTCGCCATATTGGTCAATGGCAGACCCTATTAGGGCATTATAAACAGGGAGAAGCTGGATGTAGGTCAGGGGAGCAGAATAGACAAAAAATCAACTGGCAATTTGTATGGGAAATCTAACGGTAGATATGAGGAATAAAAAGAAAAATAAATACAAAAATAAAAATAAAAATAAAAATAAATAGCCTCAATAATGGTATGAAAATGAAAAAAATAATAAAAAAATAAATAAAATAAAAGTAAAAATAAAAATAGTGAAAATAAAGATGAAATGGAAAAAATGAAGGAGAAAATTTGATAAAAATGAAAATAAAATAAAATAAAAAATGAAAAAATGAAAAATGAAAGAATTGAATAAAATAAATGAAAAAGTGAATAAAAATAAAAAATTAAAAAATTAAAAATAAAATTGAAAAATAAGAATAAAAATAAGAATGATGAACTAAAAATAAAAATAAAAATGAAATCAAAACAAAAATAAAAATAAAATAAAATAAGGTGGAATAAGCTTACCGGTAAGAAAAGGATATCAGCGAGTCTGTAAGTTAAATGAAAAAGATGATTAGATGAGCCAATTAATCTCCCTGTTTAGGCCCCTAGGGGACAATGTATCCAGTTTGTGTATCCAATATGTCCCTGAGTTTCAGACGTTTGATGCGATCCCCACCTCTCTGTGATTTAGGTATCTGTTCAATTATTTGGAATTTTAACTGAGCCACTGAATGATTATGTTCAATGAAGTGATTCGGAAGAGGTAGCCAGGTTTTCTTGGTGCGTATCGTAGATTTATGGCTTGCCATCCTCTCTTTGGCGTGTTGTGTGGTCTCTCCCACGTACAGGAGTCCACAGGGGCATTTTATGACATACACAACAAAGTTGGAATCACACATGTAAAAGTTCTTAATAGGAAAATATTTTCCTGTACGTGGGTGAGTTACCGAATCACCTTTAATGACATTGGAGCAGGAGGCACAATTGAGACAAGGATAGGTACCAAACCGACGTGAGGTAAGATGTCTTTGTGTTGGGATGGATTGCGAGCTGCCAATGTCCGCCCGTACTAGTTTATCTCTAACGTTGGGTGCCCTTCTGCTACACATCAGTGCAGGATTAGAAAATGCAGGGATGGTCGGGTAAGCTTTTGTTAGAAGGGACCAATGTTTACGAATAATAGAATGAATTTTAAACATGAGTGGGTGATACGTGTGAACAAATGGCACTCGTTCTTGTTTAACAGTTGGTGGGTGAGGATCTGGAGGGTTATGAATGCGTTCTCTCTCGGAGTCAAGTAATCTAGAAGGATAATCTCTTTCTCTGAATTTGACTGACATTTGGTCAAGGCGAGTGTTGAGAAGGTCAGGATCTGTCACTATCCTTGCAATGCGAGAGAATTGTGACCTCGGTAGGCTATTTTTTGTTGGTTTTGGGTGACTGCTGGAATAATGTAAGAGACTATTGCAGTCAGTAGGTTTCACGTACAAATCAGTCGTGAGATTGCCTTGAGGATCCTTCATGACCATGGTATCCAAGAATGGAATATTGTCAGCATCATAGTGTATTGTAAATTTTAAGTCTGAGTCGATTGAATTAAGGTAAGTATGAAATGTTGTCAACAATTTGAGAGGGCCCGTCCAAATGAAAAATACATCATCGATGTAGCGATGGTAACATTTCACATGGTCTAGATAGGTCTGAGTGGAGTAGATATGATCCACTTCAAAAAAATGCATAAAAGCATTGGCGTAAGCTGGCGCCACGTTACTTCCCATCGCGGTCCCTCGTGACTGAATATAGAACGTATCCTCGAATAGAAAATAGTTTTCATATAGAATTAGTTGAAGGAGGTTCAAACAGAATTCTATCGAATTGTTAGAGAGATCGGATGTTTGGAGTAGTCTCTTTGTCGCTGATATGCCCTTGGTATGTGTGATGGAGGTATAGAGACTGTTGACGTCCATTGTAACCAGTAGGCTGTCTGGTGGTGCAGTTTGAAATTCATTGATAACTCTAAGGAAGTGGCCAGTATCTAAAAGAAAAGAATTGGTAGTTTTGACCAGAGGTGTCAAAATCTTCTCTAGATAAACCGAGAGTGGTGAGAGAATGGAGTCGGTGGACGCGACGATAGGTCTGCCAGGGGGATTATTAAGTGATTTATGGATTTTGGGAAGGATGTAAAAGACTGGAATAATGGGATGGGGATTGGTGAGGAATGATGCAGTTTTTTTGTCGATAATGTGATTATCCAGTGAGATACTGAGAAGAGACTGTATTTTTGAGTTTATTTCAGATGTAGGATCTCTAGAGATAATTCTGTATGTCCCTGTATCAGTGAGTTGTCGCTTAATTTCACTGGTGTAAAGGGAGTGATCCATAATGACAGTGGCACCCCCTTTATCTGCCGGTTTAATAACGATGGATTTGTTGTTCTGTAATGTTGTCAGTGCTTGAGTCTCAGTTGGTGACAGATTTCTACATACAGGGTAGAAGCCAAGGCGTTGTTCCTGAATCAAGGCCTTGACTTCACGTTCCACAAATGAAATATAAGTTTCGGTTGCATGGAAAGTCTGCGGTGGATTGTAGGAGCTCGGAATACGTAGATCAAGTTTTTCAATAGAGATCTCTGCAACAGAGACGTCCCCTGTTGGAGACACTCTGATATCAGGGATATCTGTTATAGTCCCGAAATGAGTCTTTAGTCTGACGGAGCGGTAAAACCGCTAAAGATCCTTCTCCAGCTGGAACGAGTCCCAGTTGGGGGTCGGGCAGAAAGATAAACCTTTCTGGAGAACACTTAGTTCAGCAGGGGAGAGTGTATGACTGGAGATGTTGATGACCGAGTTTGGTGTGGTCTTACCTGAGACCTGGTTGTCATTTTTTCTCCTCGATCGTCGTGTCTTTCGTTTCGTTGTAGTCCTCCCTGCGGCTTTTCCCTAAAAAATGTCCTCTGGTGGATCCTGTTGAAGAGTCGCTCTCTGTAGAGGAACCAAATCTGCGATTTGATTGGCGTCGCCATGTATTCGTTCCAAAGGATTCGTTCCATCGATAGACGCCGTTATTAGTGTAATCGTCCGTATCCCTTTGAAATTTCTGACGCTTTCTCTCCTCTAAGAATTTCCGTTGATCCGATAGAATTTTCTCGGTTTTTTCTTTTAGACTAGACCAGTCCGAGGATGATAGAGTAGAGGAAAGCTGGGTTTCAATTGCTCTGATGTTCTCCTTTGTCTCGGAGATACCCTTCTGTAGATATTCAATAGTTAAAATGATTATATCAAGAGAGCACTTATTGAGAATTTGTTTAAACTTATTGCAAAATTCCACATTATCCTTAAAGAGGGTAGGGCGCAGGTTACAACGAAGGCCCCTAGGGATCCTCCCCTGTCTATGGTACTCTGCCAAAGTTATACCATGTAAATCGTATGACAGTAGTCGCCGTTTTTCTTTTTCATAATCCCTTGTCCTTAACTCCTGTGTGGGAGTTGTGAGAAAATCATTGTCATTAGAAACTTGAGATAAGATGCTAGAGCTAGTTGCTGCATCATAGGCAAATGTTTCCAAATTGGACATCTGAGGGACCGGTGCAAACACCACAAATAATTGGAATAATACTCGATAAGGGTGTGCACACAGATCAATGAAGGCGGTGCTGGTGAAAATGGACCAATCTAGGTACCAAGACTATAAGTAGAAATACAATTCACCGCACGCACGCTTCAGTCAAATAGATGCAAATAAAGTGATATTTTATTATAGTTTTCCACATCAGAGAAGAGAAAGTGCCACTTTTGCAAAATAAAGTACAAATACCATACATTAGGCTAATACCCAACGTTTCGATCCTATCTGGATCTTAGTCATGGGTAGCTGTAGAGAAATCAGAAAAACAAAGTCAGTGGAACACAAAATTATAAAATTATATACAGAGATATACATATGTACAAAATAATGTAAAAAGAAACTTGGAATATGGTTTGCCATTTACCAACATGGCGATATCGACAGCTAGTGCGCATGCGCAACCCTTCTCTACTTATAGTCTTGGTACCTAGATTGGTCCATTTTCACCAGCACCGCCTTAATTGATCTGTGTGCACACCCTTATCGAGTATTATCATCTTCTCCCTGGCGGTCACATGCAGTTTCTCGCGATAACTGCAGTGACTGCTGGGTAATCGCGGCCGTAAAGCAGTCCGATGACGTCACCGCCGGGGAAGCAGGTAATCAGCTGTCCTGCGTCGGGATGTCAGGCTCTGCCTGGCATTCCGATGTAGCAGAGCTGGATCGTCGTGGGACACTCGTTACTATGGACTGCGTCGGACAGGTGGTATACTGTTGGTTTGTTTTTTTTATTTTTTTACAGGAGATCGATGGCGTCGCAGGAATGAGAGAGTAATAAAAGAAATGAAAACTGTGTTGTCTCTTTTATTTCATTAAAAGACTTTTTTCTTGCTGTGTCTTTTTTTTAAACATTTAAAAACTTTGGGATTAATAATGGATCGGTGTCTTATTGACGCCTCTCCATTATTAACCGGCCTTATTGTCACCGTGCAATCAACGGTGACATTAACCCCTTATTACCCCGCTTGCCACCGCTACAGGGCAAGTGGGAAGAGCCGGGTAAAGTGCCACAATTGGCACATCTTTTGATGCGCCAAATGTGGGGCTGCTGTGTCTTCTAATACCAGGCCGCAGCAGTCTGCATTTTACTTGGCTGGTTAACAAAAATAGGGGGACCCCTACGCCGTTTTTTTTTTCGAGGGGATCCCCTATTTTTGTTAACCAGCCAAGCTAAGCAGACTGCTGTGGCCTGGTATTATCAGGCTGGCAAGGTCCATGGATATTGGATCCTTACCAGCCTGAAAAACCAGGCCTCAGCGGTCTGCTTCATCTGGCTGGTTAACAAAAATAGGGGGACCCCACGCCAATTTTTTCGAGGGGATCCCCTATTTTTGTTAACCAGCAAAGATAATCAGACTGCTGTGGCCTGGTATTATCAGGCTGGCAAGCAGGGTCGGACTGAGCCACCGGGACACCGGAGAAACCTCCGGTGGGCCCCAGCTCCTGCATCGTGGGCCCTGATTTGAAAGGATAGGTCGCGGGCAGAGGGGGCGGTGGCCCCGGGCCCCGCGCTCTGAGGGGGCCCACCCGGAGCTACGCTACAGTAACTGTATCGGCGTGCACAGCACGCCGATACAGTTGTATTCTGCGGCAGAGTAGGGGGAATCGCTCTCCCTGCTCTGCCGCCCGGAAGCTATGGGGCCTGAACAGGCTTTGGGGGGGCCCAGTGCCAGCAGTGGGCCCCCCACCCGTCATCGGAGGGTCAGCTGTATCGGCATCCAGCCGATACAGCTGACCGCATAGAGAGAGAAGGAGCGAGCGCTCCTTCTCTCCCATAATCCCCCTCTCAGCGTCTGACAGCGGGCGCGATGACATCACCTGCCGGCGCCCGCTGTCAGATGCAGAGAGGGAGAACAGTGAGCAGCACAGGAGCCGGGAGGTGAGTATTGTTTTTTTTTTTTTTTTTTAATGGGGGTGCATTATACTACAGAGGCTGTATATGGGGGGTGCATTATACTACAGAGGCTGTATATGGGGGCTGCATTATACTACAGAGGCTCCATATTGGGGTGCATTATACTACAGAGACTCTCTATGGGGATGCATTATACTACAAAGGCTGCCTATGGGGGTGCATTATAATATAGCGGCTGCCTATGGTGGTGCATTATATTATAGACTCTACCTATGGGGTTTATTATAATATAGAGGCTGCCTATGGGGGTGCATTATACTATATTGAGGACTATCTGGTGTATTATGCTGTATGGATGCTATCTAGGGGCCATCATACAGTGTTGGACCCATTAAATAGTTTGGGGACATTAAGGGGTCAGTATATATCCAGTGAGGGGCATTATTCTGTGTATAGGGGAGATGTACAGGGGGAGACTTGGGACATTATTAAATGTAAAGTGGACACTTATTGTTATAGGGGAACTCGGGTTACTGTGACTGTCAAAGGGGCACACAGGGCATTATTACAGTCTAGGGGACAAAATGTGGGCACTGTTTTCTAGGGCACTTGCACCCGGCATTACTATATTCTAGAGGGGTGCTTTAAAATTTAGAGGTCACACAGAACCACACAGCAGGTGCAGTAATAGGGACACATACGGCAGCAGCAGCTCAGTATTGGGGTATCAGGTGCAGTAATAGGGACACATACGGCAGCAGCGGCTCAGTATTGGGGTATCAGGTGCAGAAATAGGGACACATATGGCAGCAGCGGCTCAGTATTGGGGTATCAGGTGCAGTAATAGGGACACATACGGCAGCAGCGGCTCAGTATTGGGGTATCAGGTGCAGAAATAGGGACACATATGGCAGCAGCGGCTCAGTATTGGGGTATCAGGTGCAGTAATAGGGACACATACGGCAGCAGCGGCTCAGTATTGGGGTATCAGGTGCAGAAATAGGGACACATATGGCAGCAGCGGCTCAGTATTGGGGTATCAGCAGGATGAGGAGTTTGTGCAGGTTGAGAATAGTCCAATTGGTGACCGTGACAGTGCTAAAAATATGAGAAGTGAAATGTGTCTTTGTTGTAATCTCTGCAGTCGAGTCCTGGCTGGAGAAGTCGTCATGTCGGTCTGGGCCAGATGGAAAAGACATGAAAAGTGAACAATTCCATTAGAAAGAACATCAGCGGTAAGTCATTATCTGTACCTGTGCTGTAATCTATTATATGTTCTGTAGGACTGGTATTATTTACCACAGACCATATGGCGGTAATATCAATATTGGTCTTTTTATATATAGATTATTTTTGGCAACAGCGCTGTCATTTGTTGAGGTTCTCTGATTAGGGGCCCACTCAGAAGTTTCGCCCCCACTAAACCAAAACCCTAGCTACGCCTCTGGCTCTCTCTCTAGTCTTTCTTTCTCTCTCTTGTCTTTATCGCTCTCTGTTCTTTCCTTCTCGCTCTCTGTTCTTTTTTCTCTCTGTTCTTTCTTTCTCTCTCTCTTTTCTTTCTTTCCTCTCTTTCTTTCTCTGCTTGTTCTTTCTCTCTCGCTGCTCTTTTTTTCTTTTCCTCCGTACCAGCCACTGTGCCCTCATTACCAGTCAGTGTGATCAGCAGTGCTAAATGGGTACGCTTGGGGCGAGGATATGGGTGTGATTAGCTGTGAAATGGGTGTGGTCGGGGCGTGGCCTAAAACTTGTAGCGGCGCGCTTAGCGCGCCGCAGCCTTTAACCCTCTTTCCTGTCTTCATATTTGGGATGTATGCTATATGACCTCCCTACAACTTCTGGGCATGCTCCTGATGAGCACGACGGATGGTCTCCTGAGGGATCTCCTCCCACACCTGGACTAAAGCATCCACCAACTCCTGGACAGTCTGTGGTGCAACGTGGCATGGCCTAAAATTTGCTGCAGCAGGCACAGCGTGCCACAGCCTTTGTCCCTCTTTCCCTTCTTCAAAGGTTGTGAAGTATGATGGTGGGCCCCAAGAATAATTTTTCTCTGGTGGGCCCAAGGTACTCCAGTCCGACGCTGCTGGCAAGGTCCATGGATATTAGCTCCCTAACAGCCTTAAATACCATGCCTCAGCAGTCTGCTTCATCAGGCTGGTTAACAAAAATAGGGGGCACCCCACGCCATTTTTTTTTCGAAGGGAACCCCTATTTTTGTTAATCAGTTCCCTCTGACGTCACTGATTGTGTCCCTGGCTGACCTGAAGTGAAAGTGGAAAGCAATCAATTAAGCTTTCCACTTCCTCTCCTGTCAGTCAGGAGAGGAACTCATTCATTTGGGGGTTTACTGTGAGGCTGCAGCATTAGCTGCGGTCCCTGCAGTAAACATTAACCCTTTCTGAAGGATTACACCGTGGGACCTGACTGTGCATGGGATAGGTAAGAATAATTTTGCTTTTTTATTTTATTTTTATTACAGGAAATGGTTTTTGCAGTAAAATAAAAGATGGTCAAAAAAAAGGTGTCTTTATTTCATTAAAATTATTTTAATTAAAGTGTGTGTTTTATTTTTATTTCATGCAATAGGATTAATAATTGATAGTTGTCTAATTGACAGCTCTCAATTATTAACCTGGCTTAAGGTCACCTTTCAATAGCAAGGTGGCTTTAACCCCATATTAACCCATTTGCCACCGCTACAGGGCAAAGGGAATAGACGGGCAAAGTGCCAGAAAGGGCAAATCTAATTATAGATTTGTCTTTTCTGGGGTGTCTGGGGCCAGATGTTAGTAGCCAGGGGGGGGCCAAAAATAATGGTCCCTCTCTGGGCTATTATTATCTGCCCCCACTCACTGGCTTTGTCTGTCTGGTTGCGAAAATAGGGCGGGAGCCCACACATTTTTTTTCAGCAATTTTACACCTCATATATATATATACATGTCATTGAATTTGTGACACATATATATATATATTTATAGTTCATACATTTCTACATAGTATAATAGCCGCTAATTCAATTGCCGGCTTTTGTGAAAATGCAGAACCCGACATGAAATGACACTTGGTTTACATAGAGTTAACCATGTCTTTTCATGTAGTTTGATACCTGATTTGCACAAACAATTACATGAGTGTAAGTGTGCAAAATTTCACACCTGTAGGGGTTAATTAAAGGTGTAAATTCGTAGCAAAAAAGTCCGTTTTTTTACAACGAATTTACACCTTTAATTAACCCCTACAGGTGTGAAATTTTGCACACTTTACACTCATTTAATTGTTTGTGCAAATCAGATATCAAACTACATGAAAAGACATGGTTAACTCTATGTAAACCAAGTGTCATTTCATGTCGGGTGCTTCTGTCTTTTCACAAAAGCCGGCTTTACCCGGCAATTGAATCAGAGGCTATTTTACTATGTAGAAGTGTATAAACTATAAATATATGTATATATATATGTCACAATGACATGTATATATATATATGTATTCTATGTGTGTATATTTAGTGTTTACAAGGAAAGAAAGAGGTTTTTTTAGTTACGATATTTTGTTCCCATAGACTTACATTGGATTTCCGGTATCGGTATCGGGTATCGCCGATATTTTAATGGTATCGGCGATACCATTCCGATTCCGATACTTTTGGATATCGGAAAGTATCGCTCAACTCTAATTACAAGTACAGGAATCTCTGTCACAAATAAGAATATGATGAAGAAGATGAAGTACAATATGAATAAGAATAATAGTTTAATAAGAAGAATATGAGTAATGTTAACAAAAAGATGAATAGCAAGAAGTTTAAGAAGAAGATAAAGAAGGTGAAGATGAAGAATAATTTGATGAAAAAGATGATGCTGCTGAAGATTATGAAGGAGAAAGTGTGGCAAAAGTTAAAAAGGTGAAGAGCATGGAAGTTGTGAAATATACATATTTGCCAAAATAGAAAAAAACGTTAACAACATTGTCAATTTCTTCGTCAATCCGAACATCTTTAAAAAAAAAATATTTATGCTATTCCATTTGATTGGGTTAAACATCTATGCCTTTAATGTCTCCTCAACCTTCCCCAATACATTCTACATTACTCTTTGTTGTTTTCCTTCATGTACAATTAACCAACAAGGCAAGAATGGGATTTTTTTAATTCCGATATTTTGTTCCCATAGACTTACATTGGATTTCCGGTATCGGTATCGCCGATATTTTTTGGGTATCGGCGATACCATTCCGATTCCGATACTTTTGGATATCGGAAAGTATCGATCAACTCTAGTGGTGAGTTCTCCTTCAATTGAAGTCTTCAAAAAGAGACGGGACAGACATCTGTCTGAGATGGTTTAGTGAATTCTGCTCAATATTAAGCGATAAATATTGATATAAAACAATAATGAACAGAATTAAGTTTTCCCTCCACAACAGTCACCTTTTTTCACATGGCCTCGTGGGAAAATTAATTGCCCATCCCTGCATTATATCATAGTATTGAGGTAGGTAGCTTTTAATCTCACACTGAAGTGAAATTCCTTTTCTATATCATCATGAGCCTAATATATATATATATATATATATATATATATATATATATACTGTTATTTTTTTACATTTTAAAAAGGAAAATGGTCAGATGCAAAAGTTTGGGAACCCTTGGAGATTTGTATGCTAAGATAACTTTGACCATGGTGTCAGACGTTAATTAGCCTGTCAGGGTTTATAACTTGTTCAGTATCATCGCTTGGAAAGGCCATGTGATGCTAATTTCACACCTATATAAAAAACCCAGCCTCCTCTAACCTTGTTCCAAATCTGCAGCCATTAGTTCTTTTAAGCAGCTGCCTAGAACTCTGAAAATGAAAAAGGTGGAGGCACACAAAGCAGAAGAAGGCTATATGAAGATAGCAAAGCGTTTTAAAGTTGCTCTTTCCTCAGTTTGAAATGTAATTAAGAAATTTCAGTTAAAAGGAACAGTGGAGGTCAAGATAAGGTCTGGAAGACCAAGCAACATATCAGTGAGTAGGACATTTGTTCATGAGGTGGGAGGTGTGATGCCTCTTAAAGATAAGCCAAGGAAATCGAATTAGCATTTTCTTACAAAGATGCTAATTCGATTTCCTTGGCTTATCTTTAAGAGGCATCACACCTCCCACCTCATGAACAAATGTCCTACTGTACTATCACTTAAATGTTTTGCCTTTTTCTTATGTAGCTATTTGTAATCCTGCCTGAAGAAGGAGCCTCTGTGCTCTGAAAGCTTGCAAACATTTTTTTTTTCTGGTTAGCCAATAAAGGTATCACTCTGAGAATACTTTTGTCATCATTGGGCGGAAAAGTATTCACATTGATTTTTCTGGCTAACACGGTACCACAATATAATTTATTATTGTACATCATATTAAAGTGTGCAATATAATGCAAATCATATATTAGATTCATTAGGAGACAGCTCTGGCCACACAAGGTTACAATGTGCAGGAGATTTTGAAATTTTCTGTAGATAGATATGTTTGTATTTAGAAGGTATCTTTCTCACGCTAGATCACTTCTGAAAAACATTCGCTGCTGAAAAATATTCCTGCAGACTGATTGTATTTATGTATATTTTATAGATCACAGATACAGGTGGTCATTAGATATTGGGTCAATAATCTTAATGGTAAAAAAAAACTGCACTAGATTTCCCACTCTCATTCACTTTTAGCAGAAATGTGATATACTACCATGACACAGCCAGAGAAAAACGTAGCCCTTTCTATAAAACACTTTGACAACTAAATAAATTAAACTGTACTAGAAAATGACATTAAGAATGTTCATGAGATAAACTGTTAAGAAACTTTAGGAGCAGAACATTTTTTGACATTTTTAAAATCTGGAATTGACCTAAAGTTTCCTTTTATGTAGACTTCAAAATGCTTTACAAAAAAACCCTCAAAAATAGTAATACATATTTTGCACCAAAAAAAATACATCAAATAAATTCAATATAATATTTATTAAAGGTATATGAAAATGTCGAAGTAAACATCCTACCTGGGTCATTTAACATAACAGGGAAATAGTTACTGTATTTAACTGTCATATAATTGTAAGTATGTACATACTTTGTACAATATATTTTGTTAGAAAGTATAGTTAACATAATAGTTGTAAGGCCTAATTCATACATCAGTTTTTATCAGTATTTGTATGCCAAAACCAGGAGAGTCTCTAAAACATAGAGCAGGTGTCAAGCTTTCAATCATAGTTTTTCTCTGTAAGTTCCACTCCTGGTTTTGTCATACAAGCACTGATGAAATACTGATCAAACACTGACATGCGAGTAAGTCCTAGTACTGACAGCTCCTTCACATGTCCGTATAAAACACGTATGTGAAAAGCCGGTACAAGTGTCATCAGTGTTTTACATTAGTACGTCATCCATATGTCATTCGTGTTTACATTTTTACCATCAGTGTGTCATCAGTGTTTTTCCAGTATGGATAAATAAATAAATTAATAAATTTCAATGCTTCTCCTATGCTCTGCATTGTCCTATAGACTTGTATGGACCCTTGTCATCCATGCTGCCAGAAAAAAACGGACATGTCTCTGTGTGTTTTGCACAGACACATGTTCTGTGTAAATACACTGAGATGTGTATAGAACCATAGGTTATAATTGGTACTTTTGGTGTCCATGAAAAAAATGAATACTACACATGCTGGAAACACAGAAATCACTGAAGGAGATCTTAAAGGAACAGAGAAAAGGAGTATATAAGCGGACCGAGAAATAAGTCTGTAAGCTACATCTTTAACCAATAGCTGAAGAGCAGTAAGTAAAGTCAGAGATGGGAGTGTTGTTCTGTAAAATCCATTATACAGTCACATAGCAAAAAGTTATTTTGTTACTGCTTTCCTATGGTGTAACGGATCCAAGAAAAAGAATAAATGGCCTTGATTTGTTAAAGCACTAAAACATTTCTCTTTTTACTAATCATGATAATGTGGTGGAAATTTTACTTTAAAGTGTCATGAGGGAGAAAGGATTTAATAGTTTTTTTTATTTAAAGATAATTGTCCACAAATCACAGGTACAGATAAAATAACTGAAAAAAAACTTGTATGCTCACTCATTTAATCACTGCTGTTTTAGCTCTGATTCACTTGTCCAACCCATTGGTCTTCAGGTTACCTGGCTAGAGTTATGATATGATTGGCTGCCAATCAAAAGACTCAGCGTCTTGTGGCCACTCAGATACAAAACAGTTGTTTCCAAACTGTCTATTTATTCTGGACCTACCCTAAAAGTGCCAATACCCTTTAGACAGAAGTTAAGGCACAAGTACATACAGTGGGGAAAATAAGTTTTTGATACACTGTCGATTTTGAAATTTTTTCCACCTACAAAGAATGGAGAGGTCTGTAATTTTTATTTTCAAGTGTGAGAGACAGAATCTTTAGAAAAATCCAGAAAATCCCATTGTATGATTTTTACATAATTAATTTCATTTTATTGCATGAAATAAGTATTTGATTCAATAGAAAAACAGAACTTAATATTTGTTACAGATACCTTTGTATACAATAACAGAGGTAAAACGTTTCCTGTAGTTCTTGACCAAGTTTGCACATACTGCAGCAGGGATTCTGGCCGACTCCTCCATGCAGATGTTCTACAAATCTTTCAGGTTTCGAGGCTGTCGCTGGACAACATTGAATTTCAGCTCCCTCCAAAGATTTTCTATTGGGTGCAGGTCTGGAGACTGGCTAGACCACTTCAGGACTTTGAAATGCTTTTTACGGAGCCACTCTTTAGTTGCCCTGGCTGTATGTTTTGGATCATTGTCATGATGGAAGACCTAGTCAAGACTTATCTTCAATACTCCTACTGAGGGAAGGAGGTTGTTGGCAAAAAGCTCAAGATATATGACCCCATCCTTCCTCTTTTCAATATGGTGCAGTCATCGTGTCCCCTTTGCAGAAAAGCACCCCTAAAGTATGATGTTTCCCCACCATGCTTCACGGTTGGGACAGAATTCTTGGGTTGTACGCATCCTTCTTCTTCCTCCAAACATGACGAGTGGAGTTGTTACCAAATAGTTCTATTTTGGTCTCATCTGACCACATGACCTTCTCCCATGCCTATTCTGGATCATCCAGATGATCATTAGCAAACTTCCCATGGGCCTGGACATGTGCTGGCGTGGGCAGGGGGACCTATGATGGCGCAGAGTGTTACTAATGGGAATGAGACTGTGGTCCCAGCTCTCTTCAGGTCATTGACAAGGTCCTCCCATGTAGTTCTGGCTGGATTCCTGACCTTTGTCAGAATCATCTTTACCCCATGAGGTGAGATCTGCCATGGAGCCTCAGACAGAGGAAGATTGACAATCATCTTGTGTTTCTTCCATTTTCTAATAATTGTGCCAACAGTTGTTGTCTTCTCAAGCCTCTTGCATATTGCCCAGCAGCCCATCCCAGCCTTGTGCAGGTCTACAATTTTGTCCTTGGTGTCCATGGTGAAGAGGTTGGAGTGTGATTGATTGAGTGTGTGGACAAGTGTCTTTTATACAGGTATTGAGTTCAAACAGCTGCAATTGATATGGGTAATGAGTGCAGATTAGGAGAGCTTCTTAAAGTAAAACTAATAGGTCTGTGAGAGCAAAAAAATGCAATTTTATTATGAAAAAATCATGCAATTTGATTTTCTGTTTTTTATTCTTAGATTCTGCCTCTCAAAGTTGAAGTGTACTTATGATGAAAATTACAGACCTCTCCATTCTTTGTAGGTGGGAAAACTTGCAAAATCGGCAGTGTATAATATACTCATTTTCCCCTCTGTATTACAATGAAAGTTAGCCAAATCAATATCAACAAGTTTAGCCGACAGTCTAACATGTATGAATGCCTCTGACTGATGATTGTCAGGGAATCATTGTCAGAATAATCAGACAGCTTCTAAAGTGTATAGGGGTTTCCATACTGAGTAATATGTACAGCTCTTTCTCAATCTTGAACTCCCAATGCTGTCAAATTTCCACACTGAGCTTCCATACTGCCTTCTCTCTATGCTAAGTCTTCTGCACTTCCCATTTTCTATTCTGAGTTCCCCACACTGCTTCTTCTTCATACTGGGCCCCATGCTGCTCTCTCTCAATGCTGAGCCTCCCATGCTACCCTTTCTCCATTTTAAGCCCCCACTTTCCTACACTGATCCCCCCATGAGGCCCCCTCTATACACTGAGCCCAACATGCTTGCCTCTTTCATATTGTGTCCCTATGCTGTCCCTTTTCCATAATGAGCCAGTCACACTGCTCCTTTTCCTTATTGAGTCAACCACACTGCCTGTTCTCCATACTGTTCCTTCTCCATATTGAGCCCCCATGCTGCCTCTTCTCCATACTGAGTTCTCCATGCTGAGCTCTCATGATGTCCTTTTTCCATAATGAGCCAGTCACACTGCTCCTTTTCCTTATTGAGTCAACCACACTGCCTGTTCTCCATACTGTTCCTTTTCCATATTGAGCCCCCATGCTGCCTCTTCTCCATACTGAGTTCTCCATGCTGAGCTCTCATGATGTCCCTTTTCTTTGTTGAGTCCCTGAAACTGCCCTCTCTTTATATAGCCCTTTCTCTACAATAAGCCCCTCATTTTTTCCTTCTTCATGTTCAGCCCCTTATGCTGCCCCTTATTTACACTGAGCCACCAATACTGCACTCTCTCAATGCTGACCCTTCTCCATACTAAGCCCCTCATTTTCACTCTTCTCCATAATAAACCCCCATACTGCCCCTCCTCCCTACTTTCCCACACTGTGTAAGACTCAAGACTCTTAAAGACACAAATACAAATTAATGCACTTCCTCCTCCTCCACTAAGTCCCCAGTTTTGATATGAGGTCTGGAGGAAGGGAGCATATATTAAAAAAATGCATTGTTTTCATTTTTTCAACTCTTGATCCTGATGCCCCAGTGGAATTGAGATATACTTGAATTGTCTCAAAATCCGCATGCACCAAAATAATAATGTAATTTGCTTCCTTGCAGATTAACTAAAATGCCATTTTTTTTAACCATAACTAGTTACAAAAAATAGAAAATCATTACACTCACCTCACTGCTCACATCTACGGCCCCTCCACTACTCAACGACACCCATCTGGTCCTCATCTTCTGTTCCCCTGTTGCTTGTGATGAAATCTTCTGTCCTCTCACATTGTACCTAATTTCCAGGAGTCATGCAACCTGGGAGGGTTGTACGCAGATGTGTGGGTTGTCACGGCGCACATTGTGACATAATGAGGCTGTTGAACTAATGCAGTCCTGTGTCGAATCTTCCTAGGTGCCATGAAACCTGGATGTCTGGCACCGTGGGAGAGGACCAAAGATTCTAACGCAAAGCACTGAGGATCAGATGATGCCACGTTCCTTTTCAATGTTGCGCATTGAGAGGCCAATGCGCAACATTATCAACAGAGTCAATCAAAGGATCATATGTACCAAACAGATCATCGGAGTGGCCAAGAATGGGGTCAAATGTTTCCTGTGACTGCTGAGGGGGGGAGGAAGTAGGAACAGGTTCAGGATTGGATGACCCAGCGTTCTGTATATCGACAGTAGACTGTGTGGTTGTGGAGGATTGGATGCTACTAGAAAATTTCATTGAGGCCTTATCTGCCATCCACGACAGTATCTGCTCTTGCTCTTCTGGTTTCCAGACACGTTTAAATTCCAGACCGGGAATTTTCACCAGGAACATAGATGCATCAACCTTCTTATGTCTCCCAAACTTAGTGCCTTGTTGGGTACCACTGACAACCCCACGCCCACGTCCTCGTCCCTGTCCCTTCACAACAGGCTTTTGGGAATTTGGGGTTTTTGTGACATAGTTGCAGATGTTCAGATTCAGATATTGGGGAACAAGGAGCAGTTTGTGCTTTGTGGAAGGTAGCACTACAGCCTAGCACTGCTTTGTGTTTTACAAACAGGAGGACTGTCTGCAATGTAAAAAAAATTGGCCTGCGTTTAACGCCGAATATTTTGCTCACCAGTCACCACACAAGACAATGGTGCTGGCTGCGTGTCAGTTGTGCAGTACCGTGTTTGTTATTCGGTGAGCAAGCAGCACCGTAAGGGCAAAAAAATTGGCCTGAGTTAAACGTCAAATATTTTGCTCGCCAGTCACCACAGAAGACAACAGTGCTGGCTGCGTGTCAGTTGTGCACTAACGTGCGTGCTATTCAGTGTGCAGACAGCACCATAAGGGCAAAAAAATTGGCCTGAGTTTTATGCCAAATATTTTGCTCGTCAGTCACCACAGACGACAATGGTGCTGGCTTCGTGTCAGTTGTGCAGTAACGTGCGCGCTATTCAGTGTGCAAACAGGGGTAAATGTGACCCCAAAAATAGCTGGGAAAACTGTCACTACTCCCTGACCTTATACAGTACTTTCAGCAAGAGCTTAGATATTGAGGTACTATGTATGTACTGTAACTCTCCTGCCTGTCACCCTGTACTACTACAATCACCTACTACTAGAATAGCTCTCACAAGAGCTTTTGGGTTTTTTTTTTAGATGATTTCTGGACGATTTCCAAAAGCACAACTCTCCCTAGAAGCTGCTCACACTTTCCCTACAGTAGCACTAGCTGTGTTCCGGATGCAATGTGCAGAAAATGCATCCGGCAGGGCTTGTGTAGAGCCTACGAGTCATAACCTACTATGATGACTCATCTATGATGCTGCGCAGCCAGCCAATCACAGTAATGCCGCCCACAACCAAGAAGGCTGCGGCATTACTGTGATTGGCTAATGCTGGGCAGGAGATACGAATATTGCGAGGCGAGTAGTGAAATACTCGCTAGGATTCGAGTACCGCGAATACCGCATTACTCGCCGAGTACCGAAACCTAATGAATATACTCGCTCATCCCTAGTTACCAGTTCACTAGTTGTCGTCTCTTGGTAATTTTTTTGATAGGAATCCACCAGAAACACCCTGTAAGACCTGGCATTTTGGAGATCCCTTAAGATCATTCATCTACTCATCACAGTTTGTAATTTGTCAAATGTGATCCTAACCTTATTTGTGCCCATTTTTCATACTTCCATCACATCAACTTTAAGAACTAATTATCCATTTACTTTCTTATACTGTATATCCCATCCATTAATAGGTGGCATTGCATTAAAATAATAGATGTTAATTACTTCAGTGGTTTTTATATAATACATGATTGGTGTAGTCTACAAGGATCTTTGATTCTCATATCATGACTTATTTTGGATGTCAATAGCCATGAGCGATCATGCTCGGTGATACTCAGATATCACTCGAGTATCTGGCTGCTCTAATATGCTCGGCACTTGTCGAGTATTGGCTGGGTCTTGAATTGAATGCTCGAATCCCCACCTGGTATGTTTATCGCCTGTTACACAGGCAATAAACATTGAGGGGATTTCCTCCCAATCACTGTAATGCCGTAGCCATCTTGGTAGTAGGATTACTGTGAATGGCTGGCCACATTACCTCATCAGAGGTTATAAAAGGACTGGCGCCGCCATGCTCTGCTCACTGATGTCATGGCACAGCTCAAGGACAGTTGTGATTGGAGGGAGAGAGTCATTTTCCAGGCCTGTTTGTGCACAGTTTCATTAGTCCTCTAGTGGTTCTACTGGTGCGGATGCAGTACCATCAGGGTATGTGCACACGTTGCGGATTTAGTTGCGGATCCGCAGCGTTTTTGACGTATGGAATTGCACCAAATCCGCAATGTACAGTGCCCAACCAATGTTAATCAATGGGAATCCAGAATTGTTCTGCACATGCTGCGGAAAGTTCGGAGCTGATTCGCAGCGTTTTATTTTTCGCAGCATGTCAACTCTTTTTGCGGATCGGCAGAATTCCTGCACCAATTGACATACATTGAGTTAGTCAAATCTGCAGCTGAACTGCAGGTGTAAAAAGGTCTGCGGATTAGCTGCGGATTTGAGTGCCAAAAACTCTGCAGAAAGGAAGGAGGAAGAGTGTGTGGGCGGAGAATGTGTGTGTGGACGTAGACTATGTGTGAGCAGAGAATATGTGTGGGTCTTTCTGAGGGTGTTTGTGTGCGGGTGTTTGTCTGCGGGGGGCTGTGTGTGGGTGTCTGTGTCTGTCTGTGGGTGTGTGTCTGTGTGTGTGTCTGTCTGCAGGTGTTTGTGTGTAGCCAGGCTTTGTCTGATGGGACTACTAGTCCCATCCGTTATGTCTGCTGTCACATATAACAGTGACCGCATGAGCCGATGATGAGATAGTAGTCCCATCATCCGGTGACTGTGTTCAAGTGTAAAACAAAAAAACAATAGCACATTCATACTCACCAAACACCTAGTCCCCAAATCACTCGATCTCCTGTAATAAAAATAAAATGATAAACCAGAACAAATACGCCCTGGTCCGCCATAGTTCTAAATAACGAGTGTTGTATCTTTATTTAGCTTACAAAAGCGCATACAAATCCGCATGAAAATCTGCATCAAATCTGCATCAAAAACGCGTGGATTTTCAACTGCATTTTCTGCCAAGAGAGAAAGAATCCGCGCAGATTTTTACAAGAGCAAGTCCGCAACGTGCACACATACTCTCATACTAACAATCCTTCTTAGGGCTCATCTTGTTCTTTTTTCTGTTTCTATGCAATAGATTCTGCATTTACCCTGGTGCTGGAGCAAAAAGAGTGGCTGAATACAGCCTCTAGACAGGGCTTAGGGCTTTGCAGTCCACTGCTAAATATATAGCTCCTGCAGGTGAACATTTTTTTTTTGCTTTGGAAAAAAGTCACTATATAGTCATCCAAACAGTTTAACTTGCTTTGTGTAAAATTACAGAGGTGTAAAATTTTTAAAAAACGCTTGTCCTACCAAATTTCACAACATTTTTTGCTCCAAAAATTGAGTATTGTCATCCATACAGTTGAATGTGCTTTGTTTAAAATTACAGTGGTTTAAAATTTGTAAAAAAATGCTTGGCCTGTTACAGTTCACAAAATATTTTGTTCCAAAATTTGATTATTGTCATTCATACAGTTGAAAGTGCTTTGTGTAAAATTACAGTGGTTTAAAATTTGTAAAAAATGCTGGGCCTGCTATACTTCACAAAAAATATTTCTAAAAATTGACTGTTGTCATTCATACAGTTTAACGTGCTTCTGTAAAATTGCAATGATTTGAAATTTTAAAAAAACTTGGCCAGTCACAGGTGACCATTTTTTATAAAAAAAAATTAGTTTCAATTGATAAAGGAAACTTGGTTTCCAGAGACCTAGCAATTACAAAATGCATAAGGCGGATGGTAAGAAATGGGAAAGTCGAAAGACTGATGACAGTGCGCACAAATGCTGAGGACGTGGGGCAGATGCGACAGCGCCTGTTGCTGAAGCACAAGCAACACACTCATCCATGACACATAGCTTCCATGAGACACCACTTCTGAAGCCACACTAGTGCGAACAGATGGTCAGCTGGATAGCAGATAATGATTACAGCATGCTATTCAGCACCACCAAATCTTCCACACGGTCCAGTCTCACCTCCCAAGAGTCTGGATCACTTAATTCTCACCCTAATTCCTCCTTCTTTCCACCACATTGAGTTCCAGGAGACTAGTGATCCCACACTAGGACACTCTGAAGAGCTCTTTACATCATTATTTCCAAGAGGGACAGGAGGACATGCTGTTTAGTGATGCACAAAACTTAAAGCAGCCACAGTCACAAGAAGATGAGATGGGCTACAGCACATTTTTTCTAAGGAGGTAGATCATGATGAAACACAGTTGTCGATAAGTCAGGTTGTTGCTAATTCACCATGTAAGGAGGACCAGGGTGTAGCAGTGGAAAACTAGGTGGTGAATGACAAAGTCACTGACTTAACCTGGAAAGCTGGTATGCAGAGCAAGGCCAGCAGTTCTAAGGGGGAGGGGTCAGCAGCATTGAAACAGGTAGGAAGAGCCAGTGACATGACCAGAGGGAGAAAGCGGACAACTGTTCCGCAGAGCACCAATACTCCTCAATTTCTCTGTCAAAGAATTAGGTGTTCCCCAGTCTGGAACTTTTTAAAGAGACTTCTGAGACAAAAAAAATGGTTATTTGCAATCTGTGCCATGCCAAGATCAGCAGGAGCCTGACCAATAAAAGCTTAACCACCACCCGCATGGTCAAGCACATGTCATCTAACCACCCAACTCTGTGGGCTGAACACCTGAGTCAGCAATTGGTGCCATAGGATGAAACCACTGCCTCTTCCCCTGTGCTAGGTGCTTGCCAATCCCCTGTCCATTACACTGGTGCAGATGCCTCCCACCTGCAATCTGTCCTTCCACATTCTGAGGCACCATCGGGCACTTCCAAATCTTTGTCCCAGCACAGTATTCAGCTGTCCCTACCCAAGGCTCTAGAATGAAAAGGGAAGTTCCCAGCCACCTACATGCCCAAATGCTAAATGGGCATATTTCCAGGCTGCTTGCAGACACAGAGAATTTCCAGCAACGCATTGCATCAGCAGTCCCTCGGTTCTCGGTCGTCAGCAGACACTATTTCTCCTGATGTGGCGTCCCCGCCTTGTGTAGGAAAATCACCTGTGCCCAATGCACCTAGTGCCAAGTCCCACCCTGTGTCAAATATAGAATACAATCTGTATAGAGTAGAGTTGAGCGATACTTTCCGATATCCAAAAGTATCGGAATCGGAATGGTATCGCCGATACCCAAAAAATATCGGCGATACCCGATACCGATACCGGAAATCCAATGTAAGTCTATGGGAACAAAATATCGAAATTAAAAAAAACCCATTCTTGCCTTGTTGGTTAATTGTACATGAAGGAAAACAACAAAGAGTAATGTAGAATGTATTGGGGAAGGTTGAGGAGACATTAAAAGCATAGATGTTTAACCCAATCAAATGGAATAGCATAAATATTTTTTTTTAAAGATGTTCGGATCGACGAAGAAATTGACAATGTTGTTAACGTTTTTTCTATTTTGGCAAATATGTATATTTCACAACTTCCATGCTCTTCACCTTTTTAACTTTTGCCACACTTTCTCCTTCATAATCTTCAGCAGCATCATCTTTTTCATCAAATTATTCTTCATCTTCACCTTCTTTATCTTCTTCTTAAACTTCTTGCTATTCATCTTTTTGTTAACATTACTCATATTCTTCTTATTAAACTATTATTCTTATTCATATTCTACTTCATCTTCTTCATCATATTCTTATTTTGGACAGAGATTCCTGTACTTGTAATCTGTCAAAGTATGAATTTTTCATCCTTCCGTTCTTGCTGTCACAAAAGATTTAAATTACAACAGTATTTGTCCGTGTTCAGTTTAGCCTGCAGCAGCAGGCATTTTCCAGGGGCACCACGAGGAGGAACGGACTCACCCCCATACACTGCTTAGTCTTCTTCTGCTTATAATTTAGATCATATATTTTGCTCTTCATTTTGGTCTTATACTTCATGTTCTTCTGCTTTTTGATCTTCTGCTTATTGTTCTTAAGTCTCTTGTTCTGTATCTTGTAGTTTGTCTTAACCTTCTTAGTCCTGTTTGGTAATCTTTTATTTCTTCCTTGTGATGCTGTTTAGGCTGGTTGGCTTGATGCTCGTCGTCCTTGTGGTGGTCATCTTCTTCGGGGTGGTCATCAGGGTCGTCGTCTTCATTGTTGGAGATCCAGAGTGATTTCCCAAAAAAACATTGAAAAAATCTTCAATTTGTAAATGTAGCACAAGGTACAAGAGTCAATGCAAGTAACGAGGACCAGCTGACTGTGCTGGAACCCGGAGGGGCAGCAGAAGGAAAAGAGCCAATGGCACAACCGAGGACCAGCTGACGTTACTGGGACACGGTTACTAAGCAGGAGGTACCTGTGCTCCAAAGCACTACCAAGGACCAGCAGACGTTGCTGGAACTCGGATACCGAGATGGAGGCACCTAGGCCAAAGGCACTGCGGAGAACCAGCTGACGGTACTGGAACCCGGACGGGTAGCAGAAGGTACAAGAGCCAATGCAAGTGACGAGGACCAGCTGACTGTGCTGGAACCCGGAGGGGCAGCAGAAGGAAAAGAGCCAATGGCACAACCGAGGACCAGCTGACGTTACTGGGACACGGTTACTAAGCAGGAGGTACCTGTGCTCCAAAGCACTACCAAGGACCAGCAGACGTTGCTGGAACTCGGATACCGAGATGGAGGCACCTAGGCCAAAGGCACTGCGGAGAACCAGCTGACGGTACTGGAACCCGGACGGGTAGAAGAAGGTACAAGAGCCAATGCAAGTGACGAGGACCAGCTGACTGTGCTGGAACCCGGAGGGGCAGCAGAAGGAAAAGAGCCAATGGCACAACCGAGGACCAGCTGACGTTACTGGGACACGGTTACTAAGCAGGAGGTACCTGTGCTCCAAAGCACTACCAAGGACCAGCAGACGTTGCTGGAACTCGGATACCGAGATGGAGGCACCTAGGCCAAAGGCACTGCGGAGAACCAGCTGACGTTACTGGAACCCGGACGGGTAGCAGAAGGTACAAGAGCCAATGCAAGTGACGAGGACCAGCTGACTGTGCTGGAACCCGGAGGGGCAGCAGAAGGAAAAGAGCCAATGGCACAACCGAGGACCAGCTGACGTTACTGGGACACGGTTACTAAGCAGGAGGTACCTGTGCTCCAAAGCACTACCAAGGACCAGCAGACGTTGCTGGAACTCGGATACCGAGATGGAGGCACCTAGGCCAAAGGCACTGCGGAGAACCAGCTGACGGTACTGGAACCCGGACGGGTAGAAGAAGGTACAAGAGCCAATGCAAGTGACGAGGACCAGCTGACTGTGCTGGAACCCGGAGGGGCAGCAGAAGGAAAAGAGCCAATGGCACAACCGAGGACCAGCTGACGTTACTGGGACACGGTTACTAAGCAGGAGGTACCTGTGCTCCAAAGCACTACCAAGGACCAGCAGACGTTGCTGGAACTCGGATACCGAGATGGAGGCACCTAGGCCAAAGGCACTGCGGAGAACCAGCTGACGTTACTGGAACCCGGACGGGTAGCAGAAGGTACAAGAGCCAATGCAAGTGACGAGGACCAGCTGACTGTGCTGGAACCCGGACGGGCAGCAGAAGGAAAAGAGCCAATGGCACAACCGAGGACCAGCTGACGTTACTGGGACACGGTTACTAAGCAGGAGGTACCTGTGCTCCAAAGCACTACCAAGGACCAGCAGACGTTGCTGGAACTCGGATAACGAGATGGAGGCACCTAGGCCAAAGGCACTGCGGAGAACCAGCTGAGGTACTGGAACCCGGACGGGTAGCAGAAGGTACCCATGGAAATTTAAGTTGACAGGCCACGAGCCGGCCGCAGTTACCGAATCCCACAGTACTACAGTGGGTGATTGTCCTATTGTCACAACGGAAACAGCTTTATTTGCATATCCCGCAGCACACATAGGAAGCACCTAAACTCCAGGCACCATAGAGTCGGCTAACCCGACCGCAACACGACAGGACAACTTATTGGAGGCTAAGTGACGTTTACACTGACAGGAAACAGATGGCGCAGGAGTGAGTACCCATGCCAATGACACTTCCGAGCAACAACTGTCGGTGTTGGAGCCCCGGGATGAGAAGAGATCCGGTTGGGGCAGCAGGACTTTTTGCCGTTCACACAGCAGGGGAACAGCTGACATTACTGAACCCCAATAACACAGGAGCAAGTGTTCACTGTGCTAACAGCACTTCCGAGCAACAACTGGCGGTGTTGTAGCCTAGGGATGAGAAGACAAAAGGGTGGAGGCAGCAGGACTGTTTGCCGTACACACAGCAGGGGAACAGCTGACATTACTGAACCCCAGTAACACAGGAGCAAGTGTTCACTGTGCTAACAGCACTTCCGAGCAACAACTGGCGGTGTTGTAGCCCAGGCATGAGAAGACAACAGGGTGGAGGCAGCAGGACTGTTTGCCGTACACACAGCAGGGGAACAGCTGACTTTACTGAACCACAGTAACACAGGAGCAAGTGTTCACTGTGCTAACAGCACTTCCGAGCAACAACTGGCGGTGTTGTAGCCCAGGCATGAGAAGACAACAGGGTGGAGGCAGCAGGACTGCTTGCCGTACACACAGCAGGGGAACAGCTGACATTACTGAACCCCAGTAACACAGGAGCAAGTGTTCACTGTGCTAACAGCACTTCCGAGCAACAACTGGCGGTGTTGTAGCCCAGGGATGAGAAGACAACAGGGTGGAGGCAGCAGGACTGTTTGCCGTACACACAGCAGGGGAACAGCTGACTTTACTGAACCCCAGTAACACAGGAGCAAGTGTTCACTGTGCTAACAGCACTTCCGAGCAACAACTGGCGGTGTTGTAGCCCAGGCATGAGAAGACAACAGGGTGGAGGCAGCAGGAATGTTTGTCGTACACACAGCAGGGGAACAGCTGCATTACGGGAACCCCAGTAAAACAGGAGCAAGTGTTCCGTCCCTAAAAGCAACCCGAGCAACAACTGGCGGTGTTGTGGGCCCGGGCCATGAGAAGACAACAGGGTGGAGGCAGGGGGAACTTTTTTGCCGTACACACAGCGGGAACAGTGACTTACTAAAAACCCCAGAAAACACAGGAGCAAGTGTTTCACTGTGTTTTAAACAGCACTTCTAGAAAACAACGGGCGGTTTTTGTTGCCCAGGGAGAGAATAAACGGGTGGAGGAAAAGAAAAACTTTTTGCGTACCCACAGCGGGGAACGGGGAAATTACGAACCCCAGTAACAAAAGGAGCAAGTGTTCCGTGCTAACCTGCATTTCCGACAACAACTGGCGGTGGTTGTAGCCCAGGCATAAAGAAGGGTCAAACAGGGTGGAGGAAGCAGGCCTTTTTTGCCGTCAACGCAGGGGAACAGGCATTACTGAACCCCTTTAACCACGGAGAAAGGGGTGTTAAACGGGGTTAAAAGACTTCCGGCAAAACTGGGGGGTTTTGATCCCGGGTCAAGGAGGGGGGGTTTTAAATATTTTGTCAGTATTTTTTTGGGTGGTCAATTTAAAATTGGTTTCCCAAAAGGGTATCCTTTGTTGGTGTGATTTTTTTTTGTAAATTTTTTAAAACTTAAAGCATACATTGGGGGGTTTGAAAACTTTGCAAAAAAATTAAAATGTGTTTTTAATCTGTTGGTTTTGCTTAAAGTCAAGCAAATCTTTAATTGTGTGGTTAAAGGGGTACACCATTTTTTGTTAGACAAGGGTTTGGGCTGACTCTTTAATAAAGCTTGGTTATTTTTTGGGGACTTTCATGATTTTTCTTTGCTGAATAATATCAAAAAAAATTTTTTTAAAAATATCTAAAATTTCCAATTGTAATATGTAATATGTGCCAATCATTTTTATTAAAAACAAAAACTTTAAAAAGTGCATATTTCATAGTCAAAACGCTATTTATGCCTGACTGTGGATTCCCCCCCCACCCCCCATGACAACGGATTGATAAGGTTTATATTAGTTTAACTGCATAGCCACAGATGTTGAATGGCGATGTAATACTGTACCTCAATAAAGTGTGCGTTACTACTACATCCTTTTTTTTTATAGCTTTATATAAAAGGTTACGTGCATGTAATGGTTGCGCCTTTGTTTGGACGCACAGATGGCTTCCTGCTGTGACGCGTTGGGTATTGGGAGCGTCTGTGCGTCTTATGACGCAGACTAACATTCAGGTGCGCTCGTTCATCATCGCAAAGCAACCGACAACACAAAGGCAGTTGTCATGACTGCTTTACTCAGTAAAAAAATGCACCTATGATGAAACATACACGCATGTGCCCTATTACATAACAAGCTACAAGAAAAACGAGTGTGAGGTGTGACACAGCTGTTTGTTAAGGTACAGTATTAAAATCGACATTGTACAGGTGTCGCTATTCAGTCTGATAATAGATATCATTCACCTATTCTATCAGTTGTCGTTCTTTCAGCACCACTTACAGGTATATATTTTGCTATTGTGACTATGAAACTATTGACTTTAACAAGGTAATGCATGATTTTTGTTAGCGATTATCATTTACATGAAGGACCTTTATGATATGGGCTGTTAACTTTCTAATTAAATATGTATTTTTAAAATGACACAAATATAAGTAATGTTGAAGAGGACTTTCCTACATGCATTGTTTGCACAATATTACAGGTGTACATCACCTCCCTTAATCAACATTGGATTATTATATTTACTTGTATGCTTTTATTTAAAAGCCAAAAACACTGAAGTCAAACCTTCGCACTGCAGCTGTTGTCAAAGTTCAACCCACATTATGCACTTCCAACATTGCAGCATTTGAGTCATGATGTGAGTTGGATTTGTCTAAGCTATGGAGTGACAAGGTTGACCATCAGTATCCAATAGCATAAGTAGGCTTTTGTGTTAGCATTTGTTTTCGACATGTGCATATCTGAAATATATGTCACAATTATTTTGTTACAGATTTGTGACAAAGACTTAATCATTTTATGGTTTTACAAACTGACGTTTCAAATGTTTACAGCTTAGAAATCAGGGTGTAGCTCATATCTATGTGTAGCACTAGACACTTTGACATGTCATGCTTTTTTCACCATGTGTAGGTAGCTAGCAGTAATTTTTGCCAGACACACAGCAGGGGAACAGCAGGCGTTACTGAACCCACAAACCATCAGCGATTGTTTTTCATCTGTGCATCTAACACTTCTGAGCAGCAACTGGCGGTGTTGAAGCCCAGGGTCAAGGAGGGTGTAGGCATAAAATATTGAGTTATTGCCTTGTTACGTGGCCATTGCAAATGTATGTACTTCAAACAAGAATAAATGAAGTTTTACTAGGACAATAAAATGATGAATTTCAAATTCCAAGAATAGAAAAATATTTAGACTTGAGAGTCCTCAGTGGTTGATACCGTTTAATGTCTAAACTGAAAAGATGGTAACAAATTCCAAGCTTTCGAGGGCTACTCAGGTCTCTTCATCAGGCTAAGACTAAAACAAAAAATGAAGAATCACATATTTCTACACACAACAGACACAGGAATAGGTAAGACAAGTGAGGGAGGGACAAGTGAGGGGGACCGGCCAAAAAATGAGAACAAGGATGAATTCAGCGCCACACAATAAGAGAAAAAATAATGGATTTTTCCTGTGGCAAAACACTTTTTGTATGCCCGGTCATAGCATGATGGATATGGAATTACTGGTTTTTAAAAATAAACTTCAAATATGAGAAAGATACAAAGGTTTCAGAATATAAGCTCATCATGACCTTTGACACTCTTCGTGATGGAATGAATAGATCACACGGATTTATGTCATTCTATATCAATTAAGGATTCTGCGTCTTGCCCTTCCAGGGCATGAAAACAGAAAACCAGACCCCAATCAGTGGGGCAATAAAACTTTCTATCCTTATCCAGGAACTGTTCCAATATTTATGTTCATCCCTCTGTCATAATGACAGTTCTGCTACACGTGACTTACTTGTCTTACCTATTGCACTATTCCTGTGTCCTGTTGTGTATAGAAATATGTTGATGCTTCATTTTTTGTTTTAGTCTTTGCCTGATGAAGAGACGTGAGTAGCCTCGAAAGCTTGCATTTGTTACCATCTTTTCAGTTATCCATTAAAAGGTATCAACCACTGCGGACTCTCAAGTCTAAATATTTGTCTATCTACTGGCTAACACGGTGCGAAGATACACATGTTTCCTAACTTCAAGAATAAAAAAAGACCCTGCAAATATAAACGCATATATGCACATGCCAACACGAAATGGAACAAAAACACCACCCAAAAAATTGGTTACAAAATATAGTGTTGTAAATTTAAGAATAAAAGTCCATTTTTGTATTTATGAATAATGCTTAAGGAACGCTATGTTAAACCATAACATAGTGAAGACAATGGATTTTGTAATAGTCACTCATCATCATCATTGCAATTTATATGTGACAGTCACAGACATTTCAATTATTTAAGTTAATAAAATCGTTACTTTGTACAGCATGTATGACATGTCCAGCATGGACTCATCAATGTGATGACGCAATAATGTACGATAAAAAATAACCATTTAAAAAAAACATTATGCATTGTCACAATGTAAGTGTGTGCCTGCAAGTGTAGGTGAAACAAAGGCTACGGATAGCAAAGGTATATTCTATGTCTGTATCAGACAGTGGACAGCCTCTGATGGGTAATGGCGATGTTATACTGTACGTCAATAAAGTCTGCGGCTGCAATCATGCATTTTTTGCTTGTACAGTGTTGAAGAGGGTAAAAGCATGTCTGGTTGTGCAAGGCTTTATCCGTCAACACTACCTTCCTACTGTCACGCGTAGGGTAGGGTAGCGTGTGTCAATTAGATGACTCTATAAAATGTGACGTTACGCAGCGTTATTGTGCCCTAGGGACGCCAAAAATACGACAGCAGTAATCATTTACTGTCTAATACTCCACCTATGACCAACAAAAAAAGCACGTTCCCTCTTTAACAATCTACAAGACTAACAAGCATAATGGTTGACGCTGACTTTATTGAGGTACAGTATTACATCGACATTGTCCATGAGTAACTATGCACTGTGATACCTATATACCATTATTAATTTATATCTGTTGTGCTTGTTTCAACAGCACTTGCAGGTATAACTACCTATTGTCAGTATGCATGATGCACTTTCTAGATGTAATAATTTATTATTGCACATTATTACCAGGTTTAGATGCTGGCCATTTCATATATAGTGTGTGAAGTTACAGTTAGCATCAGTATGTGTATTTTATAATGTCTGTCATAAATAAAACTCGTGATGATGATGATGAGGATTTTATGATTCGTACATCCATTGACTGCATTATCTTACAGGTACAGATAAAGTTCCTTAAAAAGCATTAATTGATAAGTATGAAATGTACTTTTATGCATTAATTTTAAAAAGTGAACACTATGTTTTAGTTTTTGTTACCATTTCTAATAGACATGTGCAGATATGCGCTGTGATGACAAATTATTATTTGTCCATATTTGTTATAAAAATTTATCATTCTAGGCCTGGAAAACTTCACAATTTTCTGTTTTAAGCATAACAATCAGGGTGACGGCTCTTCCCTATTTGGAGCATGTTCCACATGGGTTTTTTCGGTGCATGTGTAGGGAACAGGAGACTTCTTGCCGGCCACACAGCAGGGGAACAGCTGGCGTTACTGAACCCCACTAACACTATAGCTTGTGTATTGGTCTGTGGGACACGACACTTCTGAGCAGCAACTGGCAGTGTTGTAGCCCAGGGAGTAGAGTTCAGGTGGTAGAAAGATGAACATAACAGGAGACATGGATAACGTTGCGAACCAGTTATTTAATCTGAAAACAGACAGACAAATTCTGGCGAGATCCATGCCTTGTTCATTTTCAGAAAAGTAAGCCGGTCTACATTATCGGAGGATAGTCGCATGCGACGGTCTGTTAGTACACCACCTGCAGCACTAAAGACGCGCTCCGATAATACACTGGCAGCAGGGCAAGCCAGCACCTCCAATGCATACTGGCTAAGCTCTGGCCATGTATCCAGCTTAGAGACCCAAAACTTGAATGGGGAAGAGCCATCTGGGAGTACACTGAGAGGGAAAGACATGTAGTCTGTCACCATCTTACGGAAACGTTGCCTCCTGCTGACTGGAGCCGTCTCGGATGGTGTAGACATTTGTGGCGCTGCAATAAAACTTCGCCACATTTGGAACATACTGGTCTTGCCCTGTGCAGAGGCGCTGCTTGTGCTCCCTCTTGTTGCAGAGCTGTCTCCACTGCCTCGACGCACAGAGCTGCTTTGTAAAGCAGTAGCAGCAGCAGTGCTCTGGGCTAGAATGGAGAACATTATGGAGTGCACCAGTGTGTCTTGGTACTCCCGCATTTTACGCTCCCGGTTCAACGGTGTGATGAGGCTTTGTAAGTTGTCCCGGTAGCGAGGGTCTAGGAGGGTGTACACCCAATAATCAGACGTGGTGAGAATGTGGGCGATGCGGCGGTCATTTCTCAGGCACTGCAGCATGAAATCAACCATGTGCTGCAGACTCCCAACTGGCCAAGAAACGCTGTTCCCTGCAAGAGGCGTCATCTCTGCCTGCTGTGCATCACCCCACCCTCGCTCTACATACTGACTAGAGCGTTGTGTACCTCCCTCTGGAGCGATGTCTTCCTCCTCCATTGACTCCTCCTCATCCTCCTCACAAAGTGAGCCCTGCCCAGCCCTTTGTGAGGAACCACGTTGCGCTGACTGTCCAGAAGGTGATGGAATTTGTGACTCCTCATCCTCCACCTCTTCCAAAACCTCATCCCTTAGTGCTTGCAGTGTTTTTTGAAGCAGGCAGCTAAGGGGGACAGTCAGGCTGACTAGTGCATCATCTGCACTCGCCATCCGCGTTGACTCATCAAACGCATGCAAAACGTGGCAGATGTCCTTCATAGAGGCCCACTCAGTAGTGGTGAAGTGTGAACGGCGCAAATTGCGAGTTGATTGCGCCTGATGCAGCTGATACTCCATTACTGCTGGCTGCTGCTCACACAACCGCTCCAACATATGTAACGTGGAATTCCACCTGCTGGGTACGTCACATATGATGCGATGTTCAGGAAGGCGAAATCTGTGTTGCAGAGCTGCAATGCGCGATCTGGCCATGCTGGAACGTCGCAAGTGAGCGCACTCTAGGCGGACCTTGTGCAGCAGTGCATCAAGATCCGGATAGTCCCTCAAAAAACTCTGCACGACCAAGTTGAGCACATGTGCCAGACATGGTATGTGAGTGAGGTTGCCAAGGCCCAGAGCTGCCACCAGATTTTGGCCATTGTCACACACTACCAAGCCTGGCTGGAGATTTGCTGGCAAAAACCACACGTCGCTCTCCTGCTTGATGGCATTCCAGAGCTCCTGCGCTGTGTGGCTTCGATTCCCCATGGGAATTAATTTTAGGATGGCCTGTTGACGTTTGGCCACGGCTGTGCTCATATCGGTCGCAACAGGTAAGCGTTCACGGGTCCATGTGGAGGTAGACCGTGACGGCTCCTGCAGCGATGATTCTGAGTAACTGGAGTAGGAGGAGGAGTCAATGTGGACAGACTGGATTCCTGCAATCCATGGAGTTGGCAGAACACGTACAGCGCCACTCGCAAGATCTGTACCCGGCTCCACAACATTGACCCAATGGGCAGTGAGGGAAAGGTATCGTCCCTGGCCATGGGTACTGGTCCACGCATCGGTGGTCAGGTGGACCTTGCTACTGACGGCGTTTAGTAGCGCATGTTTAATTTTTCCCTCAACATGCTTTTGCAGACCAGGGACGGCTTGCCTGCTGAAATAAAATCGGCTGGGCACATTGTATTGAGGGACTGCCAATGCCATTAAGTTACGGAAACTGTCAGTCTCCACCAGCCTGAATGACAGCATTTCAAGGGACAGGAGTTTTGCAATGCCAGCATTCAGAGCCTGTGCTCGTGGATGGTTTGCCGAGTATGGCCGTCTTTTATCCCATGCCTGTGCTACCGATGGCTGTTTTGTGGCCTGGGAGTGTGAGGATGACAGGAAACTTGCAGCTGTGGGTGGAATAACACTGGGTCTCTGGACAACAGTGACAGAGGTTCTTCCATAGCGATCCTGTGAGGAAGCCGAACCAGCTGTGTGTGAGCTGGAGGAAGAGGCTCCAACACGAGCTGAAGATGTAGGTGCTGCTGTAGGTTGGCCTACATCTCCAGTGTGTCTTTGTAACTCAACCACGTGCTTTGACTGCACATGTTTCCACATATTTGTGGTATTAAGGTTACTTACACTTTTACCTCTTTTTACTTTTTGATTACACAGCTTGCATTTGACATAGCAAATATCATCTGCAAGTGTGTCAAAAAAGGACCACGCAGTGCAAGTCCTGGGAGCGCCCGTTTTGGCTGTTGGAAGAGAACTGCTACGAACGGGTGCCAAACTGGAGGCTACAGGCAACCGAGTCTGCAGCCTACCTCTCCCTACTGTTTGGACCGTTGGGGCAATCTCTTCCTCAGAGCTGCTACCACCACCTTCCTGTTCCTCACGCCATGTTGGGTCTTGGACCTCATCATCTCCACTACCCTCTTCCAACACCTGCTGCTGTTGGGTGGTCTGGCCAGCACCATGCTCAACAGAAACTGGCACCTGAGTCTCATCATCATCAGATGCGTTCTGCGGTGTGCTGACCATCGGCACTGGCTCACCCGCCTCTTCACATTCAGAGAGACACAGCTGTTGCGCATCACTGCATACTGCCTCTTCTTCACATTCCAGAATGCTGCTTGGCTGGGCCCCTGTTTGCAAGCCAACAGATTCTAAGAACAGAAGCAGAGACTCAGCTGGCTCCTTTACAGAGCTCTCTGAATGCCTGGGCAATTTGGCAGGCGGTGAAGAGACAGATGGTTGTTCAACAGTGCTGTGGTCCTGAGAGGAGGTGGAAGCAAATGAAGTCGATGCATTGGCTGCCATCCAACCAACAACGGCTTCAATTTGTTCTTCCCGCAGCAGGGGGGTACGCCGAGCTCCTACAAAAGTGCGCATAAAGGAACGCTCACGGGGAAAACTGGTGGATGCTGTGTCACTGGGTGCGGCAGCAGCCACAGAATCCCCACGTCCTCTCCCTGCTGAAACTCCACGGCCACGACCACGTGCCTTACTCCCTGCCTTCTTCATCTTGGTAGATTGATAAAGAAAGTCAGAAAATTTAGTTATAAGGCCTAAGTGTGGTTATTCCTCAGAGACTGCAGTGAACACTGCAGACAACTGTTCAGTAGCTGTGAAAGGCCCCTTTGTGTACTTCTATAGTGTTTGCAACCAATGTATTGCATACGGATGGAAGCGCGTCACACTAATAGATTAGATTTTTTTCAAATATAATGGAGCAGCACCAATTTGAGAAAAATGTGAAGGATGAGGCAGTGACACACGCTCAGCAGACTACAACCAGCAGTGGTTGAAGAACTAACTGGAGCGTAATCTGCACTCAAAAAATGAAAAGCTCACAGACTACAGTGAACACTGCACACAACTGTTCACTATCTGTGAAAGGCTCCTTTCTGTACTTCTATAGTGTTTGCAACCAATGTATTGTATACGGATGGAAGCGCATCACACTAATAGATTAGATTTTTTTCAAATATAATGGAGCAGCACCAATTTGAGAAAAATGTGAAGGATGAGGCAGTGACACACGCTCAGCAGACTACAACCAGCAGTGGTTGAAGAACTAACTGGAGCGTAATCTGCACTCAAAAAATGAAAAGCTCACAGACTACAGTGAACACTGCACACAAATGTTCACTATCTGTGAAAGGCTCCTTTCTGTATTTCTATAGTGTTTGCAACCAATGTATTGTATACGGATGGAAGCGCGTCACACTAATAGATTAGATTTTTTTCAAATATAATGGAGCAGCACCAATTTGAGAAAAATTGGAATGATGAGGCAGTGACACACACTCAGCAGACTACAACCAGCAGTGGTTGAAGAACTAACTGGAGCGTAATCTGCACTCAAAAAATGAAAAGCTCACAGACTACAGTGAACACTGCACACAACTGTTCACTATCTGGAAAGGCTCCTTTCTGTATTTCTATAGTGTTTGCAACCAATGTATTGTATACGGATGGAAGCGCGTCACACTAATAGATTAGATTTTTTCAAATATAATGGAGCAGCACCAATTTCAGACAAATGTGAAGGATGAGGCAGTGACACACGCTCAGCAGACTACAACCAGCAGTGGTTGAAGAACTAACTGGAGCGTAATCTGCACTCAAAAAATGAAAAGCTCACAGACTACAGTGAACACTGCACACAACTGTTCACTATCTGTGAAAGGCTCCTTTCTGTACTTCTATAGTGTTTGCAACCAATGTATTGTATACGGATGGAAGCGCGTCACACTAATAGATTAGATTTTTTTCAAATATAATGGAGCAGCACCAATTTGAGAAAAATTGGAATGATGAGGCAGTGACACACGCTCAGCAGACTACAACCAGCAGTGGTTGAAGAACTAACTGGAGCGTAATCTGCACTCAAAAAATGAAAAGCTCACAGACTACAGTGAACACTGAACACAACTGTTCACTATCTGTGAAAGGCTCCTTTCTGTACTTCTATAGTGTTTGCAACCAATGTATTGTATATGGATGGAAGCGCGTCACACTAATAGATCACTGTTAATTTCTATTGAATGGAGCTGCACCAATTCCACAAAATAAAATAAAAAAAAGAGTCAGTGAGTGACACGTGCAGATGCCTACAAACAGCGGTGGATGCAGAGCAAACTGCAGCGTCACCTGCACTCTCACACACACACCTTGCACAGAGCTGTTAAAACAACACTGCAAGGCAAAAGGAAGCTTTACACAGCGGTTGGTAAAATAGCCTGCCTAAAGTACAGTACACAAAATCGCAATCTCTAACTGTCCCTCAGAGTCAGCAGAGCAGCGTTCTGTCCCTAACTGAGTTCACAGCACAGTGACGCTAAAATGGCGGCGGCGCCTTTTATAGTGCATTCTGACATCATTTCAGCAGCCAATCACAGCCATGCCATTAGTTAACATGACCGCAGCAGTACAGGATGTGCCCACACTTCGTAGGATTCCTCATTGGCTGACTAAAATCACAGTGCCTCTCAAAGAATTATGGGAACTTCCGATTCCGGTATACGATATAGGAAAAATATCGGAACTAAGTATCGGAATTCCGATACAGCGAATATCGGCCGATACCCGATACTTGCGGTATCGGAATGCTCAACACTAGTATAGAGTCTTGTGCTTGGGTGCGAGGAAACACAGAAGACACAGGCTTGTTTAAGTAGTTTTGTATCACTTCATACAAGAAAGGGTTAACACAGTTGCAGGTACAGGGCAGGAAACAAGACAGGCAGGAAAAGACCTTAAGTCCAGCAAAGTCGCAGAAGTAGCTACAAGTCTCTCTCTCTTACTTCTCTTGCAAATGTAGATGGTAAGCTGAGGGATTCCTGAGTCCACACGTGTCCAAGGATCCGAAGTAGAAAGTGGCTGGGATAATAAGTCCAAGACTTCCAAGAGCAGATCACAGGTAAACTTCAGACTTGATTCTGAAGCACTGATTGAACAGCTAATGCTTCTTAATAAGGCAAGTGCCAGAGAACAGGGCGGAAACATAGAAACTGAAAACTCCATACTGGTTAAGGGCAAGGTAGATGCAGCATGACAGAAAGAAAAATGGCCAACAGGGAAAACTAGGTTCAATTAAAAATAACAGCAGATATGGCAAAGAGTCTAAAAACCTTACAGGATGTCTGACATGGGGACCAGGTGGAGATGGAAGAAGACATGTGACAGGGAGATATTATCCAGCCCAGCCTCATCTCATCTGCTCAGAGCAGATTGGGTAACAATTATAAGGTGGAGGCTGAGAAAGAGAAACAGGAGCTGGTTTCTACAGTAGACAGAGGCAGTACCCACACAAGCTTCATCTCGTCTCTCCAACATGGGTGGGCTGAGGAGAGGAATGAGAGGGAGAGAGGGAAGGGTAGGAGGAAATGGAGTGTCACTTTCAAGGTGGACACAAAAAAATGTTGGCTGTAGGGACCTTTGGCACATATGGAAGACATTATGTATTGCTGTCTTTCCCATGAAACTTGTGTTATATACATCTTGGGCAAAAAAGAGTACTGATAGGTCACCCTGCCAGACCTACAGTACGCTACAAAGAAAACTTTGCATTTCTCCTTCCTTAGGCAGAGAGATCTTCTGAAATGGTGCTAAACCAGAAGGCCATTGTGGAAAATATGTTGAAAAAATTCCCATCAGACAATGGTATCGGCAGGGGTCAAGCTTCCTTGCCCAAACAAGGATGAGAGGTGAGGGAGACACACAAAAGATACAGCAGAGGCAGGGGTACAGTGTCAAAGACCTGGGCTTATTTCGTGTCTCTCTCCCAGCATATCCTGATGTCTGGGTATTTTGAACAAAGAGGTAAAAGTTTTTAAAGATGATCAAGCAACACCTTACCGACCAAACAACCGTATTCCCTAATTCTTCTGTGATCTTCAACTATTTGAACTCAAAGCTGGACACCTGGCATAAGCAGTCTCACTATGCCTTGGAGGTGTTGTGCTGCCCTTCTGCTAGCATCCTGTCTGAGCTGGTTTTTAGTGTCACCGGGAGGTTATAGCAGACAGGTGCTTTCGCCTGTCAGTAGAAAATATTGACAAGCTCACTCTGATAAAAATGAACAAAACCTGGATTAGCACCAACTTTTCCACACCACCAGATGACAGCAGCACATAGAGTGCTTTTAATCTTCAATATTTGAATGAGGCCCACCAGTTGTTGCCTTCAAGTGTATGCAGAGTCTTTATGAGTGTAAAAGTACTACAACTATACTTTCCTAATTTTTTAATGAAGCCCTCCAATTAGTGCCTTCAAAGGTGTATCTATGGACCTGTTTGTAATTCTTGATAGGGTTTGCACTGTGTGCATAGCCTTTTATGAGTCTAGGAGTACCACTGCATGACAATTTGAACATAATGTGTATGAGGCCATCCTTTATATCTAATACATGGTGTATCTGAGTCCCTCTTACATCAAATTGTTCGCAGTACTTGCTTCCTTCATAACTGAAATGTCCAATTTTTTAATAAAACTTTCAGTTTTGGTTTAATTAAATTGTTATCTTTTAATCCTTTTAAATGTTGTTTTTTATACAAGTTATTATACAGGGAGAAGGTTTCTTAATATTTTTTTTGCTGTAAACTCCAATTTCTCTTTGATTTTGAATGTTTTATTTTCAGTCCTTACAGAGAAAGAGAGTTCCTGGCTTCAGTGCTGAGTGGCTCAGGGATCCGAGCACTCAAGCACCATGCAATACTTGGCACTGCTCAGTACTTGATCAAACAGCAGTGAGCATGCTCGCCCATAACTAGCTGTCATCCATATATACAGTGGGTATGGAAAGTATTCACACCCCTTTAAATTTTTCACTCTTTGTTTCATTGCAAACTTCTTCCATTTAAGGATTATGGAGGTAACTGTGCTCTTAGGAACCTTAAGTACTGCAGAAATTCTTTTGTAACCTTGGTCAGATCTGTGCCTTGCCACAAATCTGTCTCTGAGCTCCTTGGCCCATTCCTTTGACCTCATGATTCTCATTTGGTCTGACATGCACTGTGAGCTGTGAGGTCTTATATAGACATGTGTGTTTCTTTACAAATCAAGCCCTATCAGTTTAATTAAACACAGCTGGCCTCCAATGAAGGAGTAGAACCATCTCAAGGAGGATCACAAGGAAATGGACAGCATGTGGCTTACATATCAAGGGTCTGAATACTTATGACCATGTGATATTTCAATTTTTCTTTTTTAATAAATTTGCAAAAATTTCTATATTTCTGTTTTTTTCAGTCAAGATGGGGTGCAGTGTTTACATTAATGAGAAAAAAATTAACTTTTTTGATTTTACCAAATGGTTCCAGTGACACAGAGTGAAAAATTAAAAGTGGTCTGAATACTTTCCGTACCCACTATAGTAAAACTAGGTAAAAATGCATTGGTACTTGACAAAAAAACTTACTTTTGACAGTGTCCTGCATAGAGAACGACAGAACTCCATGTTTTACATCTTTGTAATATTTACCGTGCCTTGCAAAAGTATTCGGCTCCCTGGAACTTTTCAACCTTTTCCCACATATGCTTCAAACACAAAGATACCAAATTTAATTTTTTGTGAACAATCAACAACAAGAAGGACACAATTGTGAAGTTGAACGAAATTTATTGGTTATTTTAAATTTTTGTGGAAATACAAAAACTGCAAAATTATTCAGCCCCTTTAACTTAATACTTTGTTGCGCCACCTTTTGCTGCGATTACAGCTGCAAGTTCCTTGGCGTATGTCTCTATCAGTTTCGTACATCGAGAGACTGAAATTCTTGCCCATTCTTCCATGACAAACAGCTCTAGCTCAGTGAGATTGGATGGAGATCATTTGTGAACACGAGTTTTCAGCTCTTTCCACAGATTCTCGATTGGATTCAGGTCTGGACTTTGACTTGGCCATTCTAACACCTGGATACGTTTATTTGTGAACCATTCCATTATAGATTTTTCTTTATGTTTGGGATCATTGTCTTGTTGGAAGACAAATCTCCATCCCAGTCTAGGGTCTTTTGCAGACTCCAACAGGTTTTCTTCAAGAATGGTCCTGTATGTTAGGGGTCGAGTTCCCGCTTCTGCACAAGGGGAATCTCGAGCTATCCCAGCTGCGGTCTCCCATTCGTCTCCGGCCGCAGTGGTCTCTGCTCAGCTTAGACGTCGGTCCCAGTGTCTCGCCCAGTCTAACAGTGTGCAAAGAATTACTGCTGAATCTCCAGGCTTTGCTATTGTGGCCAGTACTGGTTAGCGGCGAGCAGACGTCTTTAGGACAAAGTCCTTGTTTTCCCCTTCTGAGCATGCCCAGGGTGAGATCTCTCATTGGAGATCAGGGGTCACATGCTCAGATACTGCAGCAGCTCCTATTGGTCCGCCAGGAAGGTCCTGTGACTACTGGTGTTCTGGAACAGTTTCATTGGTCCTTGTTTCTGGCAGGTCCTGTAGCTGTTACTATAAAAGGGTGGCATGCCTGGGCCGCCATGCGCTAGTGTCAACCATTATATGCTTAGCGCCAGTGTGGTCATGCGTGTGTGTGGTTAGGGCCCGGCTGAAATAAGCCCCTAGAATACCGACTTAATCGGTGAGGAGTTTGGTATGCTAGCTGGTCAAGGTCGGTGTCCTTGATGCCCTAGATTACCGGCATAACCGGTGAAGAGTTTGATTGCCGTATTCAGGGTCTGGCGTTCAGACGCCATAGATTGCGGGTGACTCCCATGAGGACTTTAGCGCATGATCACGTTCTATGTTCGCTTAGCAGTTAACTGTGTACCTGGGTGCCTGACAGGACACAGAAGTTTGTCTCAGCGGCTCTGTGACGTAACAGGGTTTGCTTTCAATGCTAGACAGCGCCCTAGCGTGTTTATTTTGCGACTCAGTTGTGTTCAGTGAGTTCGCACACATTGCCATATAGCGCTGCGGCATTCCTAGCGGCTCTGTGGATTAACAGAGTTCGCACATATTGCCACAGCGCGTTACGGCGTTTATTTTGGCGACTCTGCGGGATAACAGAGTTCGCTTCTTGCGCCATTTTACTAGCAGCAGGCTCCGCCTGCACGGTGGCCCCGGGCTGCGAACGCACCTCTCCACATCATATATTTGGTGCGTTCCGCAGACCCTAACATAACACTAGCGCCAGGGTCTGGCTAGTAAAATGGCGGATGACCAGCGCCTACTACGGGACATCCAGCAGCTGGAGGGTAGGTTGGCGGCTCTTGAGCACACAACCTCAGCTGTGGATGTTACCGCAGTCACTGCTCAGGCTGCTAGCGTGGCTGCAGCCAGTGTGTCCACTGCCACCTCTGCCCCCACAATATCCCACCTCCCGCTTCCAGACAAGTTTGCTGGTGACAGCAAGCAATGTCGGGGATTCGTGAGTCAGTGCTCTATACAACTCGAGCTTCTGGCTGCACGTTTCCCCACGGATCAGGCACAAGTGGGCTGTGTAATATCTTTTCTGTCGGGCAGAGCGTTGGAGTGGGCCACCCCGCTGTGGGAGCATGACGACCGTGTGGTGCGGATGCTCCTCGTTTTCTGGAGGCTCTAAAAAAGGTCTTTCTAGGACCTCAGGTTACCCACGATACGGCGTTCCAACTTCTGGCAAGTTCACAGGGTTCGTCCTTGGTCAGCTGTTTTGCTGTCCAATTTTGGACTCTGTCCTCGGAGTTGGACTGGCCAGATAAAGTCCTCATTCCCGTGTTTTGGAGAGGACTAGCGGGCCATGTGAAAGACGCCTTGGCTACCAGGGAGATTCCCACCACACTGGAGAAGCTTATCGCCATATCTACTCGCATCGACCTCTGTTTTCACGAGTGGAGGTTGGAGCGGGTCCCAGTGTAGGCAGAGGTTTCGACTGGCTCACACCTTTGCCAGACTTCTAGAATCTTCCAGCCAGGCGCCCGACTCCCATGAGGCCATGGAGGTTTCTCGAGCAGGACCTAAGTCCCGGGCCGCTCGAGTACCCGTGGTCTGTAACATCTGCCAGCAGTTAGGACATTATGCCAACAAATGTCCACAGCGGTCGGGAAAACGGTCGCATCTAATGACCTTGGGAGGAGGTTCACTAGACACTGCGGCATTTTCCACCAAGTTGTCCTTTAAGGGGACAATTACAGTAGGTAATCTTTGTGCAAAAGAAGAACGGAGAATTACGTCCATGTATTGACTACAGGGGTCTTAACGCTATCACCGTCAAGAATAAGTACCCGTTGCCCTAATCTCTGAGCTCTTTGATAGGCTCCGAGGAGCAAGAGTATTTACCAAGCTTGATCTACGTGGTGCCTATAACCTAATTCGCATCCGTGAGGGGGACGAGTGGAAGACAGCTTTTAATACCAGGGATGGGCATTATGAATACCTGGTGATGCCCTTCGGGCTCTGTAATGCTCCCGCTGTTTTCCAAGACTTTGTCAATGATATCTTCCGGGATATGCTCTCCACCTCTGTAGTAGTCTATCTGGAAGATATTCTCATCTTTTCACCAGATATAGACTCTCACCGGAGGGATGTCAACAAGGACTTCGACCTCTTACGGGCAAACTCCCTCTATGCCAAGCTGGAGAAATGTGTGTTTGAGCAGGAGTCCTTACCTTTCCTGGGCTATATCATCTCTGCCCAGGGATTGGCTATGGATCCTGCCAAACTACAGGCTGTAATAGACTGGCAAGAACCCCATTCTCTTAAAGCGGTGCAGTGCTTTATGGGGTTCATTAATTATTATCGCCAGTTCATTCCCCATTTCTCGACTTTGGTATCTCCCTTGGTAGCCCTCACCAAGAAGGGAGCAAATCCCAAGTTGTGGTCTGAGGAGGTCTCCAAGGCGTTCTCTTCCATCAAGTCGCATTTTGCCAGTGCTCCCATATTACATCGCCCTGATGTTGATAAGCCGTTTATTTTAGAGGTGGACGCCTCTTCTGTTGGTGCTGGAGCAGTCCTTTATCAAAAGGATGCTCAAGGTCGGAAGCATCCCTGCTTCTTCTTTTCTAAGACCTTTACACCAGCAGAGAGGAATTATTCCATCGGGGACAGGGAGTTGCTGGCTATGAAGTTGGCCTTCTCTGAGTGGAGACATCTTCTGGAGGGGGCTCGTTTTCCCTTCCAAGTCTTCACCGACCACAAAAACTTGGTATATTTGCAAACGGCTCAGCGGCTAAATTCTCGCCAGGCCAGATGGTCCGTATTCTTCTCCCGGTTCCACTTCACCCTCCATTTTCTCTCCGGTGAGAAGAATGTTCGGGCCGACGCTCTCTCTCGCTCCTTAGTGTCATCAGAGGAGGAGGATGAGGAGCCTCGGCTTATTGTCCTCGAAGAGAGCCTGAGAACTGTAGCCCCGGTTTTGCTAGAGTCTGTGCGTCCGGGCAAGACTTTTGTGCCCACTAATTTGCGAGCGGAGGTACTCTCTTGGGCACACTCGTCCAGGGTGGGTGGACACTTTGGGGCAAAGAGGACAACTGAGTTATTGGCGAGGACATACTGGTGGCCACATATGGTCTGTGACGTCAGGGAGTATGTTCAGGCGTGTGTCTCCTGCGCCAGGAACAAGTCCCCTCGACAACGGCCAGCTGGGTTACTTTTTCCTTTGCCGGTGGCAGACAGGCCCTGGGAGATGTTCAGGATGGATTTTGTGGTGGGCTTATCCAAGTCTCGGGGTTGCACTATCATTTGGGTGATCACTGACCACTTCTCCAAAATGGTGCACTTAGTGTCGCTACCACGGTTACCTTCTGCACGGGCCGTGGCAGCATTGTTTATTAGACACATCTTCCGTCTACATGGTATGCCAGACAAGATTGTCAGCGATCGAGGTCCCACCCAGGATGCCATTCAGGCTTCCAAGGAGAGGATGAGGTCTTCTGCCGATGCCCATCGGCGTCCCGCTCTGACATTTGCTCCTGGCGACCTAGTGTGGCTCTCCGCCCGAAACATCAGGCTACGGGTGGAATCCACTAAGTTGGCACCCCGCTATTTGGGTCCCTTCAAGGTCCTTGAGCAGGTGAACCCTGTGGTTTACCGTTTGGCACTTCCGCCTCGCCTTGGTTATCTCCAACACCTTCCATGTGTCCCTCCTAAAACCCGTGGTCATCTCCCGGTTGCCTGAGTCATCTGCCGGGACGTCGGGTCAATCTTCGGACGACTACGAGGTGAATGCCATTGTAGGGTGCAAGGTGGTACGGGGCAAAAAATTTTTTTTGGTGGATTGGAGGGGTTATGGGCCTGAGGATAGGTCCTGGGAGCCTGCCGAGCATGTTCATGCTCCGCAGCTCATCACTGCCTTTGAGCGTAGCGAGGCCCAGAGAAGGGGGGGCCCCAGGAGGGGGGTAATGTTAGGGGTCGAGTTCCCGTTTCTGCACAAGGGGAATCTCGAGCTATCCCAGCTGTGGTCTCCCATTCGTCTCCGGCCGCAGTGGACTCTGCTCAGCTTAGATGTTGGTCCCAGCGTCTCGCCCAGTCTAACAGTGTGCAGAGAATTACTGCTGCATCTCCAGGCTTTGCTATTGTGGCCAGTACTGGTTAGCGGCGAGCAGACGTCTTTAGGACAAAGTCCTTGTTTTCCCCTTCTGAGCATGCCAGGGTGAGATCTCTCATTGGAGATCAGGGGTCACATGCTCAGGTACTGCAGCAGCTCCTATTGGTCCGCCAGGAAGGTCCTGTGACTACTGGTGTTCTGGAACAGTTTCATTGGTCCTTGCTTCTGGCAGGTCCTGTAGCTGTTACTATAAAAGGGTGGCATGCCTGGGTCACCATGCGCTAGTGTCAACCATTATATGCTTAGCGCCAGTGTGGTCATGCGTGTGTGTGGTTAGGGCCCGGCTGAAATAAGCCCCTAGAATACCGACTTAATCGGTGAGGAGTTTGGTGTGCTAGCTGGTCAGGGTCGGTGTCCTAGATGCCCTAGATTACAGGCATAACCGGTGAGGAGTTTGATTGCCGTATTCGGGGTCTGGCGTTCAGACGCCATAGATTGCGGGTGACTCCCGCGAGGACATTAGTCACGTTCTGTGTTCGCTTAGCAGTTAACTGTGTACCTGGGTGCCTGACAAGACACAGAAGTTTGTCTCAGCGGCTCTGTGACGTAACAGGGTTTGCTTCCAATGCTAGACAGCGCCCTAGCGTGTTTATTTTGCGACTCAGTTGTGTTCAGTGAGTTCGCACACATCGCCATATAGTGCTGCGGCATTCCTAGCGGCTCTGTGGATTAACAGAGTTCGCACATATTGCCACAGCGCTTACGGAGTTTATTTTGGCGACTCTGTGGGATAACAGAGTTCGCTTCTTGCGCCATTTTACTAGCAGCAGGCTCCGCCTGCATGGTGGACCCAGGGCTGCGAACGCACCTCTCCACATCATATATTTGGTGCGTTCCGCAGAACCTAACACTGTATTTGGCCCCATCCATCTTCCCATCAATTTGAACCAGCTTGCCTGTCCCTGCTGCAGAAAAGCAGGCCCAAATCAAGATGCTGCCACCACCATATTTGACAGTGGGGATGGTGTGTTCAGGGTGATGAGCTGTATTGCCTTTACGCCAAACATATCATTTGGCATTGTGGCCAAAAAGTTAGATTTTGGTTTCATCTGACCAGAGTACCTTCTTCTACATGTTTGGTGTGTCTCTCAGGTGGCTTGTTGCAAACTTTAAAAGACAATTTTTATGGATATCTTTGAGAAATGCCTTTCTTCGTGCCACTCTTCCATAAAGGCCAGAGTTGTGCAGTGTATGACTGATTGTTGTCCTATGGACAGACTTTCCCACCTCAGCTGTAGATCTCTGCAGTTCATCCAGAGTGATCATGGGCCTCTTGGCTGCATCTCTGATCAGTCTTCTCCTTGTATGAGATGAAAGTTTAGAGGAACGGCCGGGTCTTGGTTGATTTGCAGTGGTATGATACTCATTCTATTTCAATATGATCGCTTGCACAGTGCTCCTTGGGATGTTTAAAGTTTTGGAAATCATTTTGTATCCAAATCCTGCTTTAAACTTCTCCACAACAGTATCACAGACCTGGCTGTTGTGTTCCTTGGTCTTCATGATGCTCTCTGTGCTTCAAACAGAACCCTGAGACTATCACAGAGCAGGTGCATTTATAAGGAGACTTGATTACACACAGGTGGATTATATTTATCATCATTAGTCATTTAGGACAACATTGGATCATTCAGAGATCCACAATGAACGTCTGGAGTGAGTTTGCTGCACTGAAAGTAAAGGGGCCGAATAATATTGCACGCCCCACTTTTCAGTTTTTGTTTTTTCACAAAAATTTAAAATAACCAATAAATTTCAACTTCACAATTGTGTCCCACTTTCTGTTGATTCTTCACCAAAAATTTACATTTGGTATCTTTATGTCTGAAGCATGATATGTAGGAAAAGGTTGAAAAGTTTCAGTGAGCCGAATTCTTTCGCAAGGCACTGTATATTGTATGAGCACAATAAGGATGGAAAATACATGGTATTTGTTTCTGCTCTATGACTCTTTGCCTAATTACCTGTACAAAAACAATGCAGTTCCTCTAAAAAGAACCATATTTAGGTGCCTTCCACTTAAGAGTTATCCAAGAGGATAAGATCAACCAGGACCAAACCCATTTTTTACACTGGTCTCATAGCAGGCACATGGACTGTCTCTATGGTATTTATGACTTTGCAATAGGTTTATATTGGAGAATTGTAGCACAAAAAAATCTATATTGGAGTTTTCAAAAAAATGCATAATTGAACTATAGTATGATGAATGAAAATATAATTTTCTAATTATTTTAGCTAAACAATATTTCTTAACTCATTTTCAATTGGACCAGTCTATATCCTAGGTTATGGATTTAATTATTAAGTTGGATTAGTTAGGTAAGCATAGTAAAAGATAAATGAGACTCAGCATGGATAAATGTAAAGTGAGTTATAAAGATATCAGGTACAAATGTTGCCTTTGTAGTTATTGGATCCACTAATAGAGACATAGCATAACAAATGACACATATGCTGTCCATGTCTAATTCATTGTGCATTTCTCAAAGGCTCATATTACAATCAATGTATGGCACAGAGCAGAAAGGCAGACAAATGATTTGCCATTTGTATTGAAAATATATTTATGCATCAATAACATTAGTGAGACTTTCTGATGTTACCTGATTTATTACACTGCTTGTCTCAATAATATTAATGTGCCAGAACAGAAAGAATTCCATTTTCTCCTAAGCAAAACTTTACATTTGTCCAGGGTTGGAATACACAGTAAAGTGTGGGAAACTCTTGAGCATATGTTTACACGCTAGAAGATATATAACTTGGCACACCAAGAGATGAAGAAATATCCAATGTGATTCAATGAAAAAAAGTACATACTATAGACGTTTCGGTTAAAAATGAGACCTTCATCACAGTACCAAATGTACATACTGTGAGTAGAGATAGTGTTGCTCTCGTTTGGCCACACAGCCCCGTTTGTGGATTATTGGCAGGAGAGATTTTTAAGTCAGTATTGGTGAGGCACGGCATAGAAAGAATGAACGCAGTGTCTCTCCTGCCAATAATCCACAAATGGGGCTGTGTGGCCAAACGAGAGCAACACTATCTCTACTCACAGTATGTACATTTGGTACTGTGATGAAGGTCTAATATCGTATGTACTTTTTTTCATTAAATCACATTAAATATTTCTTCATCTCTTGGTGTGCCGAGTTATATATCTTCTATTGAACACAGGGTTAGGACTCTACTTGTGCACCCCCCACACAGTTGTGCTATAAACGTTAAAGTACACCAGTATATGTTTACACGCTAATCCTGAAATGTGTTGAGAAATTTTGGAGATTGTTATTATTATTTTCTAAATACATATTAATAATGAGAAAGAACTCCTGACGAAGGAGGTCAGTACCTCAGAAACGCGTTGGATGAACAGCCAAACGCCGGTGGCTTTAGTGATGGCACACGAGCACAGGACAGCAGATTTATGCAGACTAGTGGAAAGACAGACCAGCCGGCACACTGTATACAAGGTCAACGGAGGATCAAGCATGAATTCAGGACAGCTGATTCACCGCCTCTGGTGGATCCAGGACAGCTGAATCATCTCATCTCTCCACGTTCGGATGCAACCCAAGAGAGCACCCCAGATCACAGACACATAGAAGCACAGGTAGGATTCTATAAGCACCAGGGTTTTGCAGTGCATATAACAGTTCTTTCTCATTATTAATGTGGTATGTTGTGAATAGGCTGGAAATGAGTTCTGAACAGAAGCTCCCTCTGGTGGTTACAAACGGTACTGGACTGTCCAGTGAAGATTGTGAGGATTGGGAATCAGGTGTTACTGACTGGTCTTATATAAGGGAGTCACCTTCCCATCAGGGTTGCCGGTGATCAATTGTTCTGGTCTCAATCCTTGATTCCTGTTTCCTTGGAAGCCTGCTGTGTTGTGTCTGAATCTCCTGCTAACAGATAAGACATTTTCTTCTTTTTGTTTTTGTGCTTGATTTTTGCATTTTGTCCTGCACTTCTGTGGGGGCCTTCAGGGTCCCCTCTGGGGGCTTTTGCCTCTCAGTTCAGTTCAGCCACTGATGTTTGTACATTTGCTTTTTCCAGTTTTCTCAGTGGCTGCTGTTTTGTTTTTGGTTACACCAGAGAACTAATTTAGGTGGTAGAGGTCGTGTGATCTCAGGTGTTTTTTTGAAATTAGTAGAGTTGGTGCTTTTCAGGGTTTTTTGGGATTGCAGTAAGTGCCCTTCCTATCCTTTTCTATTTAGTAAGTTTGGGCCCCAACGTTTGCTCATACTATTTTCTGTCTGTGTCAGTATTTCTTCTTGTCTAACCGCCATTACATGTTTGGGGGCTTTCTATGTTCTTTGGGGATCTGCTCCGGGGCAGATAGCTTTCCTCTTTCTATCTTTAGGTGTAGTTAGTTTCTCAGGCTGTGATGAGGCGTCTAGGACCAACGTAGGAACGCTCCACGGCTGCCTGTAGTTGTGGTGGTTAGTCAGGGTACTGCAATCTCATAGTTTCCAACTGCTCTGGTGTATTTCCTTTTTTTTGCCTGCTCTCCTCAGCTACCAAATCATAACAGTATCAACGGCCTAAACTGAAAATTATATGGTACTCACAGAAGGGAAAAATATTGTGAAAGAAAAAAGTTGTCAGAGTTGTCAGAGATTTTTTATTTTTTTTTCTGTTTGTTGCATTTTTTTTTTCTCTCTGTATCTCTGGGTGCTGAGGAGGATTTTGTTTCTCTCAATGGAGTTTGCACAGTTGTCTGGCCGTGTGGATCAGCTTGCCACTGAAGTTCGGAGTATTGCTACCTATCTTGCTAGGTTGCCTGTTGTGGAACCTAGGATTCCCATGCTAGATTTGTTTTTAGGGGATCGAGCTAAGTTTCTGAATTTCAAAAATAACTGTAAATTGTTTTTTGCCTTAAAATCTAAGTCCTCAGGGAACGCAGCGCAGCAGGTTCAAATTGTCATCTCTCTTCTGCGCGGCGACCTCAGGATTGGGCTTTTTCCCTGACACCTGGGGATCCTGTTTTGAGTGATGTTGATGCGTTTTTTCAGGCTTTGGGGTTATTGTACGATGAGCCTAATGTCACTGATCAAGCTGAAAAAACTTTGTTGGCATTAAGTCAGGGGCTTGAGGACGCTGAGTTATACTGTCAGAGATTCCGTAGGTGGGCAGTCCTGACCAAATGGAATGACGACGCTTTGGCAGCTCTTTTTCGGAAGGGACTGTCAGATAATGTAAAGGATGTTATGGTGGGATTCCCTGTTCCCTCTGGTCTCAATGATTCTGTCATTAGCGATTCAAATTGACAGACGTTTGCGTGAGCGGAAAGGTATGCGTGGAATAATGTTGCCTTGTGAACCTGCTTCTGAATCCATGCAATGTGATAGAGTGGTTTCTGGGGCACAGCGTCATGAATTTCGAAAGCGCAATGGGTTATGTTTCTACTGTGGTGATGCCTCTCATGCTATTTCTGTCTGCCCTAAGCGGGGAAGACGTTTTGCTCGCTCAGTTGTCTTTGGTAGTGTTCAGACTAAGTTTTTGTTAACTGTTACCCTGATATACTCTCTGTCCTCATTTTCTGCTCAGGCTTTTGTTGATTCTGGAGCAGCTATTAACCTGATGGATTTTGATTTTGCTAAACGTTGTGGGTTTCCCTTGATACCCCTACGGAAGTCTATTCCCCTACTGGGGATCGATTCTACCCCTTTGGCTGAGAATAAACCTCAGTTCTCTACTCAGGTGATAATGAGGGTAGAACCTGATCATCAGGAGAGTTGCAAATTTTTGGTTCTGTATAATCTGCATGACATTATCGTACTGGGTTTCCCTTGGTTACAGTCTCATAATCCTGTTTTGGATTGGAAATCTGTGTCTGTTACCAGTTGGGACTGTCAATGTGTTAATACCAACACTCCTGTTTTTTCTGCCTCCCCCCAGGCTCAGGATGTTCCTGACTTTTTGATTGATTTTTCTGATGTGTTTAGCGAAAGTAAATCTGCATCCTTACCTCCCCATAGGAGCTATGACTGCGCTATTGAATTAGTGCCTGGTAGTAAATTCCCTAAAAGGTCGCCTTTTTAACTTGTCTGTACCTGAACATGACGCTATGCGGTCTTATATCAAGGAGTCATTGGAGAGAAGGGTCATATCAGACCATCCTCTTCACCCTTAGGTGCCGGTTTTTTCTTTGTGGCCAAAAAGGATGGTTCATTAAGGCCGTGTATTATCGTCTCTTGAACAATATTACTGTGAAATATCAATATCCGTTACCCTTGATCTCTGATCTGTTTTCCAGGGTGAAAAACGCTACTTGGTTTACCAAGCTTGACCTCAGGGGGGCATATAACCTTATTCGCATTAAGCATGGGGATGAATGGAAGACGGCATTTAATACCCCTGAAGGGCATTTTGAGTACCTTGTGATGCCCTTTGGGCTCACTAATGCTCCTTCTGTCTTCCAGTCCTTCATGAATGACATTTTCAGGGATTTTGTGGATAAATTTCTGATTGTTTATTTGGATGATATTTTGATTTTTTCCAATGACTGGGACTCTCATGTAAAACATGTTCGGACTGTGTTCCAGATTTTGAGAGAGAATGCTCTGTATGTGAAGGGATCAAAGTGTCTTTTTGGCGTTCAGAGGATCTCATTTCTGGGTTTCATTTTGTCCCCATCTGTTATTGAAATGGACCCGGTCAAAGTTCAGGCTATCTGTGATTGGGTCCAACCTACTTCTTTAAAGGCTCTTCAAAGATTCTTGGGTTTTGCCAATTTTTATCGTAAATTTATTGGTAATTTCTCTGTTATTGTTAAACCATTAACTGATTTGACCAAGAAGGGTTCTGATGTGGTGAATTGGCCCCTGAGGCAGTCTCTGCATTTCAGGAACTTAAGCAGAGATTCACTTCTGCTCCTGTTCTACGGCAGCCTGATGTTTCTCTACCATTTCAGGTGGAGGTTGATGCCTCTGAAATTGGGGCAGGTGCCGTTTTGTCCCAAAGAGATCCAGAGACCTCTAAAAGTAACCCTTGTGCCTTTTTCTCTCGAAAATTTTCTCCCACTGAACGTAATTTTGACGTGGGTAATCGGGAGTTATTAGCCATGAAGTGGGCTTTTGAAGAGTGGAGACATTGGCTGGAGGGAGCCAAACATCAGGTGGTGGTCCTTACTGACCATAAGAACCTAGTTTATCTGGAATCTGCCAAGTGACTTAATCCTAGACAGGCCAGGTGGGCCTTGTTTTTCACACATTTTAATTTTGTGGTTTCATTTCTTCCTGGCACTAAAAATGTTAAGGCGGATGCCCTCTCGAGGAGTTTCCTGGCGGACTCTCCTGAGTTATCTGATCCTTCTGTTATTTTGAAAGAGGGTGTAGTTCTTTCCACCATCTCGCCCAATTTAAGACTGGCTCTGGAGGGGTGCCAGGAAGATAAGCCCGAGCGCTGCCCTGTTGGGAAATTGTTTGTCCCGGACCAGTGGAAAAAGAGTGTAATGTCTGAGATTCATTGTTCCGCGTTGGCCGGTCATCCCGGAATTTTTGGTACCAGGGACTTGGTTGGTCGGTCCTTTTGGTGGCCTACCTTGTCTCGTGATGTCAGGGAGTTTGTGCAGTCCTGCGTGACTTGCTCTCGCTCCAAGCCTTGCTCTCGTTCTAGTGGTTTGTTGATGCCATTACCGGTGCCCAAGAGACCATGGACCCATATCTCTATGGATCTCATTTCCGACCTCCCTGTTTCTCAGAGAATGACCGTCATCTGGGTGATTTGCGATAGGTTTTCCAAGATGATACATCTTGTGCCGTTACCTAAGTTGCCTTCCTCCTCTGAATTGGTGCCTTTGTTCCTTCAGCACGTGGTTCGTTTACACGGCATTCCTGAGAACATTGTGTCTGACAGAGGAGTCCAGTTTGTTTCCAGATTTTGGAGGACCTTTTGTTCTAAAATTGGTGTTCAATTGTCTTTCTCCTCGGCGTTTCATCCTCAGACCAATGGTCAAACTGAGAGAACAAACCAGACATTGGAGACTTATCTAAGATGCTTTGTGTCTGCTGATCAGGATGACTGGGTCTCTTTTTTGCCTTTGGCTGAGTTTGCTCTTAATAATAGGGCTAGCTCTGCCACTTTGATGTCTCCATTTTTCTGTAATTCTGGGTTTCACCCTCGATTTTCTTCTGGACTGACGGAGGCTTCTGTCTGCCCGGGTGTTGACTCTGTTGTGGAGCGTATGCAACAGATTTGGGACCAGGTAGTGGAGAGGTTGTCCCTCTCGCAGGAGAGGGCCCAGCGGTTTGCTAACCGGCATAGGACTGATGGTCCTCGGTTTAAAGTGGGGGACTTGGTCTGGTTGTCCTCAAGAAATATTCCTATGAGAGTGGCATTTCCTAAATTTAAGCCTAGGTTTATTGGACCTTATAAGATCACGGAGATTCTTAACCCTGTTTCTTTTCGTTTGCTTCTTCCAGGGACATTTAAGATCCATAACGTGTTCCACAAGTCCTTGTTGAAGAGGTTTGTCGAGCCAGTGGTTCCTACTACTGTGCCTCCTGACCCTGTTTTGGTTGAGGGCAATCTGGAGTATGTGGTTGAGAAAATATTGAATTCTCGTTTTTCTAGACGGAAACTCCAGTATTTGGTTAAATGGAGAGATTATGGTCAGGAAGACAATTCTTGGGTGTTTGCTTCGGACATCCATGCTAGGAGACTCATCCGTGCGTATCATAGAACTCATCCTGACCGACCTGGTTGCTCAAATGAGGGTTCGGTGACCCCTCCTCAAGGGGGGGTACTGTTGTGAATAGGCTGGAAATGAGTTCTGAGCAGAAGCTCCCTCTGGTGGTTACAAACGGTACTGGACTGTCCAGTGAAGATTGTGAGGATTGGGAATCAGGTGTTACTGACTGGTCTTATATAAGGGAGTCGCCTTCCCATCAGGGTTGCCGGTGATCAATTGTTCTGGTCTCACTCCATGATTCCTGTTTCCCTTGTAGCCTGCTGTGTCGTGTCTGCATCTCCTGCTAAGACATTTTCTTCTTTTTGTTTTTGTGCTTTATTTTTGCATTTTGTCCTGCACTTCTGTGGGGGCCTTCAGGGTCCCCTCTGGGGGCTTTTGCCTCTCAGTTCAGTTCAGCCACTGATGTTTGTACATTTGCTTTTTCCAGTTTTCTCAGTGGCTGCTGTTTTGTTTTTGGTTACACCAGAGAACTAATTTAGGTGGTAGAGGTCGTGTGATCTCAGGTGTTTTTTTGAAATTAGTAGAGTTGGTGCTTTTCAGGGTTTTTTGGGATTGCAGTAAGTGCCCTTCCTATCCTTTTCTATTAAGTAAGTTTGGGCCCCAACGTTTGCTCATACTATTTTCTGTCTGTGTCAGTATTTCTTCTTGTCTAACCGCCATTACATGTTTGGGGGCTTTCTATGTTCTTTGGGGATCTGCTCCGGGGCAGATAGCTTTCCTCTTTCTATCTTTAGGTGTAGTTAGTTTCTCAGGCTGTGACGAGGCGTCTAGGACCAACGTAGGAACGCTCCACGGCTGCCTCTAGTTGTGGTGGTTAGTCAGGGTACTGCAATCTCATAGTTTCCAACTGCTCTGGTGTATTTCCTTTTTTTTGCCTGCTCTCCTCAGCTACCAAATCATAACAGTGGTATATGTGCGCACACAGGCAAAAGTACGCTTATATGCAACTTCATTAACATGACCCGGGGAGCGCTTATGCACATTTATTATACGTTATGTTCTAAATACCCTTACAAATGTATAGCACAATTGGAAGTGCCTATATGAACTGTACCATAAATTTAAGGCAGTATTCAATAAAAAATACCACAAATCGCAGATGCTCTAATTGACCTGAAGAAATTTGTATAACACTCTGAGCTCTCCTAGAACTATATTCAACCCATTTTAATCACTTAATGCAAACACAGCCTTAGTAGTGTCACCTCACCATAGTAATGGATAGTAACCTGGTAGTAATCAGCAGCCTATTTAATAACACAGGGCACTGTCAGACTTTTCACTTTAAAAATTAAGAAAATGGTCCAAAAGTTATCCCTTTTAGTCATTTGTGATCAGCTACATCATTTTGTCCAGAACAGTGAGTCAAACTGACAGTGTCACTTTTAGAGGCAACATCACCCTGTTGTTACTTAAGACAAATTATGTGATATATATTCCATACCACCTTTTTCTTCCTTCCCATTAATAAACTTGCTAGAGGCAATGGAGGTCACTAATACGTTTGCCTGATGGCTAGTGATATGTTGTGAACACGTTGGAGGTGACTTCGGAGCTGGGGCTCCCTCCGGTGGTTGCTGAGGGTAATGAACCAATTGCTTAATGGCTTTCAGCTGGGTCCGAATGGTCTGATATAAGTGACCTGAACTCCCATCAGCCTTGCCGGTAATCAATTGTTCTTCCAGGTCTTGGTTGGAGCTCAGCTTGCATTCCTGCTTTCATTCAGATAAGTCATTTGCTGTTTTTTTCCTCTGGTTGGATTTTCTTTGCTGGTTTGCTGCCTTGCAGTGGACTTCAGCCTGGTCCCCTGTTGGGGCCTGGCGCTGCATTTGTGCTCAGTTTGTGTTTGCACTTTTGCTCTGTTCCTGTGTCACTTTTTATTTGCTGAATTGCTGTGTTACACCAGAGATCTGATTTAGGTGGTAGAGATCGTGTGATCTCAGGTTTTTTGTTAATCAGAAGCGTTGGTATTTTTGTCAGGGTTTTTTTGGGTTGCAGTCAGAATTCTTTCCTATACTTTTCTATCTAGACAGAATTGGGCACCAGCGTTTGCTCATTCTATTTTCTGTCTGTGTTCGTATTTTCTTCTTGTCTAACCGCCATTACATGTTTGGGGGCTTCCTATTTCTTTGGGGGTTCTGCTACGGGGCAGTTAGATTTCATCTTTCTGCCTTTAGGTGTAGCTATTTCTCCGGCTGTGACGAGGCGTCTAGGATCACCGTAGGTACGCTCCACGGCTACTTCTAGTGTTGCGGTTAGTTCAGGGTTCTGCAACCCAGTAGTTTCCAGCCTCTCTGGTGTATTTCTACTTTGGCTATTTTTGCTGTTTCTCCTCAGCTACCGAAACATAACAGTATTACCGGCCAAACTGAAAATTATATGGTACTCAACAGAAGGGAAAAATAGTAAAAAAGGAAAAAGAAAAAAAGGAGTTGTCAGAATTTTTTTTTTCTTTTTGTTGCATTTTTTCCCTCTTTTTCTCTGGGTGCTGAGGAGGATTTTTTTTTGTCCTCAATGGAGTTTGCACAATTGTCTGGCCATGTGGAGCTGCTTGCCACTGAGGTTCAGAGTATTTCTACCTATCTTGCTAGGTTGCCAGTTGTGGAACCTAGGATTCCCATACCAAATTTATTTTTTGGGGATGGGTATAAATATCTGAATTTCAAAAATAACTGTAAGTTGTTCTTTGCCCTGAAGCCTAGTCCTCAGGGAACGCAGCACAGCAGGTTCAAATTGTCATCTCTTTGCTGCGCAGCGACCCTCAGGATTGGGCTTTTTCCCTGACTCCTGGGGATCCTGTTTTGAATGATGTTGATGTATTTTTTCAGCCTCTGGGTTATTGTACGATGAACCTAATGTCACTGATCAAGCTGAAAAGACCTTCTAGGCATTAAATCAGGGTCGTGAAGACGCTGAGCTGTACTGTCAGAGATTCTGAAAGTGGGCAGTCCTGACCAAATGGAATGATGATGCTTTGGCAGCCCTTTTTCGGAAGGGTCTGTCAGAAAATGTAAAGGACGTTATGGTGGGATTCCCTGTTCCCTCTGGTCTCAATGATTCTATGTCTTTGGCTATTCAAATTGACAGACGTTTGCGTGAGTGCAGAGGTATGCATGAGATAGTGTTGCCTTGTGAGCCAGCTCCTGAGCCCATGCAGTGTGATGGAGTCACTTCTGGGGCTCAGCGTCATGAGTTTCGAAAGCGCAATGGGTTATGTGGTGACGCTTCTCATGCTATTTCTGTCTGCCCTAAGCGGGGAAGACATTTTGCGCGCTCAGTTGTCTTGGGTAGTGTTCAGACTAAATTTCTGTTGACTGTTACCCTGATTTGCTCCCTGTCCACATTTTCGGCTCAGGCTTTTGTTGATTCAGGAGCAGGTATTAACCTGATGGATTTTGACTTTGCCAAACGTTGTGGATTTCTCATGATACCCCTGCGGAAGTCTATTCCTTTGCTGGGCATTGATTCTACCCCGTTGGCGGAGAATAAACCCCAGTTTTCTACTCAGGTGATAATGAGGGTTGAACCAGATCATCAGGAGAGTTGCAAATTTCTGGTGTTGCTTAATCTGCATGACATTATTGTACTGGGTTTCCCTTGGTTACAGACTCATAATCCGGTTTTGGATTGGAAAACTGTGTCGTCTGTGACCAGTTGGGGCTGCCAATGTGTTAATACTGACACTCCTGTTTTTTCTGCCTCTCCCCAGTCTCAGGATGTCCCAGACTTTTTGACTGATTTTTCTGATGTGTTTAGTGAGAGTAAGTCTGCATCCTTACCTCCTCACAGGAGCTATGATTGCGCTATTAAAGTTAGTGCCTGGTGGTAAATTTCCTAAAGGTCGCCTTTTTAATTAATCTGTACTTGAACACGATGCTATGCGATCTTATATCAAGGAGTCTTTGGAGAAGGGTCATATCAGACCATCCTCTTCACCCTTGGGCGCCGGTTTTTTCTTTGTGGCCAATAAGGATTGTTCATTGACGCCGTGTATTGATTATCGCCTCCTGAATAAAATTACTGTTAAATATCAATATCCGTTACCCTTGATTTCTGACCTATTTTCCAGAGTGAAAAGTGCTAGTTGGTTTACCAAGCTTGACCTCAGGGGGGCGTATAACCTTATTCGCATTAAGCACGGGGATGAATGGAAGATGGCGTTTAATACCCCAGAGGGGCATTTTGAGTACCTAGTGATGCCTTTTGGGTTTACTAATGCCCCTTCTGTCTTCCAATCCTTTATGAATGATATTTTCAGGGATTTTGTGGATAAATTTCTGATCGTTTATTTGGATGATATCCTGATTTTTTCCAACGTCTGGGACTCTCATGTGAAACATGTTCGGACTGTGTTCCAGATTTTGAGAGAGAATGCACTGTATGTGAAGGTATCAGTGTCATTTTGGCGTACAGAAGGTTTCATTTCTGGGATTCATTTTGTCTCCGTCTGTTATTGAAATGGACCCGTCAAGGTTCAGGCCATCTGTGATTGGGTCCAACCTACTATATTGAAGGCTCTTCAGATATTTTTGGGTTTTGCCAATTTTTATCGTAAATTTATTGGTAATTTCTCCGGTATTGTTAAACCAGCAGAATTGGGCCCCAGCGTTTGCTCATTCTATTTTCTGTCTGTGTTCATATTTTCTTCTTGTCTAACCACCATTACATGTTCGGGGGCTTCCTATTTCTTTGGGGGTTCTGCTACGGGGCAGTTAGATTTCATCTTTCTGCCTTTAGGTGTAGCTATCTCTCCGGCTGTAACGAGGCGTCTAGGATCACCGTAGGTACGCTCCACGGCTACTTCTAGTGTTGCGGTTAGTTTAGGGTTCTGCAACTCAGTAGTTTCCAGCCTCTCTGGTGTATTTCTACTTTGGCTATTTTTGCTGTTTCTCCTCAGCTACCGAAACATAACAGTGATAGTGATGGTGCTACTGCTGCTGCTAGAGACTCCCACATTTTTAGCTTTATTATGGTGTTTTTCTTTTTCTTATAGGGTGCTTTCTCATTACGTTCTGGCACCTGTTTGGTGGCCCCGTTGGGGCATATATCTGAATTCCTCTCAAAATGGGATTCCAACGCATGTGCTGATGTGACAATTGGCTATGATGGTGCTGACAGAGTGAATATGAATGGTTGCAATGTGAATGCACCCTTACACTATTTGATCATTTGCCATTGCAACTTTTTCTTTTATGATACATTTTGTATAACACTAAGAATGTAATAAGAAATGCTAGATAGGTAGGCATTGGGGAGCAACTTCCTGCTGGTAAGTTCTTAGCCCCAAAGCAAAATCCCCCAAAGACCCAGATAGTCCCTTTAACAAGAGCAAGGAGTTCTGGAAGTGATTGTATGCTCCCCACAGAGCCCTGATCTCAACATTATCAGGTCTGTCGGGAATGCATATGGAGACTGAATAATTTGCACAAGATAACATTCGCAGAAGATCTGTGGTTAGTTCTACAAGTTGTTTGGAACAACTTCCCTGCCGAGTTTATTTTAGTGCGTGCAAGTGTATGTATTTTGAAGAATTGATACTCTGTTTAACCCCTTAACGACCAAGCCATTTTGTAGGTTAAAGACCAGGCCAATTTTTACATTTCTGACCACTGTCTCTTTATGAGGTTATAACTCTGGAACGCTTCAACGGATCTTGGCGATTCTGAGATTGTTTTCTCGAGACATATTGTACTTCATGATAGTGGTAAAAATTTCTTCAATATAACTTGCGTTTATTTATGAAAAAAATGGAAATATGGCAAAAATTTTGAAAATTTTTCAATTTTCAAACTTTTAATTTTTATGCCATTAAATCAGAGAGATATGTCACAAAAATTAGTTAATAAATAACATTTCCCGCATGTCTACTTTACATCAGCACAATTTTGGAACCAAAATTTTTTTTTGTTAGGAAGTTATAAGTGTTAAAAGTTGACCAGCAATTTCTCATTTTTCCAACAAAATTTGCAAAATCATTTTTTTTAGGGACCACCCCACATTTGAAGTGAATTTGAGGGGTCAATATGACAGAAAATACCCAAAAGTGACACCATTCTAAAAACTGCACCCCTCAACGTGTTCAAAGCCACATTCAAGAAGTTTATTAACCCTTTAGGTACTTCACAAGAATTGAAGCAATGTGGAAGGAAAAAATTAACATTTAACTTTTTTTCCCAAAATTTTTCTTTCTACACAATTTTTTAAAATTTTGTCAAGGGTATCAGTAGAAAATGAACCACAATATTTGTTGTACAATTTCTCCTGAGTACATCGATACCCCATGTGTGGGGGTAAACCACTATTTGGGCGCATGGCAGAGCTCGGAAGGGAAGCAGCGCCATTTGACTTTTTTGGCTGGAATTGAGATTGGACGCCATGTCGCATTTGGAGAGTCCCTGTGTGCCTAAACAGTGGAAACCCCCCACAAGTGACCCCATTTTGGAAACTAGACCCCCCAAGTAACTTATCTAAATGTGTTGTGAGAGCTTTTAACCCCCAAGGGCTTCACAGAAGGTTATAACGTAGAGCTGTAAAATTAAAAAATCATATTTTTTCCACAAAAATGATCTTTTCATCCCAATTTTTATTTTCCAAAGGATAAAAGGACCCCAAAAGTTATTGTGCAATTAGTCCTGAGTACGCTGATACCCCATATGTGGGGGTAAACCACTATTTGGGTGCATGGCAGAGCTCGGAAGGGAAGCAGCGCCATTTGACTTTTTTGGCTGGAATTGAGATTGGACGCCATGTCGCATTTGGAGAGTCCCTGTGTGCCTAAACAGTGGAAACCCCCCACAAGTGACCCCATTTTGGAAACTAGACCCCCCAAGTAACTTATCTAAATGTGTAGTGAGAGCTTTGAACCCCCAAGGGCTTCACAGAAGGTTATAACGTAGAGCCGTAAAATTAAAAAATCATATTTTTTCCACAAAAATAATCTTTTCATCCCAATTTTTATTTTCCAAAGGATAAAAGGACCCCAAAAGTTATTGTGCAATTAGTCCTGAGTACGCTGATACCCCATATGTGAGGGTAAACCACTATTTGAGTGCATGGCAGAGCTCGGAAGGGAAGCAGCGCCATTTGACTTTTTTGGCTGGAATTGAGATTGGACGCCATGTCGTATTTGGAGAGCCCCTGTGTGCCTAAACAGTGGATACCCCCACAAGTAACCCCATTTTGGAAACCAAACCCCCCAAGGAACTTATCTAGATGTGTGGTGAGAGCTTTGAACCCCCAAGGGCTTCACAGAAGGTTATAACGTAGAGCTGTAAAATTAAAAAATCATATCTTTTCCACTAAAATGATCTTTCCACCCCCAATTTTTATTTTCCAAAGGGTAAAAGGACCCCAAAAGTTATTGTGCAATTTGTCCTGAGTACGCTGATACCCCATATGTGGGGGTAAACCACTATTTGGGCGCATGGCAGAGCTTGGAAGGGAAGCAGCGCCATTTGACTTTTTTGGCTGGAATTGAGATTGGACGCCATGTCGCATTTGGAGAGTCCCTGTGTGCCTAAACAGTGGAAACCCCCCACAAGTGACCCCATTTTGGAAACTAGACCCCCCAAGGAACTTATCTAGATGTGTGGTGAAAGCTTTGAACCCCCAAGGGCTTCACAGAAGGTTATAACGTAGAGCAGTAAAATTAAAAAATCATATCTTTTCCACAAAAATGATCTTTCCACCCCCAATTGTTATTTTCCAAAGGGTAACAGGACCCCAAAAGTTATTGTGCAATTTGTCCTGAGTATGCTGATACCCCATATGTGGGGGTAAACCACTATTTTGACGCATGGCAGAGCTGGAAAGTGAAGGAGCGCCTTTTTCAAATGCAGATTTTGATGGAATGGTCTGCGGGTGTCATGTCACGTTTGGAGAGCCCCTGATGTGCCTAAACAGTAGAAACCCCCCACAAGTGACTCCATTTTGGAAACTAGACCCCCCAAGGAACTTATCTAGATGTGTGGTGAGCACTTTGAACCCCCAAGTGCTTCACAGAAGTTTATAACGTAGAGCCGTGAAAATAAAAATATCATATTTTTTTCCACAAAAATAATCTTTTTGCCCCCCAAATTTTTATTTTTATAAGGGTAACAGGAGAAATAGGACCCCAAAAGCTATTGTGCAATTTTTCCTGAGTACACTGATATCCCATATGTGGGAGGAACCACTATTTTGACGCATGGCAGAGCTCGGAAGGGAAGGAGCACCGTTTTTAAATGCAGACTTTGATGGAATGGTCTGCGGGTGTCATGTCGCGCTTGGAGAGCCCCTGATGTGCCTAAACAGTAGAAACCCCCCACAAATGACCCCATTTTGCAAACTAGACCCCCCAAGGAACTTATCTAGATGTGTGGTCAGCACTTTGAACCCCCAAGGGCTTCACAGAAGTTTATAATGTAGAGCCGTGAAAATAAAAAAATCATATTTTTTTCCACAAAAATTACCTTTTTGCCCCAAATTTTTATTTTTCTAAGGGTAACAGGAGAAATAGGACCCCAAAAGCTATTGTGCATTTTGTCCTGAGTACGCTGATACCCCATATGTGGGGGGGAACCACTGTGATCGCCTTACTGCGATCTTTGGGAGGCACAATGAACAAATCCACAAAAGGTGAAGAATTGTTTTCTTTTTTACGCCGTTCCTCGTGCGGTATTAGTGATTAGGCGACTTTATTCCTCGGATCGGTGCGATTACAGCGATACCAGATTTACACCCTTTTTTCATGTTTAGCTTCTGTCACACACTAAAAGATGCTTTTTCTTGGAATAATTTTTTGTAAGAAATTTTTGCATCGCCGTATTTTGAGAGCTATAATTTTTCCATATTTCGGCCGACAGAGTTATCTGTGGGCTTATTTTTTGCGGGACGAGCTGACGTTTTTATTGGTACCATATTCAGGCAGATAACGTTTTTTGATCGTTTCCTATTCCGATTTTTGTGGAATCAGAATGAACAAAAACCAGCAATTCAGGAATTGTTTTTTTTTTCCTCCGTTCTGTGTGTGGTAAAATTGATAAAGCAGCTTTATTCTTCGGGTCACTACGGTTACGGCGATTCCTCATTTATATATATTTTTTTATGTTTTGGCGTTTTTTACACAATAAAAAATTTTATAGAAAAAATAATTATTTTTGCATCAGTTTATTCCGCGAGCTATAACTTTTTTATTTTTTCGCTGATGATGCTGTTTAGCGGCTTGTTTTTTGCGGGACAAGATGACATTTTCAGCGGTACCATGATTATTTATATCTGACTTTTTGATCGCGTGTTATTGCACTTTTTCCAAGCGGTATAATGATACCGCTTGGAAAAAGTATAATTTACTACTTTTTTGTGTTTTTTTTTACGGCTTTCACTGAAGGGGTTAACTAGGGTTACGCTTTTATAGATGGGATTTTTACGGACGTGGCGATACCTAACATGTGTATGTTTTTTGTTTTTTATTTTTTTTATTAGATAAAAATGTGTATTTTTTAGGGGATTTTTTTAAAATTATTTTTTAATATTTTTTTTACAATTTTTTTTTAAAAAATGATTTTTTTTAACTTGTCCCTTTATGGGACTTTCACTTTTTTTACTTTTTATTGCAGTTACAATGCATTGCAATGCTCTGGCATTGCAATGCATTGCAACTATAGTGGAAGCTGCTGTGACAATGATCACAGCAGCTTTCCGTAGTTAGATGACAACCCCCGGGTCATCAAGGCAGAGATCGGGCCCTGCAAATACATTGCAGGGTGCCGATCTGAGGCAGAGGGAGCTCCCGACCCTCTGCCTCCCCCCCTGAGCTCTGCGATCGCGCTCGATCGCAGCAGTCAGGGGGTTAACAGCCAGGGGCGGTGGGGGTGTTCCGCTCCTGGCTGTCAGTGCAGGAAGCCTGGCCACTGCAGCGCCGGCTCCTGCACTGATCGTGCTGGAGAAGCTGAAATTTCAGCTTCTCCTGCACGATCGCTGCTGTGTTTGGTCAGTCAGATTGACTGACCAAGCACAGCGCTGTAGGTGCGGGGACCGACGGCAAAGGTCCCCGCACCGCTTGCCGTGCCTGTCAGCTGTCTGTGACAGCTGTCGGCACTGATCTACCACTGCGTGTTTACACGCAGTGGTAGATCAAAGCCATGACGTGCAGAGTCCGTCCTGGTGCCGGAACTGACACCTTGCCATGACGGACTCTGCACGTCAGTGGACATTAAGGGGTTAAGGCAAAGTGTGGTTATTTGAAATATTGACTTGATTTAAATTTCTCTTTTGTACATTCACTTTGAATGTTGTTACTTGATAAAAATAAAGTGTGAGAGGCAAAATCTTAAAAATAATCCAGAAAATCCCATTGTATGATTTTTACATAATTAATTAGCATTTTATTGCACGAAATAAGCATTTGATACAATAGAAAAACAGAAATTAATATTTGGTACAGAAACCTTTGTTTGCAATAACAGAGGTAAGATGTTTCCTGTAGTTCTTGACTAAATTTGCATACAGTGCAGCAGGGATTTTGGCCCTCTTCTCCATACAGATCTTGTACAGATTTTGTACAGATCTTTCAGATTTCGAGGCTGTCACTTCAATCCAGGACCTTGAAATGCTTTTAATGGAGCCACTCCTTAGTTGCCCTGGTTGTGTTTTTCGGGTCATTGTCATGCTGGAAGACCCAGCCACAACCCATCTTCAATGCTTCACTGGGAAGAAGTTTGTTGGCAAAAATCTCGCTATACATCAACCCATCCTTCCTTCCTTCAATACAGTGCAGTTATCCTGTGCCCTTTGCAGAAAAGCACCCCCAAAGTATGATGTTTTCCCACAATGCTACATGGTTGGAACAGTATTCTTCAGGTTGTACTCATCTTTCTTCTTCATCCAAACACGGCTAGTGGAGTTGATACCAAATAGTACTATGACATTCTCTTATGCCTCATCTGGATCATCCAGATGATCATTGGTGAACTTCAAATGGGCCTGGACATGTACTGGCGTGAATGGAGAGATCTTGTGTGCCCTGCAGACTTTTAATACATGATGTCGTAATGTGTTACTAATGGTAATGTTTGAGACTGTGGTCCCAGCTCTCTTCAGGTCATTGACAAGGGCCTCCTGTGTAGCTCTTGGATGATTCCTGACCTTTCTCATAATCATCCTTACCCTACAAGGTGAGATCTTGCATGGAGCCACAGACCAAAGAAGATTGACAGTCATCTTGTGTTTTTTGCATTTTCTAATAATTGTGCCAACAGTTGCTGCCTTGTCACCAAGCTGCTTGCCTATTTTCCTGTAGCCCATCCCAGCCTTGTGCAGGTCTACAATTTTATCCCTGGTGTTTCTAGACTGCTCTTTGGTCTTGACCATGGTGGAGAGGTTGGAGTGTGATTGATTGTGTGGACAAGTGTCCTTCATATAGGTAATGAGTTAAAACAGGTGCAATTCGTACAGGTAATGAGTGCAGATTAAGAGGGCTTCTTTAAAAAAAACTAACAGGCCTGTGAGAGCCATAATTCTTGATGGTTGGTAGGTGATCAAATACTTCAAATATTAAATATTTCATGCAATATAATGCAATTTAAAGTATTTAAAAATCATGCAATGTGATTTTCTTTTTTTATTTTTAGATTCTGTCTCTAACAGTTGAAGTGTACCTACGATAAAAATTACAGATCTCTCCATTCTTTGTAGGTGGGAAAACTTGCAAAATGGGCAGTGTATCAAACACTTATTTTCTCAAAAGTGAGTACATTCCTCACATTTTTGTAAATATTTTATATATTTTCATTGAACAACACTGAAGATATGACACTTTGATACAATGTAAAGTAGTCAGTGTACAGCTTGCATAACTGTGTAAATTTGGTGTACCCTCTAAATAACTCAACACACAGCCATTAACGTCTAAAATGCTGGCAGCAAAAGTGAGTATACCCCTAATTGTTCCAAATTAGCCATTTTCACTCCCTGGTGCTTTGTTACTCATTAATGTGACAGGGTTTCCCAGTGGCCATTTCTCTTAATCTGTGGGCCGCTGGAGGCGGCGCGTGCGACAATTGGGTTCTCGGCTCAGCCGGGATCTCAATCTGCGCACTCTCGGCCTCCGGCGGCCATTTCCCTAAAGCCCACAGACTCAGAAAAATGTCCTTCTCCTCCAGCGACGTGTGCAAACATTGAGATCTTGGATGGTCTGTGATCTTAATCTGCGCACGCACAGCAGCCCACGGCTTCAGGAAAGCGGCCACTGGGAAAGCAATTATGTACTCCGCTCTGATCACTGCCATCACGGGGCTCACCGCATTACCACATTTCTGCCACACCGGTATCCTGAGGAAGAGACCCTGCTGCATCATCGCTGCAACCCCCAGTAAGCCTGTATTCGAACTACAAGATGGATCGCCCATTTTCCTGCCAAATTTTGAGGGAAAAAAGTGCGTCTTATAGTCTGAAAAATATGGTATGATTCTGTCACGAGCAAGAGTATGATCATATAGTTATTATCATTTGTTATTTCTAATAGTCAATTATTTAAAAATAAAATGAAAAGTAATTATAGCACCACAAGGTAGCTGTATGTGTTAGCACAAATCATTTTTGTGGTATATAAATATAATAAGGTTTTATCTATATTTCTCATTTAACTAGAGTAAGTCATTCATTTTCATTGAGACCAATTAGAAGTGACATTAATAGTGTGAGGTTTTATTGCTTTTTCATGTACAGTGGGCTCATTACTTTAGAACATACAGTATTCTCTGTGATTGTCCCCTTGACTCTTTAATATTGTATCACACTATTGATTATTCTGTCTTGCAATAATTGATACAGTTCAAAATTAAAGAGGACTGTTAATGATTAACTTTAAAAGGCATCGACATTTAGAATTACTAAAGCAGAGAAAAACGTAAAAGTTTTCCATGAAGTCATTTGCTACTTTATCTTATTTTAGAGTCATAGTGCTCATGAAACAATAGTAAAAAAAAAGTTGTTTTTTTTAAATGAAAACCTTTACTAAGATACAGTCATCAACATTTATTAAAGAAAATAAAGAATTAAAATGCATCACTATTCACCTCTTTCAAGTTAGTATTGTACAGTATGTAGAGGTGACATCTTCTACAGTTTTAAGTTTATGTTTGTAGGAATATTTCATTTTTGTTAAAGAGAAAAAGAGGACCTGTTACCAGGTCAAAAATGTTCTGTTTGTGCTCTTATTTCATTCTTACTGATGCCCTGAGTGGTTTTTTTTTTTTTTATGAACGGTCTGTCTGAGGAAAAAACAGTAAGATGATATTTGGACATTTTTTGTATTACAGAAAGCATGGAAAATGTGCCTGTGGAGTTTACGTCATATGTCATGTCCCTGACTTTGATGAGGGCTCGCATGCCAGGCCCGCATCTTTCGTGGCAGATGGTTGATTTAATCAGACATCATGTGCCTTTAACAGGAGCTGGTGGAGCTATGACAATGGCATTGAACACATGCTGACAGTGCTGTTGTACTGCTATGTATAGAACCAGCTATCAAATGATCTCAGCTTCAAGTCCCCTAAGGAGACTAGTAAAATGCAGTAAAAAGTAAAAAACAAGTTTTAATAATATAAAAAATGAAAAGCTACAAAAGTTCAAATCACCTCCCTTTTTCACTATTTAAACTAAAACAGTAAAAAAATATAAAAAAATACACATATTTGGTATCACTGCACTCACAGAAGTCTGATCTATCAAAATATAAAATAAATTCATCTGATCGGTAAATGGCAGAATGATAAAATAATCAAAACACCAGAATTAATTTTTTTGGCCTCCACAACATCTGCAATAAAATGCAATAAGAAGCGATCAAAACATTGCTTCTACCCCAAAATGATATCAGTAAAAACATCAGCTAAGAGAACAAAAAATAAGCTACAACACAGCACTTACAGGTCTTGTTAATAAAAAAGTTGTTAAGCGCCAGGATTCTTTCGCTGAGCAGGATAGATCCCAAGCATTACCTGGTACTGTGGCCTCCCATTCAGGCGCAGCAGCTGCGATTGCTGCTCAGCACAGATGTCAGTCCCAGCATCTTGCTCATGGTATACGTTTGGTTGCTGCTGGTTCTTAAGCCAAGTCTTTGGTAACCAGTGTTATACAGGTGCAGCCTTGAGCCTAAGTCCAGAGATCACCTTACTGAGCATGTCCGTGATTTGGCGTCTTCTTATTGGTGGTCAGACTGTAGCTGCTCTGGTGATTTGGCAGCTCCGGATTGGCGCACGGGTGATGCCTCGACCGTCTGGGCGTGACTGTATGGGGTGGAGCCTAGCGTATAAAAGGCTCTCAGCGCTAGTATCATTTAGTTTCAGTGGGTGTGAGTGGATACTCTACCACTCTGCACGTGTATACATTTGTCTATCTTCTGAGTTTGAGCTTCTTATGGTTTATTCCGCTTGGCTTAGCATCTGTCTCGTCCATGTGTGCAGTTAGCACAGTTCAGTTACAGAGCAAGCCCAACCTATGTGCTGTACTCCCCTGTGAAGTCAACAGGGTTTTGTACCTAGCGTCATTTGAGTTATTTCTCTTGACTTAGCATCTGTTTTGTTCTAGTGTGCCGTTAGCACAGTTCAGTTACAGAGCGAGATCAACCCTTTTGCGCTATCTCTATGTGAAGCTAACAGAGCTGGGTATTCTGCGTTCTGTTTATACTGTGTGGAATTAACGCAGTCTGATTAAGGTGAAGGCTCGCTGCTTCGTTCCGTCATTGTTCACATTAGCAGCAGGTTACATCATTGCACGGTGGATTCCGGGTTGTGATTGCACTTTATTTTTATATTTTATTTAGTGCGATCCGCCAACCCTAACAGTTTTTATTTTTTACAAATTTCCACATATGTTTCACCACTGAAATACAAAAAACTACACGTTTGGTATCTGCGTAATTGTACTGACCTAGATATTCATATTGCCAGATTAGTTTTACCGTATTGTGAACGTGGTAAGTAAAAATGTTCCCAAAAATTGAATTGTGATATTGCACTTTGAAACTGGTGGGTTTGAATTTTAAAGATTTGATCATCTCTACCCACTGTAAAATCCTGTAAAACGTGTAGACTCAGCAACTGCGGCACTGTAAATGATCTTTGACTGAAACTAGACTTCTCTTTATCTTCCTGACACTTTAATATTGTTCCATGTTAATGGCTTGCTGTGTTCTTATTAAGGATAAGCAGGTGATGTGTTAAACGTCAATTTATCAACCAGCAAATTAAGCAACACAAGATTAAAAAATGAAAACAGTGTTTTACAATGCTCTTGGTAATTGATGGACATATTCAGGTACAGTGGGTACGGAAAGTATTCAGACCCCTTTAAAATTTTCCCTATGAGTTTAAACACAGCTGGACTCCAGTGAAGGAGTAGAACCATCTCAAGGAGGATCACAAGGAAATGGACATCATGTGACTTAAATATGACTGTCTGAGCAAAGGGTCTGAATACTTATGACCATGTGATATTTCAGTTTTTCATTTTTAATAAATTTGCAAAAATTTCTACATTTCTGTTTTTTTCAGTCAAGATGGGGTGCAGAGTGTACATTAATGAGAAAAAAATGAGCTTTTTTGAATTTACCAAGTTGCTGCAATGGAACAAAGAGTGAAAAATTTAAAGGGGTCTGAATACTTTCAGTACCCAATGTATGTCCATTAAATACTCTATTGTACAGTCTACTCAAGCCACACGCTGCACTGGAGACCCTGGTAACCATGCCTCTTTTCCTCATTTATTTTACTTAAAGGGAACCAGGTTTACTTAAAGGGAACCAGTCACCAGGTTTTTGCTACATTATCTGAGAGCAGCATAATGTAGGAAGAGAGACTTGAATCCAGCGATGTGTCACTTAGTTTATTTGGTGAAGCAGATGTGTTTATAACTGAATTATAAATAGTGCAAGAAAAACTAGACTATCACAGATTTAAACACTAAGTGTCAAATACTCTCATATATTAAAACATCAGTTTTATTGAGGATATGCTATAAAGAGAACACTAAACAAACAACAATATAATATGGTGGCCAAAAATGGTCACTCACCTAAAAAGCAATAAGGAGGTATAGATGCACCATACCATTGGTCTAATATGACCCTGCCTTGCTGCGGAGGTTGGCACACTTCACCTGCGCAATGGCACCCCTGCTCAGACATCGACTTTCCCTGTGTGACCCAATAATGCCCTACTAAAGGAGGCAAGGTAGAAAAAAAGACAGAACAAAGATATTCTATAATAATATCCTATAATGGAATACTGGTACAACCACAGGATTCAACAAACCCCATGTGGGAGTTGCATCACATCTGTAATGTGCATAGCCATATCAACCAGTATAACATAAGAATGGCTCATATAAAGGAAACAGAATCAATTCCTTATATAAAACTAATTTAGCCCTACCTTGCACAGAGGATGTCACCCTTCACCTGGGACCTGTAGAAGTGCATGAACAGCGCAGGCTTTTCACCTGCCTACTCCCCTGCCACCTGCACCCCACACTTTGCACTTTACTAAGATCATACCTCCCAACCGTCCCGGATTCAGCGGGACAGTCCCGATTTCGAGTCCCTGTCCCGCCGTCCCGGCCGGGAGGCTTACTGTCCCGCGATCGCGGTTGGGCAGTGATGACAGCAGAGTGCACAGCGGATACCCCGGGGACTGGGAGCACTTTCTCCCAGTCACTTGTCACGTTCCACAGGAAGTGACCGCTGACCTCACGCTAGTTCGGGAGGACAGATCCGGCGGCGGCGGTGCATCCAGCACTCCATGCAGTACCCGGCTCTCACTCCAAGAAATGATGATCCCAGATCCTGCCTGTCTTGCTCTCAGATGCAGCAGCTCCATGCGCGGCAGCATGTGATAGTGAGACAGGCAGGATGAGATCATCATCTCTTGGAGTGAGAGCCGGGTACTGTATGCAGCGCTCATCTGTGCATCGGGGGAGGGATTCTTTACAGCCAGAGAGTGAGGCAGGCAGGGCTGAGAGGCTGCACTGTGCCAGCCATTTGTTTCCACATCATCCTCAGTGCTGTCTAAGCCCTGCCTGCGTCACTCTCTGGCTGTAAACAATCAGTGTCTCACTTGGCTGTGGTATATGCCTCAGGACTGAGAGACAGTATACCAGTGGTATCTCTCAGTCCTGAGGCTCCTGATTCAGTAGTGTAGAGATCCAGTCATGAAACTGACTGTCAGCAATTGGCACCATGTCGATGGGTCAGTAGGATTCCTCTGTAAGGCCGGGTTCACATTGAGTCAATGGCAATGCGCTGACGGCATCCTTTACATAGTGGCAATAACGCTATGTACCGGATGCGTTAGCGCACCCATAGACTGCAATTATGTAGCGCATCGCTAGCGCATGTCATATTTGGCATGCGTTAGCAATGTGGCGTCATTCTGTGACAGACCGTCGAACGCGGTCTGCAGCATTAGGCTACGTTCACATTGCGTTAGTGCAGTCTGCTCAACGTATGCGTTAAACGGACTGCGCTAACACAACTGCCTTTTAAAGATTGCGTTATGTGATCGTGCTAGAGCTGATGGACCCCCGAACGCTGCAGACTGCGTCCGAGTGTCTGGCACAGAATGACAGCACATAGCTAACACATGCCAAGTATAACATGCGTTAGCGATGCGCTACATAATTTCAGTCTATGGGTGCGCTAACGCATCCGTTACATAGCGTTAGTGCCACTATGTAACGGATGCCGTCAGCGTATTGCCATTGACACAATGTTAACCCAGCCTTCGGGGGTCCATCACCGCTAGTGCTATCGCATAACGCGATCTTTAAAAGGCACTTGAATTAGCGCAGTCCGTTTAACGCATACGTTGAGTAGACTGCACTAATGCAATGTGAACCTAACCTAAGATAGAGTAGAATTATGTTTATCTGCTTCTTTCTCCAATGGAGACTCTCCTATATATACAGTCTTGATGTTGTGTACGGGGAATATATATATAGTGTATAGTGTACAGGGTATATATGTACAGTGAACATGTAGTGTACGAGGTATATACAATGTATAATTGCATAGTGTGCAGGGTATACAGTGTACACTGTATAAATATGTAGTGTACAGTCTGTCCATATATAGTGTGTATATGTACTGTTATACTGGCACATGTTGGGGGCAGTGTATATACTGCCTTGGATGTATGCTTTGGGTCATAGTCTTGCTGGAAAACCCAGCCACAACCCATTCTTAATGTCCTAGCGGAGGGAAGGAGGTTGTCAGGATTTTACGGTACGCTCCATCCATTCTTGGGTGTGGTTGGGGCGTGGATATGGGTGTGACTAGTGAAATGGGCGAGGTTTGGGGGCGTGGCCTGAAACTTGCCACGGTGCGCACAGCGCGCCGCAGCCTTTGTCCCTCTTTCCCTTCTTCAAAAGTTGGGAGGTATGCTAAGATGTGCATGTCATCTTAATATGGATTAAAAGAAAGTTAACAGCAAGGACAGGGTGCGTGCTCCATTTCTTTTCCTCTCATTTGTGTATCATACTAATATCTTCTGTGTATGCACCACACAGAAGAGGTCCTGGAAATTTAGTTGCGGGGTGATATTTGTCTTCAACAAAGCACTTTGTTTTATTGGTGCTTAATGTCCTAAATTTACTTCAGTCAGGGTTACACCCACCTTCTACAGCAATTCCTGCACCTACTTTTCCTCACCTTCCATCTTAGAAACATCAACATCAGTCTCAAGCTGAAAGTACTGAAGCAAAGTGGCAACAAGCTCTGATGAATCTAATCGGCTTAAGTGATAAACTGCACACCGTCAAGGAGTTGTTAAAAGGTCTATAAGACCAGACTTATCTGTGACTCTTACCCCTTAACCTACAACCAGGCATGGTCGTGTGTGATAATAGACTTAAACTGGTGGTGGCTCTGAAGCTTGGCAACCTCTCACACGTACCATGCCTGGCACACGTGCTGAGCTACTTGCAAAAGTACTCCACACGTCTGCCCATTTCCGCAAGTAGGCTAAAGCTGCTGCCGCGGAAGCAGTGCTGCAGCAGAGTTTGCAACTTCCAACTCACCGACTGCTGTGCATTGTCACCATGCGTTAGAACTCGACGTTACATATGTTGACAAGGATTTGTGAGCAGCAGAGGGCAGTAGTTGAATGCCAGCTCATCATGCCCATTGGTATTCCAGTCAGCCTCTGCACATAAGAGCTGATGAGTGAGCATGGATGTCTAACATCTGTACAGTTCTCCAAAACTTTGAGTACTCGACCAAGATAGTGAGCAGCAATGAGGCCATAATCAGCGTCACGATCCCGCTTCTCTGACTATTGAAATTCTCTCTGCTCACAATTAAAGAGGAGGTTTTGCAGGGGGAGGAAGTTGAGATGAAGCAAAAAACTATACTGGATGATGCTACACAGCCCAGCCTCATTTCATCTTCTCAATGCGGATTGAGTGATGATGAGGAGGAGGAACAGGAGCTGGTTGCCTGCACTACAGACGGTAGTACCCAAACTACCTTTATCTCGTCTGTTCTGTGTAGATTACCTGAAGATGAGGATGAGGTCTATGAGGAGGACAACGAGGAGCACGATGAGGAGGATTACCTGGACAGTTGCCCTCTTGGTGGGGACTGGGAAGTCTTGGCTGTTATCACACTGGCACACATGACTGAGCTTATGTTCCGCTGCCTTTCCTTTGACCTTCATGTTGTACACATTTTGGCTAACACTAATTACTGCTTCTAGACCCCTGCTACAAGGAGAACTTTACATCTCTCCTTGCCATGGCAGAGAGGTCTAATAAAATGTTGCAGTACGAGAAGGCCCTAGTTGAAGAATTATTTAAAAATTCCAATCTGACAATGCTGGCGGCAGTGGTCACAGTTCCTTGGACAACAAAGGAGTGGAGACTAAGGAGACACACAGATGCAGCAGAGGCAGAGGAATACTTTCAAAGGTCTGTGACAGTTTGCTCAGACCCTCCCAGCGCCCAGGCCCTGATGCGCGGGTATGGAGTGAAAAGTTTTGGTAGATGCTGAAGGAGTAGCTTGCCGACCATACCAGCATATTCCGTGATTCCTCTGTGCCTTACAACTATTGGGTATCTAAGCTAGACACGTGGCATAAACTGTCTCTCTATGCCTTGAAGGTCCTGGCCTGCACTGCCACTAGTGTTTTGTCAGAGTGGGTGTTTAGTGCCACCAGGGGTATTATAACTGATAGGCGCATCCACCTGTCAACTGAAAATGCTGACAGGCTGACTTTTATCAAAATGCACAAGGGCTGGATTGGGCCAGACTTCTGTACACCATCGGAAGACAGCAGCGGAGCATAAACTAAAATACAATGTTTTTTTCTGGTCTATTCCCGTGCACCCCTTTCCACCTAAACATGGAAATAAGCTTCAGGATTTTGTTTTTTTTTGTCATCCTCCACCACCATGTCAACAGGGTGTTCATGCTACCCTCGCTATAAATTTTTAAGGGTGTTTATGAAGTACAAATTGACAATTTTTAGAGGCCTACCTCTAACATTTTTTATATACTGTATGTATACCCTCCATGGGTACATGATTTTCAGCCCATGCACTTAGTTCACGGGCATTTCCAGTCTAGGATACCCACTCCTTAATAATGGGAAAAAATGTTTTATGAAGCCCTCCACTACTTTTCTTCAAAGAGCTATTGTAGTGTATCCTTCTAACTTTTTGCATCCCTTGCACTCTCCTTAGTAATGGGAAAAAATGCTTTTATGTGGATACACCATCTAGTTGAGGGAAAATATTTTGAAATCAAAAGAGCCTATGGGTTCTATTTGTAAATGATACAGTGCCTTATTGTGAGCTGTGAGGGAGTTCTCGCACTGCATACAGGATTTCGCAGCCGGGACAGCAGAGTTTGTACAGTAAGTATAGAAGATCTTGGAATCCTCTGTATCAGGCTGGCTAGATGCAAAATGCTCCACTATATTCTCCAGCAGGGTCGATGAAACAACAATCTTGATGCAGCTACAGTAAATCATTCATTTGTTTTAGGGCAAATTCAAATAGATTCCATTCTGTAATAATAATATCTCTCTTTTATGCAATCCATCTATGGTGAGGTGCTGCAGTAGGAATAGCTTATGACAAGAATCTAGTCAGGGATTATTGTCTTATAAATTCTAAGCCTTGCTGCTGTTTTTTTCCATGCACTCATTGACCGATTCCTGTTAGTTACAGTGTTCTGTACTCAGAAATTCATCATGCAGGGAAAATGAACTGATTTATTGTGTTCATTCATAGTTTCTCTGCAGAATCTGTTTGCAAGAGGTAGTGTTGGCAGACTTTACGCTACTGGAGCTGGAATTACCAATTCTGAACAGCACATTCAACTTTGTACAGAACAAAGTGTTCAATGAGAATATTTCATTCATTTAGATCTCGGATGTGTTATTTGAGTGTTTCCTTTATTTTTTGAGCAGTGTATATATACCGTATATACCCATGTATAAGCCGAGATTTTCAGCCCATTTTTTAGGGCTGAAAGTCCCCCTCTCGGCTTATACGCGGGTCATATACGGGGGTCGGCGGGGGAGGGGGAGCGGGGGTGTCGGATCATACTCACCCCTCCGCCGGCGCGGTCTCTGCAGCCCCCCTGCTTCTCCCACGATCTCCGGCTCCTTCCTGCAGCGGTCACATGGCACCGCTCATTAAAGTCATGAATATGCACATATTCATGACTTTAATGAGCGGTAGCACGTGACCGCTGCAGGACTGAAGCGCTGCGGAAAGCGCCGGGAGAAGAGGAGAGGCTACAGGGATGCGCGGCGGAGGGGTGAGTATAGCTATATTTACCTGTCCCCGTGCCACCGCTGCACGCTGCGTCCTCGTCTGACTCCTCTGGCTGTGAATGTTCAGGCAGAGGGTGCGATGACGTCGTTAGTGCGCGCCCCGCCCCCTGCCAGATCATTCACAGCCAGAGGAGTCAAACCGAGGGAGCAGCGCAGCGGTGCAGAGAGGACAGGTAAATATCTCAGGTGCCGGGGTCCTGAGCGAGCGGTGACACCGGCACCTGTCCCCCATAGCGCGCCGTGTCACCGCCTGCTCAGGACACCGGCACCTCGCCCCCACCGATGAGAGGTGATTATGTAATTTTTTTTTGCAGCAGCAGCAGCGTATGAGGCCTATACTATGGGGCATAATTGTGCAGCATATGGGGGCATAATCTGGAGCATATGGGGCATAATATGGAGCATATGGGGGCATAAGCTGTGGAACATATGGGACATAATCTGGAGCATATGGGGGCATAATCTGGAGCATATGGGGCATAAACTGTGGAACATATGGGGGCATAATCTGGAGCATATGGGGGCATAAGATGTGGAACATATGGGGGCATAATCTGGAGCATATGGGGGCATAAGCTGTGGAACATATGGGGGCATAATATGGAGCATATGGGGGCATAAGCTGTGGAACATATGGGGCATAATCTGGAGCATATGGGGGCATAATCTGTGGAACATATGGGGCATAATCTGGAGCATATGGGAGCATATGGGGGCATAATCTGTGGAACATATGGGGGCATAATCTGGAGCATATGGGGGCATAATCTGTGGATCATACGGGGGCATAATCTGTGGAATATATGGGGGCATAATCTGGAGCATATGGGGGCATAATCTCTGAAGCATATTGGGCATAATCTGGAGCATATGGAGGCATAATCTGTGGAGCATATTGGGCATAATCTGTGCAGCATATGGGGACATAATCTGTGGAGCATCATATGGGGGCATAATCATTTTTCACCCTAGGCTTATACACGAGTCAATAAGTTTTCCCAGTTTTTTGTGGCAAAATTAGGGGGGTCGGCTTATACACTGGTCGGCTTATACATGAGTATATACGGTATATGTACTGTACATAGTATTAAAAATATAGAATGAAAACATATTCTATATGTTTATGGTATGTTATATGGTATATAGTATTAAAAATGTATAATTAATATATAGTATATACAGTCATGGCCAAAAGTTTTGAGAATGACACAAATATTAATTTTTACAAAGTCTACTGCTTCACTTTTTCTAATGGCAATTTGCATATACTCCAGAATGTTATAAAGAGTGATCAGCTTAACAGCAATTACTTGCAAAGTCAATATTTGGCTAGAAAATGAACTTTATCCCCCAAAACACATTTCAACATCATTGCAGCCCTGCCTTAAAAGGACCAGCTAACCTCTTTTCAGTGATTGCTCCATTAACACAGGTGTGGGTGTTGATGAGGACATGGCTGGAGATCAATCTGTCATAATTAAGTAAGAATGACACCACTGGACACTTTAAAAGGAGGCTGGTGCTTGGCATCATTGTTTCTCTTCTGTTAACCATGGTTATCTCTAAAGAAACACGTGCAGTCATCATTACAATGCACAAAAATGGCCTAACAGGGAAGAGTATCGCAGCTAGAAAGATTGCACCTCAGTCAACAATCTATCGCATCATCAAGAACTTCAAGGAGAGAGGTTCCATTGTTGCCAAAAAGGCTTCAGGGTGCCCAAGAAAGACCAGCAAGCGCCAGGACCGTCTCTTAAAAGTGTTTCAGCTGTGGGATCGGGCTACCAGCAGTGCAGAGCTTGCTCAGGAATGGCAGCAGGCAGGTGTGAGTGCATCTGCACGCACTGTGAGGCGGAGACTCTTCGAGCAAGGCCTGGTCTCAAGGAGGGCAGCAAAGAAGCCACTTCTCTCCAGAAAAAACATCATGGACAGACTGATATTCTGCAAAAGGTACAGGCAGTGGACTGCTGAGGACTGGGGTAAAGTTATTTTCTCTGATGAATCCCCTTTTCGATTGTTTGGAACATCAGGAAAACGCCTCATTCGGAGAAGACAAGGTGAGCGCTACCACCAGTCTTGTCTCATGCCAACTGTTAAGCATCCTGAAACCATTCATGTGTGGGGTTGCTTCTCAGCCAAGGGAATCGGCTCTCTCACAGTCTTGCCTAAAAACACAGCCATGAATAAAGAATGGTACCAGAATGTCCTCCAAGAGCAACTTCTTCCAACCCTCCAAGAGCAGTTTGGTGATCAACAATGCCTTTTCCAGCATGATGGAGCACCTTGCCCTAAAGCAAAGTTGATAACTAAATGGCTCAGGGAACAAAATATAGAGATTTTGGGTCCATGGCCTGGAAACTCTCCAGATCTTAATCCCATTGAGAACTTGTGGTCAATTATCAAGAGACGGGTGGACAAACAAAAACCTAAAAATTCTGACAAAATGAAAGCATTGATTGTGCAAGAATGGACTGCTATCTGTCAGGATTTGGTCCAGAAGTTGATTGAGAGCATGCCAGGGAGAATTGCAGAGGTCCTGAAGAAGAAGGGTTAACACTGCAAATATTGACTTGCTGCATTAACTCATTCTAACTGTCAATATAAGCTTTTGTTACTCATATGTTTGCAATTATTATATTTCTGTCTGTGATAAAAACATCTGTCAAACACACATAAAAACCAGAGGGCAGCAGATCATGTGAAAATATAATATTTGTGTCATTCTCAAAACTTTTGGCCATGACTGTATATATATATATTCTATTATTTCTAAACACTGTTTTTCGGTGATTACTTTGTATCTCTGCTCATACTGCACCCACACACACAAATGATACACCACTTGAAAGGTAAATATGCCCCCTTCAGCAAGAAAATAGTCAAACAAACCACATATCCACAATTTGATCACAAAATACAGTTTAAACATTAATTTTCATAAACCTGCAGTAAGGAAAATGACCTGCAGGTGGCACCACACTACCCCTAAGCAAACTACCACAAAGCTACTTACAGACATCACACACAAATCTAAACATTTGCCTTGGGGGCTTTCCAGCTTGCCAAACTGCTTGTCCAGCCTATTGCAGCCACATTGGAGGATTGCACACTTCACTGCAGGTGAGTTACATATGCAAACACATTTGTAAACATTCACTGCCTATTGAATTGCACACTTGCTCTGTTCATACTCCACCCACACAATCAAATGATACACCATTAGAAAGGTCAAATGACCTGCAGGGGTCAGCACACTACCCCAAAGCACACTACCACAAAGCTGCTTACAGACATCACAAACAAATCCAAACATTTACCTTGGGGTCTTTCCAGCTTGCCCAAGTGCTTGCCCAGCCTATTTCAGGCACATTGGAGGATTGCACACTTCATTGCAGGTGAGTCACATATGCAAACACATTTGTAAACATGCACTGCTTTTCGGTGATTATTTACTTTGCCTTACATACACAAATGATACACCATTTGAAAGGTAAACTTGCCCCCTTCAGCAAGAAAAGAGCCAAACCACACATTCACGATTTTATCTCTAAATACAGTTTAAACATTCATTTTCATAAACCTGCAGAAAGAAACAATGACCTGCAGGTGGCACCTCAACTGGAAGAAATTTTTTGGCCTCTACTTATCAAACCAATTTATTATATTACCAATCTACATATATAAATACCTGTCTGTGTTCATCATCTCATAAAATACATTTACATTTGACCAGCTTGCTTTTTCTGAAATTGCCTGCGCCCTGATGACCAATGTACGAAAATTTTGCACGTGCCAAGCTAGTATATATATATATTACTATATGTGATGATATTAAAGATAAAATTGACAATAGCACTTTGAAAAACATATTTAACTCAAAACCCTGCTTTAAACAAATGGTCTTTTTTTAATTATCATTTCTCCTAATAACTATAAATGCTTTGCTCTTTTCACTAGATAAACCAGCCAATTCTTGCGCATTTTCTTGCTTTAATTGCGTTATAAATGTTTTTACTTGCTGACATTAGAAGACTTTAAAAATGAAATAAAATCCTTTTCTTCTGTATTTTGTAACTGCCAATTTCTTGATCAATATTAACTGTTTCAAGATATAATTATCACCCTAATTAAATGAGAGCATGACCTATGATATATCCTAGCAAAAGGATGTCAAAATGAATGCCTCTTAATGGTGAGCAATGAAAAGCTGACATATATAAAGATTTTCTGGCATTCTTACTTGCTCAGAAGGAATACAATTCAGGGATAAACCATAATCAATACTTTCTGTAATATACATTGAGTAGTGAGTCTCTGCCTCTTCTAACCTGTAATATACTGTGAGAAATAAGTCCCTGCCTCTAACCTTTCCATCAAGGTTTATGGCCTATCCCGTTCAGACACTCGGCTATCTGATTGGGTCCCCTCTGACAATTAAGAAGACCCCTTATTATAAATAGTACGCATTAGATGAGGTTCCTATTGCAGAATTTCCATTAGGGCTTACGGTAGTTTAGGCTCAAAAATGGAATATCCAAATCAAAAAGTTTTACTATAGACTTTATATTATCTTTTCTATATCTAGTATGGTGGCTAGTCCTAAAATTCGAAACTGTTCTACTTGTGTGATGTATTCATAAATTCAGCCCTTTTTAGCCAATTTCCAAGATAGTACTGCAATGTCTGCCCCTAAGAATTCACTTGTAATAAAGTCACATGCACTACTGAAATTTGAAATCTCTCAATAACCTTTTTTTATTGCTGATTCTTGACTGTATGACAGCTTTTCTTCTTCATTTACAAGGAAATCTTTAGAAATATTACAGTATAGTATAAAGCTGCTCCAAGTTAGGCAGTAACAGATTTATGAGATAATGTTAACAAGCTATAGTGAATTGTTGTGAATGTTGAAATCATAGCATTCTTTAATTTAGCATTTCTTAATTTGATTTCTGTGATGCATTATTAAAGGACTAAGAAATTGATGACCTATCCTTAGGATGTCATCAATATCAAATCGATAGGAGTCTGACACCCGGGACCCTACTGATAAGTTGCTAACATGTCCTTTGACTTCTGAAAATAGACAGTGTTTAGAGTCAGAACAGCAAAGCTCCATACACTGAGTAGTGGCAATTCTTGGGTACTGCAACCTTTCTCCTATTGAGGTGAATGGCTGCTAAGATGCATTACCGAAAAATGGCCACTTCATAGTGTACCAAGCTAGAACACCACAGATATAGATACTGTATAGTTATTGCTACCACCATGTGACCAGGTAACAACTTCGGACTAATGGGTGTTAAAGGGGCAGTGTCACAGCAGCAGTGACCCGGTCCATGGCCCTGGGCGTCCAATAAAAGGGGGGGTTGATGAAAAGGGGAAAATAAAGTTTGTAATAAATTGTTCGTGACGCCACCCTTAGTATTCGGTCAGGGTACCGACGCTGCAATGCAGATCCTCTGGGATGATGATAGGGTAGCAAAGATGGTTAAGCTCTCCACAAGTAGAGCTGCATCCCAGGACAGTTAGGATGTTAAGGTGATGTTGGTGGTGAGTGTGGTCCAGGGCAGGTGACCAGGAATGATTCAGAGGACACAGCAGGGTGCAGTTTCCAACGTTTTACTCACAGTTCTTGTGTACACAGATGCCCGCTTGGTGCCCCGTCCTCCAGGTGAGGTGTCCAGCAAACTCCCAGGTAGATCAGGATACACCTTTCCCGGACTCCCTTCAGTATATTCCTTTCCTTGCCTCTCACCGCGCTGGCTACCTCCCTCCAGCTTAGCACCTACACAATCAGTGTCCCAAGCCAGCAGCCGCAGACCTTTTCAGTGACGTACTCTGAGTCCCTGGCTCCTATATGGCTGTCTTTTCGGCGAATAATTGTGGATGTGGCTGAGAGAGAGTGTGGAGAGATGCACTGTCCCGGCACTTGAGGACCTGGTGCCTGTCTTGATGAGGGCACTATGCCGATATAGGCAGTCAGATGCTTGTGAAGATAAATGTCGGAGAGCTGTCCCGGCCGGTGGCAGCTTACTCTGTGCGGTACCTTCAGTAGTCATCTGCGATCCAGTCACTGTAGCTCGGTGCTGCGAGTCGGTATAGCAGTTGATGCGGCTGGTGCAGGACTTGCGTGACGCGATGTGAAGTTCGCATGACTGGGATTAGGTACGGATCATATCAAAGACCATTTAGCCAATGCTTTTCGGAAACACGGTTTCCTTCCTCAGGGATGGTCCTCCTACTGATTGAAAGTCCTTAAATATCTTACAAGATGGTCAGGTGATGTTGTTTCAATAGAAACCAAAAAGTTCAACCTCGCTGTTAATCCTCATAAGTGTCCAACATAAAAATCCATTTACTTTCTGCTCAAGACATAGATTTAATATAACTGCCTTTCCTCCGGTGTGGGTGTACGATTTCAAGACCACCAACCACCATATTTTGTACCACCACCCAAATGGTTTTCCACAAAGTGTCTGGATAAGGGGTGGTCTGTAAATTTTTTCTTAATATTTCTGATGTGCTCATTTATTCTCACAGTAAGTGGATGTTTTGTACATCCTGCATAGTGTTAAGGGTCTGCGGAACGCACCAAATATATGATGTAGAGAGGTGCGTTCGCAGCCCGGGGTCCACCGTGCAAGCGGTGCCTGCTGCTAGTAAAAATGGCGTAAGAAGCAAACTCTGTTATCGCGCAGAGTCGCCAACATAAACGCCGTAACGCGCTGTGGCAATAAGTGCGAACTCTGTTACTCCACAGAGCCGCTAGAAGGAGAGCCGCAGCGCTATATGGCGATGTGTGCGAACTCACTAAACACAACTGAGTCGCAAAGAAAACACGCTAGGGCGCTGTCTAGCGTTGAAAGCAAACCCTGTTACGTCACAGGGCCGCTGAGGAAAAGTGCTGTGTCCTGTCAGGCTCTCAGGTACACAGTTAAGTGCTAAGCGTACATAAAGCGTGATCATGTGTTAATGTCCTCGCGGGAGTCACCCGCAATCTATGGCGTCTGAACGCCAGACCCTGAATACGGCAATCAAAACTCCTCACCGGTTATGCCGGTAATCTAGGGCATCTAGGACGCCGACCCTGACCAGCTAGCACACCAAACTCCTCACCGATTAAGTCTGTATTCTAGTGGCTTATTTCAGCCGGGTCACTAACCACACACACGCATGACCACACTGGCGCATAGCATACAATGGTTGATATTAGCGCATGGCGGCCCAGCCATGCTACACTTTTATAGCAACAGCTACAGGACCTGCCAGAAACAAGGACCAATGAAACTTGCTCCAGAACACCAGTAGTCACAGGGCCTTCCTGGCGGACCAATAGGAGCTGCCGCAGCACCTGAGCATGTGACCCCTGATCTCCAATGAGAGATCTCACTCTGGGCATGCTCAGAAGGGAAAACGCAGGACTTTGTCCCAAAGACGTCTGCTCCAGCACTGGCTATAATAGCAGATCCAGGAAAGGCAGCAGCAAGTCACTGCACAGTACTGGAGTGGGCAAGACGCTTGGACCGACGTCTCTGCAGAGCAGGCTCCACTGCGGCCGGAGATGAATGGGAGACCGCAGCGGGGCTGGTTCGAGACTCCCCTTGTGCAGCAGAGGGAACTCGAACCCTAACATTACCCCCCCTCCTTGGGCCCCCCCTTCTCTGGGCCTCGCTGCGTTCAAAGGCAGCAATGAGCTGCGGAGCGTGAACATGCTCGGCAGGCTCCCAAGTCCTATCCTCAGGCCTATAGCCACTCCAGTCCACCAAATAAAACTTTTTGCCCCGTACCACCTTACACCCTACGATGGCGTTCACCTCATGGTCATCCGTAGATGAACCTGATGTCCCGGCAGATGACTCAGAAAACCGGGACATGAGCACGGGTTTCAGGAGGGATACGTGAAAGGTGTCGGAGATACCCAGGCGTGGTGGAAGAGCCAAACGGTATACCACAGGGTTAACCTGCTCGAGGACCTTGAAAGGACCCAGGTAGCGGGGTGCCAACTTAGTGGACTCAACTCGCAGCCTGATGTTACGGGCGGAGAGCCACACCATGTCCCCAGGAGCAAATGTTGGGGTGGGGCGCCGATGGGCGTCAGCGGAGGACCTCATCCTCTCCTTGGATGCCTGAATGGCTTCCTGGGTACGGTCCCAAATGTCCCGTGCCTCCACAGCCCAGTCTGCCACCCTGGAGTCGGCGGAAGACACAGGCATGGGCACCGGAACCCGCGGATGCTGACCGTAGTTTAGGAGGAATGGAGTCTGTCCGGTGGAATCAGCCACAGCATTGTTTAGTGCAAACTCAGCCCATGGTAGCAAGGATGCCCAGTCATCCTGCCTGGCCGAGACAAAATGTCGTAGATAGGTGACCAAGGTCTGGTTGGCCCTCTCTACCAACCCATTAGTCTCAGGATGGTACGCTGAAGAGAGATTTAACTCAATACTGAGTAGACGACAAAGCTCTATCCAGAACAGAGACGCAAACTGGGGACCTCGGTCACTGACAATTTTGTCCGGCATGCCGTGTAGACGGAAGATGTGCCTAACGAACAACGCTGCCAGAGCCCGTGCAGAAGGTAACCGTGGTAGCGGCACCAAATGCACCATTTTGGAAAAATGGTCGGTGATTACCCAAATGATGGTGCAACCCCGAGACTTGGGCAAGCCCACCACAAAGTCCATTCCAACCATCTCCCAGGGCCTGTCTGCCACCGGCAAAGGGTAAAGTAACCCAGCTGGCCGTTGTCGTGGAGACTTATTCTTGGCGCAGGAGACACACGCCCGAACATAGTCCCCAATGTCACGGACCATATGGGCCACCAGTATGTCCTCGCCAGCAATTCAGATGTCCTCTTTGCCCCAAAGTGTCCACCCACCCTGGACGAATGTGCCCAAGAGAGTACCTCTGGTCGCAAGTTGGTAGGTACAAAAGTCTTGCCCGGGGGCACAGACTCTAGCGAAACCGGGGCCACTGTTCTCAGGCTCTCTGTGGGGACAATAAGCCGAGGCTCCTCCACCTCCTCCTCAGAGGACACCACAGAGCGAGAGAGAGCACGAATATTCTTCTCTCCCGAGAGGAAATGCAGTGTGAAATGAAACCGGGAGAAGAACAAGGACCATCTGGCCTGGCGAGAATTTAGCCGCTGGGCTGTCTGAAGATATACCAAATTTTTGTGGTCAGTGAAGACTTGGAAGGGAAAGCGAGCCCCCTCCAACAGATGTCTCCACTCAGAGAAAGCCAATTTCATTGCTAACAACTCCCTGTCCCCAATGGAATAATTCTTCTCCGCTGGTGTGAAGGTCTTGGAGAAGAAGAAGCAAGGATGCTTTCGACCTTGAGCATCCTTTTGAAAGAGGACTGCTCCAGCACCAACGGATGAGGCATCCACCTCCAATATGAATGGCTTATCAACATCAGGGCGGCGTAGAATGGGAGCGCTAGCAAACTGAGACTTAATTGAGATGAAAGCCTTGGAGACTTCCTCAGACCACAATTTGGGATTTGCTCCCTTCTTGGTGAGGGCTACCAAGGGAGCTACCAAAGTTGAGAAATGGGGAATGAACTGGCGATAATAATTAATGAACCCCATAAAGCGCTGCACCGCTTTAAGGGAATGAGGTTCTTGCCAGTCCATCACAGCTTGTAATTTGGCAGGATCCATAGCCAATCCCTGGGCGGAGATGATATAGCCCAAGAATGGTAAAGACTCCTGCTCAAACACGCATTTCTCCAACTTTGCATAAAGGGAATTTGCCCGCAAGAGGTCGAAGACCCTGCAGACATCTTTCCGGTGGGAGTCAATATCTGGAGAGAAGATGAGAATATCATCCAGATAGACCACGACCGAGGTGGAAAGCATATCCCGGAAGATGTCATTAACAAAGTCTTGGAAAACGGCTGGGGCGTTACAGAGCCCAAAGGGCATCACCAGATACTCATAGTGCCCATCCCTGGTATTAAAAGCCGTCTTCCACTCGTCCCCCTCGCGGATGCGAATCAGGTTGTAAGCACCCGCAGGTCTAATTTGGTAAATACCCTTGCTCCCCGAAGCCTATCAAAGAGCTCAGAAATTAAAGGCAGCTGGTATTTATTCTTAACGGTAATGGCGTTAAGACCCCTGTAATCTATGCAGGGACGTAATTCTCCGTTCTTCTTTTGCACAAAGAAGAACCCTGCCCCAGCAGGTGACACTGACTTCCTGATGAACCCTCTTGCCAGATTTTCCTGAATGTATTGGGACATAGCCTCCGTCTCCGGGAGAGAGAGAGGATAGACCCTTCCCCGGGGAGGTTCTGCTCCAGGCAAGAGGTCAATAGGACAGTCATAGGGGCGGTGAGGCAGAAGAGTCTCCGCAGCCTTTTTGGAGAACACGTCTACATAGGACCAATAGCATTTGGGCAGGGAAGTGAGATCTGCGGGTATCCCTGTAGTAGCAACCTGAACACACTCCCTCACACATTTACCTCTACAAGACTCACTCCAACCCCGTATCTTCCCAGAGGACCACTCAATATGTGGGGAGTGAAGACGAAGCCAGGGTACTCCCAGCAGAGCCTCATCTATACCCTCAGGAAGGACAAGGAAAGAAATAATCTCCTGATGGGAAGGAGACATAGCTAATGTGAGAGGGATTGTCTGATGTGTGATCTGTGAGGGCAGTATGGAGCCATTCACCACTCGAACAGTCACCGGTTTGGTGAGCATCACCTGAGGTATTGTGTGACGGAGAGCAAAAGCAGAGGACATAAAGTTCCCCTCTGCTCCAGAATCCACACAAAGCTCAACTGTTAGAGTGGATTGACCAAAAGAGTTTGTCCCTTTAAAGGACAGCTTGGAGGCGAATGCTGTTGACTCTAGTGAACCTCCTCCCATGGTCACTAGACGCGAACGTGTACGTGATCGCTGGGGACATCTATTGGCATAATGTCCTGGCTGCTGGCACACTCTACAGACCACGGATACTCGAGTGGTCCGAGACTTAGATTCCACTCGAGAAGTCTCCACGGTCTCTGGGGAGTCGGACGCCCGAACGGGAAATTCAAGAGGTTTGGCAAAGGTGGGTGCCAGCCGAAACCTCTGCCTACACTGGGTCCGCTCTAACCTCCGCTCGTGAAAACGGAGGTCGATGCGGGTAGATATAGAAATAAGTTTCTCCAGTGTGGCAGGAATCTCCTGGTAGCCAAAGCGTCCTTTACATGATCTGCCAGTCCTCTCCAGAACACTGGAATAAGAACTTTATCTGGCCACTCTAATTCAGAGGCCAAAGTCCGAAATTGGACTGAGAACTGGCTGACCATGGACAAGCCCTGTGACATTGCCAGCAGTTGGAGCGCAGTATCGTGAGTGACCTGAGGTCCTAAAAAGACCTTTTTCAGAGCCTCTAAAAACCGAGAAGCACTCCGCACCACACGATCGTCTCGCTCCCACAGCGGCGTTGCCCATTCCAACGCTCTGCCCGAGAGTAGAGATAATACAAAACCCACTTGTGCCCGATCCGTGGGGAAACGTGCAGCCAGAAGCTCGAGCTGTATTGAGCACTGACTCACGAATCCCCGACATTGCTTGCTGTCACCGGCAAACTTGTCAGGAAGCGCGAGGTGGGATAACGTAGGGGCAGAGGACAAACTGGCTGCAGCCACGCTAGCAGCCTGAACAGCGACTGCGGTAACATCCTCAGCTGAGGTTGTGCGCTCAAGAGCCGCCAACCTACCCTCCAGCTGCTGGATGTACTGCCTTAGACGCTGGTCATCCGCCATTTTACTAGCCAGACCCTGGTGCTAATATTATGTTAAGGGTCTGCGGAACGCACCAAATATATGATGTAGAGAGGTGCGTTCGCAGCCCGGGGTCCACCGTGCAAGCGGTGCCTGCTGCTAGTAAAAATGGCGTAAGAAGCAAACTCTGTTATCCCGCAGAGTCGCCAACATAAACGCCGTAACGCGCTGTGGCAATAAGTGCGAACTCTGTTACTCCACAGAGCCGCTAGAAGGAGAGCCGCAGCGCTATATGGCGATGTGTGCGAACTCACTAAACACAACTGAGTCGCAAAGAAAACACGCTAGGGCGCTGTCTAGCGTTGAAAGCGAACCCTGTTACGTCACAGGGCCGCTGAGGAAAAGTGCTGTGTCCTGTCAGGCTCTCAGGTACACAGTTAAGTGCTAAGCGTACATAAAGCGTGATCATGTGCTAATGTCCTCACGGGAGTCACCCGCAATCTATGGCGTCTGAACGCCAGACCCTGAATACGGCAAACAAAACTCCTCACCGGTTATGCCGGTAATCTAGGGCATCTAGGACGCCGACCCTGACCAGCTAGCACACCAAACTCCTCACCGATTAAGTCGGTATTCTAGTGGCTTATTTCAGCCGGGTCCCTAACCACACACACGCATGACCACACTGGCGCATAGCATACAATGGTTGATATTAGCGCATGGCGGCCCAGCCATGCTACCCTTTTATAGTCAACAGCTACAGGACCTGCCAGAAACAAGGACCAATGAAACTCTTCAGAACACCAGTAGTCAACAGGGCCTTCCTGGCGGGCCAATAGGAGCGCCGCAGTACCTGAGCATGTGACCCCTGATCTCCAATGAGAGATCTCACTCTGGGCATGCTCAGAAGGGAAAACGCAGGACTTTGTCCCAAAGACGTCTGCTCCAGCACTGGCTATAATAGCAGATCCAGGAAAGGCAGCAGCAAGTCACTGCACAGTACTGGAGTGGGCAAGACGCTTGGACCGACGTCTCTGCAGAGCAGGCTCCACTGCGGCGGAGATGAATGGGAGACCGCAGCGGGGCTGGTTCGAGACTCCCCTTGTGCAGCAGCGGGAACTCGAACCCTAACACATAGATTTTATTACATGGACATTTGATGGTGTAAATGACCCCCGCAGTAGAACAGGCAATAAAATCTTTGATCTTGTATTCTGTGCCACCCTTACTACTACCCAATTGTTTTCTGGTTTGAACCTGTTGGCACATTTTGCACTTGCAGCAAGGGAAAAACATTTCAGTGAATCCTGAAAGAATGTGGAAGGTTTTTTTTTTGGAAGTTCTTTTGAACTGTGGGTGCAGCCATATTTCCTAGGATAGAAGCCTTCTTATGCACAAATCTAGGATAGGTCGGAATTTGCTTACCCATGATTTTATCATCCTTTAGTATGTTCCAATGTTTCCTTACTATTTTTGAAATGGATGTTAGAATCGGCAATAAATTGGGAGATAATGGGGACAAAGTCGTTGGAGTCCTTGGGTTTATTGGTTACATTAAGGGAATTCTGATGGGATTTTGATGCAACCTCCCCTTTAGATGCTGCAAGAGTTTCCTTATTATAGCCTTTTTTGTAAAAAAAATTTTGTTAATGACTCAGATTCTATGGGGAAATCCTGGGGCTTAGAGCAATTTCGATGGATCCTCAGGAACTGGCTTTTAGGAATATTCAACAGCCAGCAGGGAAGATGACAGCTATCACAGTGGAATAAAACTATTTGGCTGTGTTTCCATGATCAGGAAACACAGCGCTTTGGACGAAGCGGAAAGTCCGCTCCGCCCAAAGCCCCGTCCCCTAGTGAATGCGCGGTCAATCCAGATGTGTTCATTGAACACATCCGGAATGACCGCAGCGCTACACAGGCCTGTGTTATTTCCCTTGCGGCGACGGAGCGTCGCCGCAAGGGAATAGGACATGCTGCGATCTAAAAAGACGCGCATGTCCGTTAACGCAGGTCTGCCGCCTGCATGTTTTTATGCATAGTGGAGACAGGATTTCTTGAAATCCCCTCCACTATGCTGTAACATCTGGACGCTGCGTGTTTGACGCTGCGCCAGCGCACAGCGTCAAACACGCAGCAATTACTGAGTGTATCCTGACCGTGGAAACACACCCTTAGTATCTGTTGGGTTTTAAAAGTACATGCCTGGATAATTGGGTCCTCTATAAAAATATTTAGGTCCATACTTGGGTAGTACCACCATACTATATCACCGCTTGTTGCAACATTACTTATTGAGCATTTCTCTAGCTAAATATCAAAAGGATTTATCAGCGCGAATACACTCCTTAATATTTATGTTTAATAAAACTGTCTAGTTTTAAGTCTGTCTAGTCTAAGTATGCAACACCTATTAGTTGGCTTACTTTGTGCCCAAAATGTGCACCACAATTTTAGTGCATTTTTAGCATGTTTTCATGCTAATTAAGCAATGTCCCTTTTGATGCTAATTAAGCAACTATGAATTACACCTATTCAGCGATATCGTATTCCTCAGAAAAGTTGTAAAAACATCTAAAACATCTATTATATCATGTGCAAGTCAGTAAACACAGATTTTTGGTGCAAATTAGGGAAGAATTCTGGCTCATCATTCCTGTTCTTGTGTGTGTACTGTTCAGCTCTTCCTCGGTAATCATCTATTTCCTAATTTAAAGTTAAGTGGCCAAAACCTATATAAAACTATTGATTTCTCTCCGTCTACTGATGTTAGATCGCTGAACAAATGCAATCATCACAATATACCGTAAAAGGCCCTAAAATAATACTACATTTACTTAGAATTAGACCTGTATACATCAACAGCAATATGTCACCTATATCATTTTCTGGGCTTATTTTGTACCGTATCTCAATGTGACACTGATTTTATACAGAGACACAATAGTTTTTTGTCATAAATTCTATATGGATCAACAAGAAAAATTTGTGGTATGCTCTAGATTTTATACGTGTACTATGCAGTCACATAAAGTGACTGAAGTATGTAATAGTTATCTATAGAGACTCTATGTTCAACTGTAAACGATCCATAAATGGAGCAATAATGTAATCTCTACTGTGAAGAAATGTTATAGTTATAAAAGTCTAAAGCAAACTTTACTAAAAAGTTGGTGTAAAGCTGGTATTTAAAAACAATTATAACATAGTATTATATTTATATGTTTTACATGTTTTAGTATATATAAAAGTAGCCAACTACTTTTCTGCTTTCTACGGTACTTGATTCTTATAAAAGAAAAACCTTGGCTCTCAGTAATGGGCCATCTGACAAACTTAAATAGCTTTCAAAATTACTGTTAACAAGCAAATTAGCTACAGAATTAAATGACAATGGGTCAATAGCAGCAATAAAACTGCAGAGTTTTTGCTGAACACATATTGTCCTTGAATGCAAACTGTAAAAATGCTCCCAATAGAATTCCAACAATAGCCTACAGAAGAATAAAGACACAAAGGGTATCGAGCAAAAGATGGTTCAATTTCCCCAGGCAGCCAGCTCATGTCACATCAAACCACCTATTAGTCACAAACTGGTAAGACTAAGAATTGTCAGGCCCCTTGAGAAAAGCTGTCATCTTGAAAGTGATAATTCTCATGAAAGGCACTGGTGTCTTCACTAACCTCTTCAGTTTATTGTTTTACAAAGATTCTTGCAATTTTTTTGGTCCTGCTTTTGATAGAGAAAACAATGCATATATTATAGACAAATGACAGGAGCCACTGAAGATAAAAACATGTTTCATTCTTGTCAATATCTGGGAGGGAAGATGAAATCCAAATTGAATGGGGCTTTGATGAGTTTTAGTGTTTTATATATGACATGCAGTTTGACATATTTTCCCCAGACAGTTACACCGATCAAGTCAAAATAACAGTCACTTGGAGAAAGTTTAAATTTGCCTCTGGTGCGCCCAAAGTTTTCCAAAGGTAATGTATTACGACTTTGTAACACCCAACTAGCTGTTATGCATTTGACAAATAGTCGAAAATAATGGGGTAAATTTATCAAGCTGAATGCACCAAAATTCACAAATCACAATTCGTGCCAAAAAAGACACTTGATAAATTGAACCATATCTGTTATGTGCCTTTTCTGACAAGGAGAATGTGGGCTCACTGAAAAGTATGTAACATTTCAAAATGAACAAGTCCAATGTGAAATGTTATATGCTGAAAAAATGAGTGAAAATTTTGTTGCAAAATTTGGCACAATGTAAGCCAACTAACACGTGGTGTAAACTTAAAATATGCCAGACTTAAACAGTATAAGCCACTATGAAAAACCTGGTCCATATTAAGATTTAAGTCTGCAATGTCTAAGAATTAGATATTATTGTTAAATATGCCTCCATGTGCATGGAAACATGTCATCTCTTAAAGGTAATTTGTCACCTGACTTATGCTGCTCAAACCACGAACCACATGAACCAAAACCTAGCTGTAGCACGTATGTTTTAATTTGAGGAGCTGATGGGGGACCATACCCAGAAATAAGACTAGTCTAGCACTACACCTTTTTGGCTTCTCCACACTCCACTTCAGGTGATTGACAGGTCTCTCCCTATTCACACATAGGGAAGAGACTTATCAATTAACTAGGGTGGTGCAGGGAGAAGTTGACTGGGGGACAGCACTGGACTAAACTCATATCTGGCTATGATTATTTGCCTGGTTCCAATCATACAGCCAGGCTCTGTTTCATGTGGCCCATGGTTTGACAGGTTTCCTTGAAAGGAACAATCTATTGCAACTTTTTAAAGTATAAATTTCAATACCTTTATTAACCTTTCTTTTAGCTACTGGGAGTAATAAAAGTCCTATGCACCAGTCTCTCAAGCTAGGCAGCACAGACTGCATCAAATAAGTAATAACACTGATCTTTTTGAATTAGTTGCAAACCAGACAGCTATACCCAGCACATAGTGTGTAAGCAAATAGTATTAAACTACATGCATGTCTAGTGTAGAGAAGGTTGCTGACTTCATGTTTAGTATTCTATAACAGAGAAGAGGTTAAAATCTATTTTGCTGGTAGTCTTGGCCTCAAGCCTCAAATGGTTAGTGCCAGAATCCCTTGTGGTCGATGGAGGTTAAGGTGTTAGTGTCAGCATGCTTGGTAATTTAGGACAGTGAAAAGTTAATGAAAATAATGTTGCTGGGGCAGTACAAAAGTTAATCTCAATGATCCTGGTCTAGGGCAGTAAATATTTTATGATTAGTATTCCTGCTGGTCTACAGTAGTAAGAGGGTAATTTCATTATTCCTGGTTGTCTAGGGCAATGAAAAACTTTATGTAAGGGTGTTTTGGTTGTCTAGAACAGTTAAAAGGCTAATCTAAGGTTACCTTCTGGTGTAGAGCAGTCAAACGGTTAATTTTTAGAAACCTGACAGATGTCAGTGGGAGAATTATTGTTGAATACCTGGAGACTAGTAGATTACTCAAATTTCCAGGATTCAATGTTGTCCTAGGCTAGCAGTAACAGGAGTGGGAGTAAACATTGATGGTTCACCTTCCTGCTCGCTCCTTGCACTATACAAAACGATTACTGTGAGAAAAAAGATAGAATTGTGAAGCAGTAACTGTATAGCCACACAGTTCTTTCTGTGATTGAGCAAACTGAATAGGAGTGCACTGCTGAGGCAAAGCTCACAGAGTCTTTACAGGATCAGACTTTTATTAAGCTTGAATAAATTCTGAGCTGTGCGGTGGTGCTGCTCTACAGGACTGTAACCAAGATATCATGGCTCCATCACGAGGGACACAGATCTGTCTTTCCACAGGATGCCAACTTAGGATACCTCGGCCCGGCTGGAGGAATACAGATGTGCTCCATTAACCATCGCTGAACCTATGGATACGTTTTGAGAAACCAGGTTGGGACCATCCGATCACCTGGAACCTATGGATACATTTGGAAAAAACAGGTTGGGATCATCCAGCCACCAGTCACCTATGGATATGTTTGGATAAACCAGGTTGGGACCATCCGGTTACTTGGCACCTATGGATATGTTTGGAGAAACCAGGTTGGGATCATCTGGTCACATGGAACCTATGGATACGTTTGGAGAAACCTGGTTTGGGACCATCTGGTCATCTGGCCATGTACCTCAATGGACTGTCATCTTCCTAAGTTTGTTGTTACTTTCTCTCTGTGTATGCCACAGGTGGGGTAGTCGGCCATGGAAGAAGATGCCAGGTTGTGTCTCTCCGGTCAACTGGCCTTGTACCAGAATTGACTGTCATCTTCCTACGCTTGTCGTTACCTCTTCTGTGTGTGTGTCATATTTAGGGATATGTGGCCCTTAGAGTTGAGCGATACTTTCCGATATCCAAAAGTATCGGAATCGGAATGGTATCGCCGATACCCAAAAAATATCTGCGATACCCGATACCGATACCGGAAATCCAATGTAAGTCTATGGGAACAAAATATCGGAATTAAAAAAAACCCATTCTTGCCTTGTTGGTTAATTGTACATGAAGGAAAACAACAAAGAGTAATGTAGAATGTATTGGGGAAGGTTGAGGAGACATTAAAGGCATAATGTTTAACCCAATCAAATGGAATAGCATAAATATTTTTTTTTTTAAAGATGTTCGGATTGACGAAGAAATTGACAATGTTGTTAACGTTTTTTCTATTTTGGCAAATATGTATATTTCACAACTTCCATGCTCTTCACCTTTTTAACTTTTGACACACTTTCTCCTTCATAATCTTCAGCAGCATCATCTTTTTCATCAAATTATTCTTCATCTTCACCTTCTTTATCTTCGTCCGCTCTTCGCCAGTCCTTACACTGGCTACCCATTCATTATAGGATCCAATTCAAAGTACTGGTTCTCACCCACAAAGCTCTCCACAGTGCAGCACCCCCCTACATCTCCTCCCTCATTTCTATCTATCGGCCTAACCGACTGCTGCGCTCTGCAAATGACTTTCGACTAACCTCTGCACTAATCCGTACCTCCCACTCCCGACTCCAAGACTTCTCCCGCGCTGCGCCAATCCTCTGGAATGCTCTACCCCAAGAAATTAGGACTATCCACAATTTGCATGGTTTCAGGCGCTCCCTCAAAACACATTTGTTCAGAGTGGCCTATCACATTCACTAACCAAAGTCGTTCTATGTTTAAGTGTGTATGTGTAGCCCATTCACTATCTCCATCCATGCCTCACTCCCTCAAGATGGCTGGACCATCATTTTAAATGCACCATTATATATACACACCTGTACTTTGTATCTCCCCCACCTCATTGTAGATTGTAAGCTCTCACGAGCAGGGTCGGCTTATTTTGCTTTAATTATTGTATTGTTAACGTTGTTACCTATGACTTGTGTTTTGAAACTGTTAAACTGTAAAGCGCTGCGGAATACGTTGGCGCTATATAAATAAAGATTATTATTATTATTATTCTTAAACTTCTTGCTATTCATCTTTTTGTTAACATTACTCATATTCTTCTTATGAAACTATTATTCTTCTTCATATTGTACTTCATCTTCTTCATCATATTCTTATTTGTGACAGAGATTCCTGTACTTGTAAACTGTCAAAGTATGAATTTTTCATCCTTCCGTTCTTGCTGTCACAAAAGATTTAAATTACAACAGTATTTGTCCGTGTTCAGTTTAGCCTGCAGCAGCAGGCATTTTCCAGGGGCACCACGAGAGGAACGGACTCACCCCCATACACTGCTTAGTCTTCTTCTGCTTATAATTTAGAGCATATATTTTGCTCTTCATTTTGGTCTTATACTTCATGTTCTTCTGCTTTTTGATCTTCTGCTTATTGTTCTTCAGTCTCTTGTTCTGTATCTTGTAGTTTGTCTTAATCTTCTTAGTCCTGTTGGGTAATCTTTTATTTCTTCTTTGTGATGGTGTTTAGGCTGGTTGGCTTGATGCTCGTCGTCCTTGTGGTCCTCATCTTCTTCGGGGTGGTCATCAGGGTCGTCGTCTTCATTGTGGAGATCCAGAGTGATTACCCAAAAAAACATTTAAAAAATCTTAAATTTGTAAATGTAGCAGAAGGTACAAGAGCCAATGCAAGTAACGAGGACCAGCTGACTGTGCTGGAACCCGGAGGGGCAGCAGAAGGAAAAGAGCCAATGGCACAACCGAGGACCAGCTGACGTTACTGGGACACGGTTACTAAGCAGGAGGTACCTGTGCTCCAAAGCACTACCAAGGACCAGCAGACGTTGCTGGAACTCGATGAGATACCGAGGCATGGAGGACCGACTACTAGGCCAAAGGCCATGCGTAAGAGGACCAGTGCTGTTGAACAGGGACGGAAACCATGGCACAACCGGGACAGCGGTAGCAGAAATATGTAAAAACCATGGCAGAATTTATATAGTTGGGCACAGAGGCCGCGAGCCACGGCCGCACCCTTTGTTACCGAATCCCACAGTACTACAGTGGGTGATTGTCCTATTGTCACAACGGAAACAGCCTTTATTTGCATATCCCGCAGCACACATAGGAAGCACCTAAACTCCAGGCACCATAGAGTCGGCTAACCCGACCGCAACACGACAGGACAACTTATTGGAGACTAAGTGACGTTTACACTGACAGGAAACAGATGGCGTGCTGTAACCAGTCTGGGCAGGAGTGAGTACCCGTGCCAATGACACTTCCGAGCAACAACTGTCGGTGTGGGAGCCCAGGGATGAGAAGAGAACCGGTTGGAGGCAGCAGGACTTTTTGCCGTTCACACAGCAGGGGAACAGCTGACATTACTGAACCCCAGTAACACAGGAGCAAGTGTTGACTGTGCTAACAGCACTTCCGAGCAACAACTGGCGGTGTTGAAGTCCAGGGATGAGAAGAGAACAGGGTGGAGGCAGCAGGACTTTTTGCCGTTCACACAGCAGGGGAACGGCTGACATTACTGAACCCCAGTAACACAGGAGCAAGTGTTGACTGTGCTAACAGCACTTACAGGCAACAACTGGCAGTGTTGGAGCCCAGGGTCAAGGAGGATGTTTAAATACTAGATCAAGTAATTTCCTTGTTACCTGTCAATTTTAAATGTCTATACTTCAAACAAGAGAAAGATAACCTTTACTACCATAAGATGATGATTTCATTTAAACTAATATTGAGATAAATAAAGAATTGACAAACATAAACACATACATTAACATGTTGAACAGCAATGCAAACCACAAAATAAATTAGTTAAGGAATCTGCTATACGGTTGTACATAAAAGCATACAAGTACATATCTGAATCCATTAATGATGGATAAGTAACAGTATGTACACCATTTTTATTGTATAGACAATGAATGTCTGACTTCAAAACATCATCAGCATTACAAGTTATCTGTGACATTACTAAAATGTTACATTTGCTGAATAATGTCACTAAACAGTTTATACAAAATTATACAATTTCCATCATGTAATACTCATAATATGTGGCAATAATAATTTTTATTAACAAACATAACCTTTAAAAAGTGCATAGTGCATAGTGAAAATTGCTATTTATGCCTGACTGTCGACTTGCAAGCATGACAACGGATAGATAAGGTATATATAGATGAGACTGCATAGCCACAGATGGTGAATGGCGATGTAATACTGTACCTCAATAAAGTGTGCGTCACTACTACATAATTTTTTTTATATAGCTTTATAAACAGGGTACGTGGATGTATGCTTGCGCCTTTGTTTTGACGCACAGACTGCCTTCCTGCTGAGACGCGTTGGGTAGTGAACAGTTGTGTGCAGTGTTCACTGCAGTCTCTGCGGAATAACCACACTTAGGCCTTATAACTTTTCAGACTTTCTTTATCAATCTACCAAGATGAAGAAGGCATGGAGTAAGGCACGTGGTCGTGGCCGTGGAGTTTCTTCAGGGAGAGGACGTGGGGATTCTGTGGCTGCTGCGGCCCCCAGTGACACAGCATCCACCAGTTTTCCCCCTGAGCGTTCCTTTATGCGCACTTTTGTAGGAGCTGGAGTACCCCCCTGCTGCAGGAAGAACAAATTGAAGCCGTTGTTGGTTGGATGGCAGCCAATGCATCGACTTCAATTGCTTCCACCTCCTCTCAGGACCACAGCACTGTTGAGCAACCATCTGTCTCTTCACCGCCTGGCAAATTGCCCAGGCAGTCAGCGAGTTCTGTACAGGAGCCAGCTGAGTGTCTGCTTCTGTTCTCAGAATCTATTGGCTTGCAAACAGGGGTCCAGCCAAGCAGCATTCTGTAATGTGAAGAAGAGGAAGTATGCAGTGATGCGCAACAGCTGTGTCTCTCTGAATCTGAAGAGGCGGGTGAGACAGTGCCGATGGTCAGCACACCGCAGAACGCATCTGATGATGATGAGACTCAGGTGCCAGTTTCTGTTGAGCATGGTGCTGGCCAGACCACCCAACAGCAGCAGGTGTTGGAAGAGGGTAGTGGAGATGATGAGGTCCAAGACCCAACATGGCGTGAGGAACAGGAAGGTGGTGGGAGCAGCTCAGAGGAATCCTAATAATAATAATATTAATTTATATAGCGCCATGATATTAGCATCGCTTTACAGTTTTGCAGTTTAAGAACACAAGTCATAAGTAACAACGTTAACAATACAATAATTTAAGCTAAATAAGTGCCCCTGCTCGTGACAGCTTACAATGTACAATGAGGTGGGGGAGATGCAAAGTATAGGTGTTTATATACAATGGTGCATTTACAATGATGGTCCAGCCATCTTAAGGGAGTGAAGGATGGAGATAGTGAATGGGCTAGAGACACACACACACATACACACTTACACAGAATACATAGAATGACTTTGATTAGTGAATGTGATAGGCCTGCTCTGAACAAATGTGTTTTAAGGGAGCGCCTGAAACCATGCAAATTGTGGATAGTCCTAATTTGTTGGGGTACAGCATTCCAGAGGATTGGTGTAGCGCAGGAGAAGTCTTGGAGTGGGGAGTGGGAGGTACGTATTAGTGCAGAGGTTAGTCGAAAGTCGTTTGCAGAGCGCAGCAGTCGGTTAGGCCGATAGATAGAAATGAGGGAGGAGATGTAGGAGGGGTGCTGCACTATGGATAGCTTTGTGGCTGAGAACCAGTACTTTGGTTGAAAGCTGGGAGAGGCCTAGAGAAGTGGTTAGTGATAGAAGGAAGATAGAGGAAGACATTGCCCTAACGGTACAAACAAGAGGGAGAGTTAGGCTGCAGACTCGGTTGCCTGTAGCCTCCAGTTTGTCACCTGTTCGGAGCAGTTGTCTTCCAAAAGTCAAAACGTGCGCTCCCAGGACTTGCACTGCGTGGTCCTTTTTTCACACACTTGCACATGATATTTGCTATGTCAAATGCAAGCTGTCTAATCAAAAATTTAAAATAGCTAAAAGTGTCAGTCACCTCAATACCACAAATATGTGGAAACATGTGCGGACAAAGCACGTAGTTGAGTTACAAAGACACACTGGAGATGTAGGCCAACCTACAGCAGCACCTACATCTTCAGGTTGTGTTGAAGCCTCTTCATCGAGCTCACACACAGCTGGTTCTGCTTACTCACAGGATCGCCATGGAAGAACCTCGGTCACTGTTGTCCAGAGACAAAGTGTTATTCCACACACAGCAGCAAGTTCCCTGTCATCCTCACACTCCCAGGCCACAAAACAGCCATCGGTAGCACAGGCATGGGATAAAAGACGGCCATACTCCGCAAACCATGCACGAGCACAGGCTCTGAATGCTGGCATTGCAAAACTCCTGTCCCTAGAAATGCTGTCATTCAGGCTGGTGGAGACAGACAGTTTCCGTAACTGAATATCATTGTCAGTCCCACAATACAATGTGCCAAGCCGATTTCATTTCAGCAGGCAAGCCGTCCCTGGTCTGCAAAAGCATGTTGAGGGAAAAATTAAACATGCGCTACTAAACGCCCTCAGTAGCAAGGTCCACCTGACCACCGATGCGTGGACCAGTACCCATTGTTAGGATCTGCTACAACCAGTAAGGAAAGAAGGGAATTCTGTCCCTACAATACAACTAAGCTGAATCCCTATGATGTAACGGGGAACCTGATCCTGCGACCAGACCCGCTAAAGTCCTCATCTAGTGTGAACGAAGACCTATAGTTGCGAGGGAGGAATCCCTACAAGATCTAGGGACTGGGAGAAAAGGTGGACACCTCCTAACTAGGGTTGAGATTCCAATACTGTAAATATCGGGTATCGGCCGATATTGGCTGTATCGGAATTCCGATTCCGAGTTCCGATATTTTCGTCATATCGGATACCGGAATCGGAATGTCACTGTCAGTGTCCGTCTGTCGGGTCTGTCAGGAGTCAGCGGCACTTACTCGGCAGAAGATCTCCGGCGGTCACGTCCTGGACTGCTTGATGGCCGCCATCCTCTTCTCCCTGGCGGTCACATGCAGTTTCTCGCGATAACTGCAGTGACTGCCGGGTAATCGCGGCCGTAAAGCAGTCCGATGACGTCACCGCCGGGAAAGCAGGTAATCAGCTGTGCTGCGCCGGGATGTCAGGCTCTGCCTGGCATTCCGATGTAGCAGAGCTGGATCGTCGTGGGACACTCGTTACTATGGACTGCGTCGGACAGGTGGTATACTGTTGGTTTGTTTTTTTTTTTTTTTTACAGGAGATCGATGGCGTCGCAGGAATGAGTGTATAATAAAATTAATGAAAACTGTGTTGTCTCTTTTATTTCATTAAAATACATTTTTCTGGCTGTGTCTTTTTTTTAAACATTTAAAAACTTTGGGATTAATAATGGATCGGTGTCTTATTGACGCCTCTCCGTTATTAACCGGGCTTATTGTCACCGTGCAATCAACGGTGACATTAACCCCCTATTACCCCACTTGCCACCGCTACAGGGCAAGTGGGAAGAGCCGGGTAAAGTGCCACCCAATTGGCACATCTTTTGATGCGCCAAATGTGGGGCTGCTGTAGCCTGGTATTATCAGGCTGGTGAGGGCCAAAATCCATGGGCCTTGACAGTCTTTTAATACCAGGCCGCAGCAGTCTGCATTTTACTTGGCTGGTAACAAAAATAGGGGGACCCCTACGCCGTTTTTTTTTCGAGGGATCCCCTATTTTTGTTAACCAGCCAAGCTAAGCAGACTGCTGTGGCCTGGTATTATCAGGCTGGCAAGGTCCATGGATATTGGATCCTTACCAGCCTGAAAAACCAGGCCTCAGCAGTCTGCTTCATCTGGCTGGTTAACAAAGATAGGGGGGACCCCACGCCAATTTTTTTCGACGGGATCCCCTATTTTTGTTAACCAGCCAAGATATGCAGACTGATGTGGCCTGGTATTATCAGGCTGGCAAGGTCCATGGATCTTGGCTCCTTAACAGCCTGAAAAACCAGGCCTCAGCAGTCTGCTTCATCTGGCTGGTTAACAAAAATAGGGGGGACCCCACGCCAATTTTTTTCGAGGGGATCCCCTATTTTTGTTAACCAGCCAAGATATGCAGACTGCTGTGGCCTGGTATTATCAGGCTGGCAAGGTCCATGGATCTTGGCTCCTTAACAGCCTGAAAAAACAGGCCTCAGCAGTCTGCTTCATCTGGCTGGTTAACAAAAATAGGGGGGACCCCACGCCAATTTTTTTCGACGGATCCCCTATTTTTGTTAACCAGCAAAGATAAGCAGACTGCTGTGGCCTGGTATTATCAGGCTGGCAAGCAGGGTCGGACTGAGCCACCGGGACACCGGAGAAACCTCCGTTGGGCCCCAGCTCCTGCGTGGTGGGTCCTGATTTGAAAGGATAGGTCGCGGGGCAGAGGGGGCGGTGGCCCCGGGCCCCGCGCTCTGAGGGGGCCCACCCGGAGCTACGATACAGTTACATTCTGCGGCAGAGCAGGGAGAATCGCTCTCCCTGCTCTGCCGCCCGGAAGCTATGGGGCCTGAACAGGCGGTGGGGGGGCCCGGTGCCAGCAGTGGGCCCCCCAACCGTCATCGGAGGGTCAGCTGTATCGGCATGGGTACGGTTGGGGTGAGGATATGGGTGTGATTAGCTGTGAAATGGGTGTGGTCGGGGCGGTGCTTAAAATTTGCAGCGGCGCGCTATGCGCGCCGCGCCTTTAACCCTCTCTCCTGTCTTCGAAATTTGGGAGGTATGCTGTATGACCTCCCTACAACTTCTGGGCATGCTCCTGATGAGCGCGACGGATGGTCTCCTGAGGGATCTCCTTCCACACCTGGACTAAAGCATCCACCAACTCCTGGACAGTCTGTGGTGCAACGTGGCATGGCCTAAAATTTGCTGCAGCAGGCACAGCGTGCCACAGCCTTTGTCCCTCTTTCCCTTCTTCAAAGGTTGAGAAGTATGATGGTGGGCCCCAAGAATAATTTTTCTCTGGTGGGCCCAAGGTACTCCAGTTCGACGCTGCTGGCAAGGTCCATGGATATTGGCTCCTTAACAGCCTTAAATACCATGCCTCAGCAGCAGGGGCGTACATAGAAATCATGGGGCCCCATAGCAAAAGTCTGAATGGGCCCCCCCCCAAAAAAAAAAAAACCCAGAGCCATTGTAAATGTAAAGTGCCAGCACAGTGAGGGGACACATTAAACAAAAAAATGTATTATGCCCCCATAGATTGTGCCCCCATAGTTGCTCCATAGATCATGCCCCCATAGATTGTGCCCCCATAGATGCTCCATAGTATAGGCCCTTATGCTGCCGCAGCTGCTGCAACCAAAAGAAAAAAAGACATACTCAGCTCTCGTCGCTGGGGGCCAGGTGCCCGTGTCCTGAGCAGGGGGTGACACCAGGTGCCGATGTCACCGCTCGCTCAGGGCCCCGGCACCTGAGATATTTACCTGTCCTCTCTCCACTGCTGAGCGCCGCTGTCTTCGGGGTCCTCCAGCAGTGAATGATCAGGCAGAGGGCGCGGCGCGCACTAACGACGTCATCGCGCCCTCTGACCTGAACATTGCAGCAAGAAGACGTGAACAACGGTGGAACGGGACAGGATATTTTTCCCTTATACTCACCCTTCCACCGGCGCGGTCTCTGCAGCCCTTGCTCTTCTCCCGCGGTCTCCGCCGCCAGTGTTCAGCGGTCACGCAGGACCGCTCATTAAAGTCATGAACATGTGCATATTCATGACTACAATGAGCGGTACCACCTGACCGCTGAACACAGGCGTCGGAGACCGTGGGAGAAGAGCAGGGGCTGCAGAGACCGCACCAGGAGGGGTGAGTATATAGAAGAGCTACGCTCCCTCTCCCCCGCCGACCCCCTGGTAGTACTGTGTCAGCACAGCTACCCGACCGTCGCGGTCCCCCTCACCTGTCCGGGCCCCATAGCAGCTGCATGGTCTGCTTCATTCACGGTACGCCACTGCTCAGCAGTCTGCTTCATCAGGCTGGTTAACAAAAATAGGGGGGACCCCACGCCATTTTTTTTTCGAAGGGAACCCCTATTTTTGTTAATCAGTTTCCTCTGACGTCACTGATTGTGTCCCTGGCTGACCTGAAGTGAAAGTGGAAAGCAATCAATTAAGCTTTCCACTTCCTCTCCTGTCAGCCAGGAGAGGAGCTCATTCATTTGGGGGTTTACTGTAAGGCTGCAGCATTAGCTGCGGTCCCTGCAGTAAACATTAACCCTTTCTGAAGGATTACACCGTGGGACCTGACTGTGCATGGGATAGGTAAGAATAATTTTGCTTTTTTATTTTATTTTTATTACAGGAAATGGTTTTTGCAGTAAAATAAAAGATGGTCAAAAACATGTGTCTTTATTTCATTAAAATGATTTTTAATTAAAGTGTGTGTGTTTATTTTTATTTCATGCAATAGGATTAATAATTGATAGTTGTCTAATTGACAGCTCTCAATTATTAACCTGGCTTAAGGTCACCTTTCAATAGCAAGGTGGCTTTAACCCCATATTAACCCATTCGCCACCGCTACAGGGCAATGGGAATAGACGGCAAAGTGCCAGAAACGGCGAATCTAATTATAGATTTGTCTTTTCTGGGGTGTCTGGGGGCAGATGTTAGTAGCCAGGGAAAGGCCAAAAATAATGGTCCCTTTCTGGGCTATTATTATCTGCCCCCACTCGCTGGCTTTGTCTGTCTGGTTGCGAAAATAGGACGGAAGCCCACGCATTTTTTTTTCAACAATTTTACACCTCATATATATATATAACATGTCATTGAATTTGTGACACATATATATATATATTTATATTTATAGTTCATACACTTCTACATAGTATAATAGCCGCTAATTCAATTGCCGGCTTTTGTGAAAATGCAGAACCCGACATGAAATGACACTTGGTTTACATAGAGTTAACCATGTAATTTCAAGTTGTTTGATCTATTGTTTTCACTAATAATTACATGAGTGGCTGTGTGCAACATTTCACACCTGTAGGGGTTAATTAACCCCTTCACCCCCAAGGGTGGTTTGCACGTTAATGACCGGGACAATTTTTACAATTCTGACCACTGTCTCTTTATGAGGTTATAACTCCGGAACGCTTCAACGGATCTTTGCGATTCTGAGATTGTTTTCTCGTGACATATTGTACTTCATGTTAGTGGTAAAATTTCTTCCATATAACTTGCGTTTATTTTTGAAAAAAACGCAAATATGGCGAAAATTTTGAAAATTTAGCAATTTTCAAACTTTGAATTTTTATTCCCTTAAAACAGAGAAATATGTCACACAAAATAGTTAAGAAATAACATTTCCCACATGTCTACTTTACATCAGCACAATTTTGGAATCAAAATTTTTTTTTGTTAGGAAGTTATAAGGGTTAAAAGTTGACCAGCGATTTCTCATTTTTACAACAAAATTTACAAAGCCATTTTTTTTAGGGACCACCTCTCATTTGAAGTCACTTTGAGGGTCTACATGACAGAAAATACCCAAAAGTGACACCATTCTAAAAACTGCACCCCTCAAGGTACTCAAAACCACATTCAAGAAGTTTATTAACCCTTCAGGTGCTTCACAGGAACTAAAGCAACGTGGAAGGAAAAATGAATATTTAACTTTTTAGCCACAAAAATGATCTTTTACAAACTTTTTTTTTATTTTCACAAGGGTAAAAGGAGAAAATGGACAGATAAGGTTGTTATGCAATTTCTCCTGAGTACGCCAATACCCCATATGTGGGGGAAAACCACTGTTTGGGCACACGGCAGAGCTCGTAAGGGAAGGAGCACCGTTTGACTTTTTCAAACTAAAATTGGCTGGAGTTGAGATTGGACGCCATGTCGCGCTTGGAGAACCTCTGATGCGCCTAAACAGTGGAAACCCCCCACAAGTGACACCATTTTGGAAACTAGACCCCTAAGGTACTTATCTAGATCTGTTGTGAGCACTTTGAACCCCCAAGTGTTTCACAAAAGTTTATAATGCCTGGTGTGTGAAAAAAAAAAAAAAAAAATTTCCACAAAAATGATTTTTTTAGTCCTAAATTTTTGAATTTTCCCAAGGAAATTGGACCCCAAAAGTTGTTGTCCAATTTGTCCTGAGTACGCTGATACCCCATATGTGGGGTGGAAAACTGTTTGGGCGCACGGCAGGGCTTGGAAAGGAAGTAGTAACGTTTTGGAATGCAGACGTTGATGGGGGTCATGTTCCGTTTGCAGTGCCCCAGATGAGCCTAAACAGTGGAAATCCCCACAAGTGACCCCATTTTGGAAACTAGACCCCCTAAGGAACTTATCTAGATCTTTGGTGAGCACTTTGAACCCCCAAGTGCTTCACACAAGTTTATAATGCCCGGGCATGAAAATAAAAAATCCTATTTTTTTCCCACAAAAATTATCTTTTAGTCACTAATTTTTTATTTTCCCAAGGGTATCAGGAGAAATTGGACCACATAAGTTGTTGTCCAATTTGTCCTGAGTACGCTGATGCCCCATATGTGGGGGGAACCACTGTTTGGGCGCACGGCAGAGCTCGGAAGGGAAGGAGCACCATTTGACTTTTTCCAACCAAAATTGGCTGGAATTGAGATTGGATGCCATGTTGCATTTGGAGAGCCCCTGATGTGCCTAAACAGTGGAAACCCCCCACAAATGACCCCATTTGGGAAACTAACCCCCTAAGGAACTTATCTAGATCTTTGGTGAGCAATTTGAACCCTCAAGTGCTTCACACAAGTTTATAACGTAGAGCCGTAAAATTTAAAAATCATATTTTTTCCACAAAAATGATCTTTTCACCCGAATTTTTATTTTTCCAAGGGTAACAAGACTCCAAAAGTTATTGTGCAATTTGTCCTGAGTACACTGATACCCCATATGTGGGGGTATACCACTGTTTGGGTGCATGGCAGAGTTTGGAAGGGAAGGAGCGCCGTCTCACTTTTTCAACGCAGAATTGGCTGGACGCCATGTCGTGTTTGGAGAGCTCCTGATCTGCCTAAACAGTGGAAACCCCCCACAAATGACACCATTTGGAAACTAGACCCCTCAAGGAACTTATCTAGATGTGTGGTGAGAACTTTGAACCCCCAGGTGTTTCACTAAAGTTTATAACGTACAGCCTTAAAATAAAAAATCCTTTTTTTTTTTTACAAAAATGATTTTTTTCGCCCCCAATATTTTATTTTCACAAGGGTAACAGAAGAAATTGGAACCCAAAAGTTGTTGTCCAATTTGTCCTGAGTACGCTGATACCCAATATGTAGGAGAAAACTACTGTATGGGTGCACGTCAGGGCTCGGAAGGGAAGTAGTGACGTTTTGGATTGCAGACTTTGATGGAATGGTCTGGGGGCGTCATGTCGCATTTGGAGAGCCCCTGATACGCCTAAACAGTGGAAACCCCCCACAAGTGACCCCATTTTGGAAAATAGACCCCACAAGGAACTTATCTAGATGTGTGGTGAGCACTTTGAACCCCGAAGTGCTTCACAGAAGTTTATAACGCACAGCCGTAAAAATAAAAAATCCTTTTTTTTTTTACAAAAATGATTTTTTCGCCCCCAATATTTTATTTTCACAAGGGTAACAGGAGAAATTGGACCCCAAAAGTTGTTGTCCAATTTGTCCTAAGTACGCTGATACCCAATATGTGGGAGAAAACTACTGTATGGGCGCATGTCAGGGCTCGGAAAGGGAAGTAGTGACGTTTTGGATTGCAGACTTTGATGGAATGGTCTGGGGCGTCATGTCGCATTTGGAGAGCCCCTGATGCGCCTAAACAGTGGAAATCCCCAACAAGTGACCCCATTTTGGAAAATAGACCCCACAAGGAACTTATTTAGATGTGTGGTGAGCGCTATGAAGCCCCAAGTGCTTCACAGAAGTTTATAATGTACAGCCGTAAAAACAAAAAAATCTTATTTTTTTTTACAAAAATAATATTTTCGCCCCCAGTTTTTTATTTTCCCAAGGGTAACAGAAGAAATAGGACAAATTTCACAATAACTCTTGGGTCCAGAGTACGCTGATACCCCATATGTGGGGATAAACTACTGTTTGGACGCATGGCAGAGCTCAGAAGTGAAGGAACACCGTTTGACTTTTTCAAAGCAGAATTGGCTGGAATGGAGATCAGACGCCATGTCACATTTGGAGAGCCCCTGATGTGCCTAAACAGCGGAAACCCCCCAATTCTAACTCCAACCCTAACCCCAACACACCCCTAACCCTAGTCCCAACCCTAATCCCAACCCTAACCCTAATCCAAACTCTAACCCTAATCCTAACTTTAGCGCCAACCCTAACCCTAACTTTAGCCGAAACCCTAACCCTAACCCTAATGGGAAAATGGAAATAAATACATTTTTTTTATTTTATTATTTTTCCCTAACTAAGGGGGTGATAAAGGGGGGTTTGATTTACTATTTATAGCGGTTTTTATGATTGGCAGCTGTCACGCTAAAAGACGCTTTTTATTGCAAAAAGTAGTTTTTTGCATCGCCACATTTTGAGAGCTATAATTTTTGCATATTTTGGCCCACAGAGTCATGTGAGGTCTTAATTTTTGCGGGACGAGGTGACGCTTTTTATTGGTACCATTTTTGAGCACGTGACATTTTTTGATCGCTTTTTATTTCGATTTTTGGAGGTTAGAATGAACAAAAATCAGCAATTCATGAATTTCTTTTGGGTGAGGCGTTTTTATTGTTCCGCGTGTGGTAAAATTGATAAAGCAGTTTTATTCTTCGGGTCAGTACGATTATGGCAATACCTCATTTATATCATTTTTTTATGTTTTCGCGCTTTTATAGAATAAAAACAATTTTATATAAAAAATAATTATTTTTGCATCGCTTTATTCTGCGAGCTATAACTTTTTTATTTTTTTGCTGATGATGCTGTGTGACGGCTCGTTTTTTGCGGGACAAGATGACGTTTTCAGTCGGTACCATGTTTATTTATATCCGTCTTTTGATCGCGTGTTATTCCACTTTTTGTTCAGCGGTATGATGATAAAGCACTGATTTTTTGCTTCGTTTTTATTTTTTATTTTTTAAGGGGTTCACAAAAGGGGTTAACTAGTGGGACATTTTTATAGGGAAGGTCGTTACGGACGCGCGATACCATATATGTGTACTTTTATTGTTTTATTTTTTTTATTTACAATAAGTAATGAATTTATTGGGGAATATTTTTTTTTTTTTTTTTTTTTTTTTTGGATTTTTTTTACACATGTTTATTTTTACTTTTTTTTACTTTTTTACTTTGTCCCAGGGTGGGACATCACTGTATTTCATCAGATCGCTGGTGTGACAGTGTGCACAGCACACTGTCACACCAGCGATCGCTCAGGCAGTGCAGCAGGCTTCTCAGTGCCTGCTCTCGGCAGGCACTGAGGAAGCCGCCTCCCTCCAGGACCCCAGCGCCATCTTGGATCCGGGTCCTGGGAGGGAGGAAGCCCTCAGAGCAGCGCGATCACATCGCGCTGGTCTGAGGGTCCTCAGGGGGGCGCGCAGGAGCCCCCACACTGCGCGATCCTCCCCTGTGCCCCCAGTACAACCGCGATCATGTTTGATCGCGGTGTGCAAGGGGTTAATGTGCCGGGAGCGGTCCGTGACCGCTCCTGACACACAGTCACGGGTGTCAGCTGTGATAATCAGCTGACACCCGGCGGCGATTAGCTGCGCTCCTCGGGGAGCGCAGCTAATCGCCTATGACGTACTATCCCGTCCATGGTCAGAATGGCACGGGTTTTATGGACGGGATAGTACGTCTAATGTCAGAGAGGGGTTAAAGGTGTAAATTCGTAGCAAAAAAGTCCGTTTTTTTACAACGAATTTACACCTTTAATTAACCCCTACAGGTGTGAAATTTTGCACACATAGACTGATGTAATTGTTAGTGCAAATCAGATATCAAACTACATGAAAATACATGGTTAAGTCTATGTACACCAAGTGTCATTTCATGTCGAGTGCTTCTGACTTTTCACAAAAGCTGGCTTTACCCGGCAATTGAGTCAGAGGCTATTTTACTATGTAGAAGTGTATAAACTATAAATATATGTATATATATATGTCACAATGACATGTATATATATATATATAATATATATATATATATATATATATGTATTCTGTGTGTTTATTTAGTGTTTACAAGGAAAGAAAGAGGTTTTTTTAGTTAGGATATTTCTGTCCCATAGACTTACATTGGATTTCCGGTATCGGTATCGGGTATCGCCGATATTTTTTGGATATCGGCGATAACCATTACGATACCGATACTTTTGGATATCGGAAAGTATCGCTCAACACTACTCCTAACATAAATTGTAGCATGGATAATTAAACAGAAAAAAAAATACTTTGCGATCCTAACATCAAGCAAAACTGACTGATTAAGGCACCTAAGCACCCGGCTAGCTTAACAGTAGATAATACAATGAAGTCAAGCAAAGCCAGAAGGGCGGAGCCAGACTAAATAGGGAAAAAAGGTCATGTGACCAGCAAACTGAAACAAAACCTAACAAGAGGGTTCTAACACCCATGGCCAGGGACAATACCTTTCCCTCACTGCCCATTGGGTCAATGTTGTGTAGCCGGGTACTGATCTTGCGAGTGGCGCTGTACGTGTTCTGCCAACTCCAAGGATTGCAGGAATCAAGTCTGTACACATTGACTCCTCCTCCTACTCCAGTTCCTCAGAATCATCGCTGCAGGAGCCGTCACGGTCTACCTCCACATGGACCCGTGAATGCTTACCTGTTGCGACCGATATGAGCACAGCCGTGCCAAACGTCAACAGGCCGTCCTGAAATTAATTTCCATGGGAATCTTAGCCACACAGCGCAGGAGCTCTGTAATGCCATAAAGCAGGAGAGCGACGTGTGGTTTTTGGAAGCGAATCTACAGGCAGGCTTGGTAGTGTGTGACAATGGCCGAAATCTAGTGGCAGCTCTGGGCCTTGGCAACCTCACTCACATACCATGTCTGTCATATGTGCTCAACTTGGTCGTGCAGAGTTTTTTGAGGGACTATCCGGATCTTGATGCACTGCTGCACAAGGTCCGCCTAGAGTGCGCTCACTTGCGACGTTCCAGCATGGCCAGATCGCTGATTGCAGCTCTGCAACGCAGATTTCGCCTTCACGAACATCGCATCATATGTGACGTACCCACCAGGTGGAATTCCACGTTACATATGTTGGAGCGGTTGTGTGAGCAGCAGCCAGCAGTAATGGAGTATCAGCTGCATCAGGCGCAATCAACTCGCAATTTGCGCCGTTCACACTTCACCACTACTGATTGGGCCTCTATAAAATAATAATAATAATAATCTTTATTTATATAGCGCCATAATATTCCGCAGTGCTTTACATTTTAACAGTTTCAAAACACAAGTCATAAGTAACAACGTTAACAATACAATAATTAAAGCAAAATCAGCCGCCCCTGCTGGTGAAAGCTTACAATCTACAATGAGGTGGGGGAGATACAAAGTACAGGTGTTTATATACAATGGTGCTTTTACAATGATGGTCCAGCCATTTTAAGGGAGTGAGGGATGCATGGAGATAGTGAATGGGCTACACACACAGACTTACACATAGAATGACTTTGATTAGTGAATGTGATAGGCCACTGTGAACAAATGTGTTTTGAGGGAGCGCCTGAAACCATCCAAATTGCGGATAGTCCTAATTTCTTGGGGTAGAGCATTCCAGAGGATTGGCGCAGCGCGGGAGAAGTCTTGGAGTCGGGAGTGGGAGGTACGGATTAGTGCAGAGGTTAGTCGAAGGTCGTTTGCAGAGTGCAGCAGTCGGTTAGGCCGATAAATATAAATGAGGGAGGAGATGTAGGGGGGTGCTGCACTGTGGAGAGCTTTGTTGGTGAGAACCAGTAATTAGAATTGGATCCTATAATGAATGGGCAGCCAGTGTAATGAGTGGCGAAGGACTCTATGAAGGACATCTGCCACGTTTTGCGTGCGTTTGATGAGTCAACGCGGATGGCGAGTGCAGATGATGCACTAGTCAGCCTGACTGTCCCCCTTATCTGCCTGCTTCAAAAAACACTGCAAGCACTAAGGCATGAGGTTTTGGAAGAGGTGGAGGATGAGGAGTCACAAATTCCATCACCTTCTGGACAGTCAGCGCAACGTGGTTCCTCACAAAGGGCTGGAGGACTTTCAAAGTACCATGCTGTATCAACAATTGAACCTCCAGAGTCGCTGTCTATATTTTCATAACCATTCCAAACTTTTAATGTATTTACAAAGCACATAATGTACAGTTTTTGTCTATCCTTTTGTAATGCTATTGTGTTTCCATAAAGTGATGTTACAGAATTATGATACAATGTTTTTAAATTTTATGAGTTTTAAATTTTGTAAATTTTTATGTATTTGAAGGACTTTGTGAGGAGGATGAGGAGAAGTCAATGGAGGAGGAAGACATCGCTCCAGAGGGATGTACACAACGCTCTAGTCAGTATGTAGAGCAAGGGTGGGGTGATGCAGAGCAGGCAGAGATGACGCCTCTTGCAGGGGACTGCGTTTCTTGGCCAGTTGGGAGTCTGCAGCACATGGTTGATTTCATGCTGCAGTGCCTGAGAAACGACCGCCGCATCGAACACATTCACACCATGTCTGATTATTGGGTGTACACCCTCCTAGACCCTCGCTACCGGGTCAACTTTCAAAGCCTCATCAGACCGTTGAACCGGGAGCGTAAAATGCGGGAGTAACAAGACACACTGCTGCAATTATTATTATTATTATACATTTATATAGCGCCATTTATTCCATGGCGCTTTACATATGACAAGGGAAAAATATAGACAGGTACAATAAAGATGTGCTGGACAAGGGACACACAAGTACAGAAGGAGAGAGGACCCTGCCCGCGAGGGCTCACAGTCTGCAGGGATGGGTGAGAATGCAATAGGAAAGGGTAGAGCTGGTCGTACGATGGTTGAGTACACTGAGGATCATTGCAGGTTGTAAGCTTGTCGGAATCCATAATGTTCTCCATTCCAGCCGAGAGCACTGCTGCTGCTACTGCTTTACAAAGCAGCTCTGTGCGTCGAGGCAGTGGAGACAGCTCTGCAACAAGAGGGATCACAAGCAGCGCCTCTGCACAGGGCAAGACCAATATGTTCCAAATGTGGTGAAGTTTTGTGGCAGCGCCACCAATGTCTACACCATCCGAGACGGCTCCAGTCAGCAGGAGGCAACGTTTCCGTAAGATGGTGACAGACGACATGTCTTGCCCACTCAGTGTACTCCCAGATGGCTCTTCCCTATTCAAGTTTTGAGTCTCTAAGCTGGATACATGGCCAGAGCTTAGCCAGTATGCATTGGAGGTGCTGGCTTGCCCTGCTGGCAGTGTATTATCGGAGCGCGTCTTTTGTGCTTCAGGTGGTGTACTAACAGACCGTCGCATGCGACTATCCTCCGATAATGTAGACCGGCTTACTTTGCTGAAAATGAACAAGGCATGGATCACGCATGAATTTGCCTGTCCTGTTTCCGATTAAATAACTGGTTGGCAACGTTATACATGTATCCTGTAATGTTCATCTTTCTACCACCTGAACTGTACAGTCATGGCCAAAAGTTTTGATAATGACACAAATATGATATTTTCACATGATCTGCTGCCCTCTGGTTTTTATGTGTGTTTGACAGATATTTTTATCACAGACAGAAATATAATTGCAAACATATGAGTAACAAAAGCTTATATTGACAGTTACAATGAGTTAATGCAGCAAGTCTAATTTTGCAGTGTTGACCCTTCTTCTTCAGGACCTCTACAATTCTCCCTGGCATGCTGTCAATCAACTTCTGAACCAAATCCTGGCTGATAGCAGTCCATTCTTGCACAATCAATGCTTTCATTTTGTCAGAATTTTTAAGTTTTTGTTTGTCCACCCGTCTCTTGATGATTGACCACAAGTTCTCAATGGGATTAAGATCTGGGGAGTTTCCAGCCCATGGACCCAAAATCGCTATGTTTTGTTCCCTGAGCCATTTTGTCACTCCATAACTTAGGCAAATCAAACTCACATCATGCCTCAAAAGCTGCAATGTTGGAAGTGCATAATGTGGGTTGAACTTTGACAACAGCTGCAGTGCGAATGTTTGCCTTCATTGTTCTTGGCTTTTAAATAAAAGCATACAAGTAAATATAATAATACTTGAAAACCTCAGACTACAGTGAACACTTCACACAACTGTTCAATAGCTGTGAAAGCCCTCTTTGTGTAATTCTATATTCTTTGCAACCAATGTATTGGATACGGATGAAAGCATGTCACACTAATAGATTTTAGTAAATTGAAAATAGAATAAAGCAGCACCAATTTTAGAAAAATGACAAGGATGAGTCAGTGACAGACACTCAGCAGAGTACACGCAGCGGTGGTAGAAGTAAGTGGAGCGGGATCTACACTCCTACCAAAAATTTAAACCTCAACTAGAGTGAACACTGAACACAACTGTTCACTTGCTGTGAAAGGCCTTTTTGTGGACTTCTATTATGTTTGCAAGCAATGTATTGTATTTTGATGGAAGAGCGTCACACTAATAGATTTTAGTAAATTGAAAATAGAATAAAGCAGCACCAATTTTAGAAAAATGACAAGGATGAGCCAGTGACAGACACTCAGCAGAGTACACGCAGCGGTGGTTGAAGTAAGTGGAGCGGGATCTACAATCCTACCAAAAATTTAAACCTCAGACTAGAGTGAACACTGAACACAACTGTTCACTTGCTGTGAAAGGCCTTTTTGTGGACTTCTATTATGTTTGCAAGCAATGTATTGTATTTTGATGGAAGAGCGTCACACTAATAGATTTTAGTAAATTGAAAATAGAATAAAGCAGCACCAATTTTAGAAAAATGACAAGGATGAGCCAGTGACAGACACTCAGCAGAGTACACGCAGCGGTGGTAGAAGTAAGTGGAGCGGGATCTACACTCCTACCAAAATTTAAACCTCAGACTAGAGTGAACACTGAACACAACTGTTCACTTGCTGTGAAAGGCCTTTTTGTGGACTTCTATTATGTTTGCAAGCAATGTATTGTATTTTGATGGAAGAGCGTCACACTAATAGATTTTAGTAAATTGAAAATAGAATAAAGCAGCACCAATTTTAGAAAAATGACAAGGATGAGCCAGTGACAGACACTCAGCAGAGTACACGCAGCGGTGGTAGAAGTAAGTGGAGCGGGATCTACACTCCTACCAAAAATTTAAACCTCAGACTAGAGTGAACACTGAACACAACTGTTCACTTGCTGTGAAAGGCCTTTTTGTGGACTTCTATTATGTTTGCAAGCAATGTATTGTATTTTGATGGAAGAGCGTCACACTAATAGATTTTAGTAAATTGAAAATAGAATAAAGCAGCACCAATTTTAGAAAAATGACAAGGATGAGCCAGTGACAGACACTCAGCAGAGTACACGCAGCAATTAGTTGAAGAAGTAACTGGAGCATGATCTGCATTTAAAAAAAAAAAAAAAAACCTCACAGACTGCAGTGAACACTGAAACACAACTGTTCACTATCTGTGAAAGGCTCCTTTCTGTACTTCTATAGTGTTTGCAACCAATGTATTGTTTACGGATGGAAGCGCATCACACTATAATTTCTATTGAATGGAGCAGCTAGAATTACACTAAAGAAAAAAAAAAAGAGTCTGTGAGTGACACGTGCAGATGCCTACAGACAGCGTTGGATGCAGAGCAAACTGCAGCGTCACCTGCACTCTCACACACACACCTTGCACAGAGCTGTTAAAACAACACTGCAAGGCAAAAGGAAGCTTTACACAGCGGTTGGTAAACTAGCCTGCCTAAAGCAAAGTACACAAAATCGCAATCTCTAACTGTCCCTCTGAGTCAGCAGAGCAGCGTTCTGTCCCTAACTGAGTTCACAGCACAGTGACGCTAAAATGGCGGCGGCGCCTTTTATAGTGCATTCTGACATCATTTCAGCAGCCAATCACAGCCATGCCATTAGTTAAGATGACCGCAGCAGTACAGGATGTGCCCACACTTCGTAGGATTCCTCATTGGCTGACTAAAATCACAGTGCCTCTCAAAGAATTATGGGAACTACCGATTCCGGTATACGATATAGGAAAAATATCGGAACTAAGTATCGGAATTCCGATACAGCGAATATCGGCCGATACCCGATACTTGCGGTATCGGAATGCTCAACACTAGTGGCCCTGGAAGATCTGAAATAACAGCTGCTTCTATCCCGGCGAGTAAGCGGAAGGATGAGACTCTGTATTATGCACCATCTTGTGTACTGTGCTGGGTCTTTTCTATGTGTTATCTGCCTGTGATGTGGTTCAATAAAGTATTGCCACACTGTTTTACTCTCACCCTGTGTTGTCTGAGTAGCATTATGCCCACGTTAAAGGGATAGCAGGAGTTCAGTGGGACAATCCTTGGTCCATGCGGTTTCGGCTAGCGGGCCAGTGCCCCCTTGTCTCCACGATAGACATCTGACTCACTTTCCACTACAGGAAACCCACTTGATGGAGACCGAACTTGGAGTCTTCACATTTCACTTACACACCACTAAAGTTGCATCAATTTCCACAGAATAGAAACAGTATAATAGACCTCTGGCACACCTTCTACTACAGGCAACCCAGCAGATGGAGACCAAACTTAAAGTCTCCACATTTCAAAAAATTGTTTGTAACATTGGCAGCAGTAGCAACAGCAGGCACAAAAAACACCACAAAGATGGCACAGACTGCAATAATGCAAGATCAATACACGACACTAGCAGCAGCGCTGAATACACGTTCTGAGAGAATGCTGGCTCTAGGGCATGACAAAACTTCCACCATTCAAACCATTTTTAAAGACTAAAATGCAAAAAGGTCCAAATTACCCCTGATGACATTCATTTTGAGCTCGATTTACATCTGTTCCATCCTTTCCAGTTGTTCACAACGTGTCAGACTTGTACACTGTTCTGCTGGTGCATGGGTTGGTCTAAAAAATATGTGAAATGACTCACAGACATTGCTTATGCCACTTATACTACTGCTGCTAATGTTTTTGCGGAGACGCCTTGACATTCTTGGGGTTAGAAATGTAGAGCTGCAATGCACACTGTGTTCCTCACTGCTGTCTTGGTGAAAATCACCCTTAAGATTGTCTACAAGCTTGTTTCAATACTCCCGCATGTGTGCGTCCCTTTCTGGGGGTGAAACATCTGGCAAAATTTACTCTTGAACTGTGAATCCAACAGAGTGGCAACCCTGACGAAGGTAATCGTGCCGAAACGCGCGTCGGGGCATACGTGCTGATCCAGGCCCTCACCCGCTCTTTCCTGAGAGAGGTAATTACTGGCTACTTTGACACTTGTCGTTCCAGATTTCTATTTAGCTTGAAAATCCTCTCCTGTGTCCGTTCCAGGGGCCTGTATTTACACTCACATATATCTAGATATCTATCTGTGGATACTTGGATATAATGTATATGCGGGTCATTGACTAATTTACATTGAATAGTGATCTTTCATTCATGAATAGTCAATTAGTTAATTAACTATTTATTTGTGTACCTGGGTCAGCCCGTCTTCCTTTTTTCCTGGTCACGCATGTGTCCACATAGTCCATTTGCCTTACACTGTTCTTGCCTGTTCATTTTATTCTATACAATTGTTCTTGTGAGTATTTCAATAAAGATTTGTATATATTTTTCTATACCCGTTATCGTCTTCCTTGTGATGGCAACATCACGTCCCTGTTTTTGATTAATTGACGATGGGTTCATCACTTTAGTCCTGACTAGATGGCACACACCCTGGGACTTCCCATTAAATTGGTGCGCCATTATCTAGTCTTAGTCTCCATTTGTGTTAATTAGAGTGGCAACTCAGTAGTCAGCACTATTTCTAACCCTAAGAATACGGGCATGAAGTTGAAGATCTTGCAGCAAGAAAGTGCTCATGTGTCAGGTGCTTCCATGAGGTCCAAGTCCATGGTGTGTTGGTGGTGGGGGTAACACTTAAGATTGCTTCCTCTGTCCCCTTCCACCAACCATGGAAAACAGAGAGGGGATTATAATCCTGTTCATCTCCGGACTGTTGCGTTCCCATCCCCTCTTTCTCCTCGTCCTCCTCCATTTGTACCTTAGCTTTTGCACCTTCACTAATTAATACCCCAAAATAGAAATGGACATAAGAGCAAGTAATAGTTTGTCTGGTACCTTGAGCCTCCTTGATCGCTATAATCCACCCTCCTACGGCACCCGCTTGTGCGATGGCAGGCCGGAAAATAAAGAGATATTGTTACCCCTTCCGCATTTTCCTCTGCATCCACCTCTCCCTCTGGAACCACCCCCTCCTCCTACAGACTATTCAAAGTGTGCTTCAGCATGTAAATAACTGGAATAGTGATGCTGATAATGGCATTTCATTTTCAGCGCTAACCATCTTAGTAACCATTTCAAAACTACAGTATGCAGAAGGGGCAGAGGGACTTCATCTGTGCCCACTCCGAATGCGTGATTTGCACCACATCCATGCTGCGTTGTCCCAGGCTATGCAAAAGGACATACTGCACCAGGGCTCGTTGCTGCTGCCACAGTGGCTGCAACATGTGCAGAGTGGAATTCCACTGTGTCAGAACATTGCAAATCAAACACTTACCCCGTAGACCAAAAAACCTTTGTAGCGATGCAAGTCGATGACCTGCGGAGAGCAATTATCGCAAGTGAACACACAGCGACTATGCTTTCTGCTGCAGCTCATCCAGGCCAGGATAGAGGAGGAGAAATTGCTGTACCACCAGGTTGAGGACATTAGCAATACAAGACATGTTTGTAACGTTGCCCAGGCGTAGGACCGCCACCAGGTTTGCACCATTATCGCATATGGCCTTCCCTGGCTTCAGGTTCAGTGGAGACAGCCATTGATCTAACTAGAACTGGATAGCAGTCCACAACTCTTGAGCTGTGTGACTGTGATCTCCAAGGCATATTAATTTTAACACTCCCAGATTGCGGTGAACCGTGGCTGCACAGTATGGAGGTGGGTGGATTCTCTCTACTCTGTTGGAACCCGTGTCTCATTAAGGGAGAGGTTGGGGTCGCAGGTGGAGGCCTTAGAGGAAGTGGAGGAGCCAGAAGAACTGGAGGAAGTATTATATACAGAGGTTTGGCCAGCAAGCCTTGGGGATTCCAAGACTTTGCGAAACAACCCCATGACCGCCCAGATCCATAGTCACAAGTGCCCAGTCAGCAAGATAAAACACCCTTGCCCATGTTTGCTCATCCAGGGAATGGGTGATGCTGTCTGTGACATGCTGGTGTAGCGGAGGCACAGCTTTCTTGGAAAAGTAATGGCGACTGGGCAACAGGTACTAGGGGACTGTGACGGCCATCAAATTTTGGGAACCATCTGCATCCACCAGGCAGAAATGCAGCATTTCTGTGGCAAACAGATTGGAGATGGTGGAGTTCAAGCTCTTAGCTTTGGCATGTGTAGGAGGAAACATTCTTTTACGTGATCACAACTTCGGGGTCGAGGACTGGCTGCTGTACTGAGAGCGGGTGGAGTACTGCTGAACTGTGAGTGAGGTGCAGGCGGAGATGTAATGGTGGATTGAAAAAGATGTGTTGTCCTAGGTGAATAAAAAGAAGCAGGCATGTCTACTTCCGAAACAGCTGACGGACTTCCACTCACCCCAACTGTAGGGGGTAAACAAGTGGAGTTTCTTTGCTCGGAGTTCTATGTGAGAACACTTGGCACAGTGATGGAGAAGGAAGAAGCGGCAGATGTGGTTGGCGAGGCCCACTAGTCCATATTTTAGTGCAGTGATATTCCCAGACTAAGGCTGGGTTCACATCGTGTTATGGCCCTACGACGCATCCGTTACATAGCAGCACTAATGCTATGTGCGTGTCACGACGTATAACAGATATATTCTATGATAGTAACCTATATCTAATGTGACAACATTCTATATTACATATAATAGAAAATATCAACATGTATACATAGTATCTGCCAGCAATGTCTTACCTGACATAATATCCTATGAATTGTGGGTCTATACAGTGTACGTGTCACGCTGTCTCTGGATAGAGGTGTACCGGGGTCTATGCTGACCCTGAACTGGGGTCCTGACTAGTTCCTCTACCTGGAGGTACTGTTAATGGTACAGAGGTCCAGGCCGCCAGCGTAACCCTGTCTCCTGTAGATCCCTGACCACTGTAATCTAGTCCTGAGAAGGACCTGATTACCACCACAGGGAATGGGCAGGTCACAGCTTACACACAGTCTTAGACAAACGAAACAGACAAGGGGTAAAGAAAACACTGTCTTGCATACAGAACTTCCACTACAGAGGAACACAAAAGGTAGCTAAGTCTTCTCTGAAACGATCCGCTCTGCTGGTCTGAATGAATGCTTTCACCGGCAACTTCCCCAGCAGACCAGCAGGTATATTAAGGAAGCTAATTAACAAAACATCAATCGCAGCTGGGCGAGGCTGGTAAGTCCAGCACTGAGAGAGAAAGAATTAACTCCCTCAGTGCCGAAAAACACCCCGCACCAAAAACTCAGCTGTGCGAAGTCAGGGTGTGCAATCGCGACGATCTCCGCCGCGACACACCCGTGACAGTGCGTTAACGCACCCATTGGCCGCCATTATAGTAATGCATCCTAACGCATGTCAAATTCGGCATGCGCTAGCGATGATGAGTTACTTTGTGCCGCACACTCAAACACGGTCTACAGCGCTTTAGGGTGCGTTAGGTGAAGGGACGCGTTCGCTGTGCATAGACCTGTATGGCTAATGCATGGTAACGCATGGTTATAAAATGCTACCATGCGTTAGCGCATACATTAGCGCTACAGGTTAAAAAGAGGTAAAAAATGACATCAGCGTTAAACGGATCCCCTAACGCAATGTGAACCTAGCCTAAGGCAAGTTGATTGCGCATGTGCCGGTTCATGCATGTAGTAGTCAAATTATTGTAATTTTTTTCTCTGCTGAGTCTTTGAGTCTTTCTTTTTGCAAATTTGGCAAATAACATGAGTTGGGTCATCCTATGTGGTCTAAAAAAAGGTCCAGACTAGGTAACCCTTGCCGTTCCTGCGAACTGCACACTCGTGACCGTTGCTGGCCACAGCCAGAAGTGTGGCTGATGATGCAGTGCTTGTCATGGATGCATTACTCCAGGTCTGTGCGGCAATCAGCAACCTAACCTCCTCATCTTATTCCTACTCAACCTCCTCTGCTGATCTACTCAGCTGCATGCCTCTGGGTTCACACCAAGTGGGATCTGCAACCTCATCGTTCTCCCACTCCTCACCCTGAGAGTCACACTCCTCCTCTTCCTGCCCTGACACCACAGTACAGTCCACATGCACCTCTGGTATCTGACTCTCATCAGGATCACCTCCACACCTGGGTGTTATGTTTCGGTAGCTGAGGAGTACAGGTCAAAAAGGCAATACACCAGAGCAGTTGGAAACTATGAGATTGCAGTACCCTGACTAACCACCACAACTAGAGGCAGCTGTGGAGCGTTCATACTTAATGTTAAAAATAACAGAAGGATCAGATAACTCAGGAGAGTCCGCCAGGAAACTCCTCGAGAGGGCATCCGCCTTAACATTTTTAGTGCCAGGAAGAAATGAAACCACAAAATTAAAACGTGTGAAAAACAAGGCCCACCTGGCCTGTCTAGGATTAAGTCGCTTGGCAGATTCCAGATAAACTAGATTCTTATGATCCGTAAGGACCACCACCTGATGTTTGGCTCCCTCCAGCCAATGTCTCCACTCTTCAAAAGCCCACTTCATGGCTAATAACTCCCGATTACCCACGTCATAATTACGTTCAGTGGGAGAAAATTTTCGAGAGAAAAAGGCACAAGGGTTACTTTTAGAGGTCTCTGGATCTCTTTGGGACAAAACGGCACCTGCCCCAATTTCAGATGCATCAACCTCCACCTGAAATGGTAGAGAAACATCAGGCTGCCGTAGAACAGGAGCAGAAGTGAATCTCTGCTTAAGTTCCTGAAATGCAGAGACTGCCTCAGGAGGCCAATTCACCACATCAGAACCCTTCTTGGTCAAATCAGTTAATGGTTTAACAAAAACAGAGAAATTACCAATAAATTTACGATAAAAATTGGCAAAACCCAAGAATCTTTGAAGAGCCTTTAATGAAGTAGGTTGGACCCAATCACAGATGGCCTGAACTTTGACCGGTCCATTTCAATAACAGGTGGGGACAAAATGAATCCCAGAAATGAGATCCTCTGAACGCCAAAAAGACACTTTGATCCCTTCACATACAGAGCATTCTCTCTCAAAATCTGGAACACAGTCCGAACATGTTTTACATGAGAGTCCCAGTCATTGGAAAAAATCAAGATATCATCCAAATAAACAATCAGAAATTTATCCACAAAATCCCTGAAAATGTCATTCATGAAGGACTGGAAGACAGAAGGAGCATTAGTGAGCCCAAAGGGCATCACAAGGTACTCAAAATGCCCCTCAGGGGTATTAAATGCCGTCTTCCATTCATCCCCGTGCTTAATGCGAATAAGGTTATATGCCCCCCTGAGGTCAAGCTTGGTAAACCAAGTAGCGTTTTTCACCCTGGAAAACAGATCAGAGATCAAGGGTAACGGATATTGACATTTCACAGTAATATTGTTCAAGAGACGATAATCAATACACGGCCTTAATGAACCATCCTTTTTGGCCACAAAGAAAAAACCGGCACCTAAGGGTGAAGAGGATGGTCTGATATGACCCTTCTCCAATGACTCCTTGATATAAGACCGCATAGCGTCATGTTCAGGTACAGACAAGTTAAAAAGGCGACCTTTAGGGAATTTACTACCAGGCACTAATTCAATAGCGCAGTCATAGCTCCTATGGGGAGGCAAGGATGCAGATTTACTTTCGCTAAACACATCAGAAAAATCAATCAAAAAGTCAGGAACATCCTGAGCCTGGGGGAGGCAGAAAAAACAGGAGTGTTGGTATTTACACATTGGCAGCCCCAACTGGTAACAGACACAGATTTCCAATCCAAAACAGGATTATGAGACTGTAACCAAGGGAAACCCAGTACGATAATGTCATGCAGATTATACAGAACCAAAAATTTGCAACTCTCCTGATGATCAGGTTCTACCCTCATTATCACCTGAGTAGAGAACTGAGGTTTATTCTAGCCAAAGGGGTAGAATGATCCCCAGTAGGGGAATAGACTTCCGTAGGGGTATCAAGGGAAACCCACAACGTTTAGCAAAATCAAAATCCATCAGGTTAATAGCTGCTCCAGAATCAACAAAAGCCTGAGCAGAAAATGAGGACAGAGAGCATATCAGGGTAACAGTTAATAAAAACTTAGTCTGAACACTACCCAAGACAACTGAGCGTGCAAAACGTCTTCCCCGCTTAGGGCAGACTGAAATAGCATGAGAGGCATCACCACAGTAGAAACATAACCCATTGCGCTTTCGAAGTTCATGACGCTGTGCCCCAGAAACCACTCTATCACACTGCATAGATTCAGAAGCAGGTTCACAAGGCAACATTATTCCACGCATACCTTTCCGCTCACGCAAACCTCTGTCAATTTGAATCGCTAATGACATAGAATCATTGAGACCAGAGGGAACAGGGAATCCCACCATAACATCCTTTACATTATCTGACAGACCCTTCCGAAAAAGAGCTGCCAAAGTGTCGTCATTCCATTTGGTCAGGACTGCCCACCTACGGAATCTCTGACAGTATAACTCAGCGTCCTCAAGCCCCTGATTTAATGCCAACAAAGTTTTTTCAGCTTGATCAGTGATATTAGGCTCATCGTACAATAACCCCAAAGCCTGAAAAAATGCATCAACATCACTCAAAACAGGATCCCCAGGTGTCAGGGAAAAAGCCCAATCCTGAGGATCGCCGCGCAGGAGAGAGATGACAATTTGAACCTGCTGCGCTGCGTTCCCTGAGGACTTAGATTTTAAGGCAAAAAACAATTTACAGTTATTTTTGAAATTCAGAAACTTAGCTCGATCCCCTAAAAACAAATCTGGCATGGGAATCTAGGTTCCACAACAGGCAACCCAGCAAGATAGGCAGCAATACTCCGAACCTCAGTGGCAAGCCGATCCACACGGCCAGACAGCTGTGCAAACTCCATTGAGAGAAAAGAAAAAAATCCTCCCCAGCACCCAGAGATACAGAGGGAAAAAAAAAAAAATATCTCTGACAACTTTTTTCTTTAACAATATATATTTTTTTTCCCTTCTGTGAGTACAATATAATTTTCAATTTGTTAGGCCGGTGATACTGTTATGTTTCGGTAGCTGAGGAGTACAGGTCAAAAAGGCAATACACCAGAGCAGTTGGAAACTATGAGATTGCAGTACCCTGACTAACCACCACAACTAGAGGCAGCCGTGGAGCGTTCCTACGTTGGTCCTAGACGCCTCGTCACAGCCTGAGAAACTAACTACACCTAAAGATAGAAAGAGGAAAGCTATCTGCCCCGGAGCAGATCCCCAAAGAACATAGAAAGCCCCCAAACATGTAATGGCGGTTAGACAAGAAGAAATACTGACACAGACAGAAAATAGTATGAGCAAACGTTGGGGCCCAAACTTACTAAATAGAAAAGGATAGGAAGGGCACTTACTGTAATCCCAAAAAACCCTGAAAAGCACCAACTCTACTAATTTCAAAAACACCTGAGATCACACAACCTCTACCACCTAAATTAGTTCTCTGGTGTAACCAAAATCAAAACAGCAGCCACTGAAAAAACTGGAAAAAGCAAATGTACAAACATCAGTGGCTGAACTGAACTGAGAGGGCAAAAGCCCCCAGAGGGGACCCCGAAGGCCCCCACAGAAGTGCAGGACAAAATGCAAAAATCAAGCACAAAAACAAAAAGAAGAAAATGTCTTATCTGTAAGCAGGAGATTCAGACACGACACAGCAGGCTGCCAAGGAAACAGGAATCAAGGATTGAGACCAGAACAATTGATCACCGGCAACCCTGATGGGAAGGCGACTCCCTTATATAAGACCAGTCAGTAACACCTGATTCCCAATCCTCACAATCTTCACTGGACAGTCCAGTACCGTTTGTAACCACCAGAGGGAGCCTCTGCTCAGAACTCATTTCCAACCTATTCACAACACCTGTGGTTAAAGTCTGATGATGAGGGTCTGGATTTTGCTCATACCCTTTTTCTGACCCCAGATCCAACATGAAAAAAATTTAGGCATCAGTGCATATGATTTCCTCCTCTGGATTCTGTGAATCTTTGGAGCAGACCTCTGATGCCCATGGAAAAGAATGTGTAAACAGTTCTTCAGACTGTCCCATCTGTGATTCCCCACAGTCTATTGGACGATTGTATACCTGTAGTATACATGTGGTAATTTCCTGAAGAAGAAGTAACTATATACTTCGAAATGCATAGAATAAACCACCATCCTTCATCTATTATGTCTGGATTGATGTCTTAATCAGCAGCATGGGTAATATCCACAATATTTCTTTTACTTTGGTTCTGAAATGGTCACTTGCTGATATTGCTGCTGCAGGTGATATTCTTGCTTTACCAAACGATTCAACAGGTTAGTAGAATCTGAACATATATTGCTATAATCCATTGGATAAGACCCTATTGGTGCTGATTTTTCCTACAGTTCTATCGTTAAACAACAATCTTAGCACAAAAGATTTGCATTAGCAAATAGGGCCTCCTGATTCCTCACTGCAAAACAGTTTTAGCCCAAACGACTTGGATTAGCAATAGAGCCTCCTTTTGAACCCCTATATTAGGCCTAATGATTTGGATTAGCAAATGGGGCCTCCTGACTGCAACAACACAGTTTTACCACACTCTAGTTAGGTGCTGGAAGATCAATTTCACAAAGGACAGGATCCTATCTAACTAAATGACAAGTTCACTTGCAGCAGCAGCAGGAGTAGCTTCTCCGCCCTGTTACACTGGGAAAATTGCGCCATTAAAACAAGATGTCACTTTTTGTATGGACAGGGACATGTGACTTCGGCAGTCAATCACATAAGATCTTTTGTTATGACATTGTGAGTGGTTTATGCACCTTGATTGGCTGCTGGAATTGACACACATTAAGTTATTACAAACATTTAAAAAAAATTAAACAAAAATTATAATCGCCGCGCCTCTAACCTACAGGTGCTTCTCACAAAATTAGAATATCATCAATAATTTAATTTAAAAAAAGTTAATTTATTTCAGTTCTTCAATACAAAAAGTGAAATTCATATATAGAATTATTACAAACAGAGTGATCTATTTGAAGTGTTTATTTCTGTTAATGTTAATGATCATGGCTTACAGCTAATGAAAACCCAAACGTCATTATCTCAGTAAATTAGAATACTTTATAGTACAAGCTTAAAAAATGATTGTAAAATCCCAAATGTTGGTCTACTGAAATGTATAAGAAAAAAAGGGGGGGGAAGCCAGCGCAGCACATGATCAGCATGAAATAATTTAAGTGCATCTGCACATAATTCTAACTGTTTTTTAAAATTGAGACATTTAGCAAATAATTGATCAATTCTTTGAGCTACCCCGCCACGACAAGGCATTCTCATATGGGGCAGTACCTACTCTAAGTTTATCATTTTCACTGTGCCATTGCGGCCTCCTGAATAATTAAAAGCATAACTGCAAAAAACTGTAAAGCAAGACTGCAAAAACTGCAAAAGTACCTGAAGCATAACTGAATCACCCCCGGGTGCCAGTCAGACAGATGCAGGTAAAAGGCCGACCAGGTCCAAGGATGGACATGTCAGATCTGACCTCCACATCCGCCAAACCAGCAACCCCAGATAAAGAGTGAAACAGGCACAGGCACAGGTGCACAATTACATATAGCCTGGGGCAGGGCAGGGCTGCTGTATGTGTGTACAGCAGCCTAAGTCAATTATAAGAAAGAAAAAAAACAGATAAAATAGCATGCATAACCCGGCGCGCACGGCAACCAGTGGTGGTTAGCCACTTACCAATACAAGAAAAAGAGGGGGGGAAGCCAGCGCAGCACATGATCAGCATGAAATAATTTAAGTGCATCTGCACATAATTCTAACTGTTTTTTAAAATTGAGACATTTAGCAAATAATTGATCAATTCTTTGAGCTACCCCGCCACGACAAGGCATTCTCATATGGGGCAGTACCTACTCTAAGTTTATCATTTTCACTGTGCCATTGCGGCCTCCTGAATAATTAAAAGCATAACTGCAAAAAACTGTAAAGCAAGACTGCAAAAACTGCAAAAGTACCTGAAGCATAACTGAATCACCCCCGGGTGCCAGTCAGACAGATGCAGGTAAAAGGCCGACCAGGTCCAAGGATGGACATGTCAGATCTGACCTCCACATCCGCCAAACCAGCAACCCCAGATAAAGAGTGAAACAGGCACAGGTGCACAATTACATATAGCCTGGGGCAGGGCAGGGCTGCTGTATGTGTGTACAGCAGCCTAAGTCAATTGTAAGAAAGAAAAAAAACAGATAAAATAGCATGCATAACCCGGCGCGCACGGCAACCAGTGGTGGTTAGCCACTTACCAATACAAGAAAAAAAGGGGGGGGAAGCCAGCGCAGCACATGATCAGCATGAAATAATTTAAGTGCATCTGCACATAATTCTAACTGTTTTTTAAAATTGAGACATTTAGCAAATAATTGATCAATTCTTTGAGCTACCCCGCCACGACAAGGCATTCTCATATGGGGCAGTACCTACTCTAAGTTTATCATTTTCACTGTGCCATTGCGGCCTCCTGAATAATTAAAAGCATAACTGCAAAAAACTGTAAAGCAAGACTGCAAAAACTGCAAAAGTACCTGAAGCATAACTGAATCACCCCCGGGTGCCAGTCAGACAGATGCAGGTAAAAGGCCGACCAGGTCCAAGGATGGACATGTCAGATCTGACCTCCACATCCGCCAAACCAGCAACCCCAGATAAAGAGTGAAACAGGCACAGGCACAGGTGCACAATTACATATAGCCTGGGGCAGGGCAGGCTGCTGTATGTGTGTACAGCAGCCTAAGTCAATTATAAGAAAGAAAAAAAACAGATAAAATAGCATGCATAACCCGGCGCGCACGGCAACCAGTGGTGGTTAGCCACTTACCAATACAAGAAAAAAAGGGGGGGGAAGCCAGCGCAGCACATGATCAGCATGAAATAATTTAAGTGCATCTGCACATAATTCTAACTGTTTTTTAAAATTGAGACATTTAGCAAATAATTGATCAATTCTTTGAGCTACCCCGCCACGACAAGGCATTCTCATATGGGGCAGTACCTACTCTAAGTTTATCATTTTCACTGTGCCATTGCGGCCTCCTGAATAATTAAAAGCATAACTGCAAAAAACTGTAAAGCAAGACTGCAAAAACTGCAAAAGTACCTGAAGCATAACTGAATCACCCCCGGGTGCCAGTCAGACAGATGCAGGTAAAAGGCCGACCAGGTCCAAGGATGGACATGTCAGATCTGACCTCCACATCTGCCAAACCAGCAACCCCAGATAAAGAGTGAAACAGCACAGGCACAGGTGCACAATTACATATAGCCTGGGGCAGGGCAGGGCTGCTGTATGTGTGTACAGCAGCCTAAGTCAATTATAAGAAAGAAAAAAAACAGATAAAATAGCATGCATAACCCGCGCGCACGGCAACCAGTGGTGGTTAGCCACTTACCAATACAAGAAAAAAAGGGGGGGGGGAAGCCAGCGCAGCACATGATCAGCATGAAATAATTTAAGTGCATCTGCACATAATTCTAACTGTTTTTTAAAATTGAGACATTTAGCAAATAATTGATCAATTCTTTGAGCTACCCCGCCACGACAAGGCATTCTCATATGGGGCAGTACCTACTCTAAGTTTATCATTTTCACTGTGCCATTGCGGCCTCCTGAATAATTAAAAGCATAACTGCAAAAAACTGTAAAGCAAGACTGCAAAAACTGCAAAAGTACCTGAAGCATAACTGAATCACCCCCGGGTGCCAGTCAGACAGATGCAGGTAAAAGGCCGACCAGGTCCAAGGATGGACATGTCAGATCTGACCTCCACATCCGCCAAACCAGCAACCCCAGATAAAGAGTGAAACAGGCCAGCACAGGTGCACAATTACATATAGCCTGGGCAGGCAGGGCAGGGCTGCTGTATGTGTGTACAGCAGCCTAAGTCAATTATAAGAAAGAAAAAAACAGATAAAATAGCATGCATAACCCGGCGCGCACGGCAACCAGTGGTGGTTAGCCATTACCAATACAAGAAAAAAGGGGGGGGGAAGCCAGCGCAGCACATGATCAGCATGAAATAATTTAAGTGCATCTGCACATAATTCTAACTGTTTTTTAAAATTGAGACATTTAGCAAATAATTGATCAATTCTTTGAGCTACCCCGCCACGACAAGGCATTCTCATATGGGGCAGTACCTACTCTAAGTTATCATTTTCACTGTGCCATTGCGGCCTCTGAATAATTAAAAGCATAACTGCAAAAAACTGTAAAGCAAGACTGCAAAAACTGCAAAAGTACCTGAAGCATAACTGAATCACCCGGGTGCCAGTCAGACAGATGCAGGTAAAAGGCCGAACCAGGTCCAAGGATTGGATCATTTTGTAATGTCTCAATTTTAAAAACAGTTAATTTGTCAGAGCCTTAATATTTCATGCTGATCATGTGCGCGCTGCTTCCCCCCCCCTTTTTTACTGAATGTAGTTAGTAAATGCACTAATATTGCTCGGTGGCTTTGCATCAATTATGCATAATGTGCCGTGGCATGGAGGCGATCAGCCTGTGGCATGTGAGGTGTTATGGAAGCCAGGTTCCTTAGATAGCACCTTAGTAGTCTCATGTAGTGGACTGGTGTCATTGTCTCCTCTTGACAATACTCCACAGCTTCATCTGGGTAAGGTCTGCGAGTTTGCTGGTAATCAAGCACAGTCATACGTTGTTTAAACAGTATTGGTGCTTTGTAGTGTGGAAGTGTAACAGGTCTGGGAGGCGAACCTCGAGCTACTATACAAAGGGCGGACCTTGTAAGAGACGGTGGCGACCAGGTGGACGGGCAGGTAGTCACAGCAGATAACAGGGGTAGTTTGGATAACGGCAGGAAGTCGCGCAAGTGACCGAGGCAGTCTCTGGATGAGTGGGCAGGAGGTCACGCAGTGACCGGGCAAGTCTCTGAGAGTGGGCAGGGATCACGGCAATGACGGGCAGTCTCTGGAAGAGTGGGCAGGAGGTCACGGCAAGTGACCGGGCAGTCTCTGGATGAGTGCAGGAGGTCCGGCAAGTGACGGGCAGTCTCGGATGAAGGTAGATACGAACCTGTGATGGCTGAGCCTCCAGGTAGGCTAGCAGGAAGATAGAAGATGAGCGCTCCCAGGTGAGCGAGCGAGAGTCACTGGAATAGCAGAAGATCACGGTACGTGACGGCAGAGCCTCCAGGTAGGCTAGCAGGCAGGTAACAGCTGAGCCCTCCCAGGTGTGCTAGCAGGCAGGTAACAGATGAGCGCTCCCAGGTGAGCGGCGAGAGTCACTGGAATAGCAGAAGATCACGGTACGTGACGGCAGAGCCTCCAGGTAGGCCAGCAGGCAGGTAACAGATGAGCGCTCCCAGGTGAGCTAGCAGGCAGATAACAGATGAGCGCTCCCAGGTGAGCGGGCGAGAGCCACAGGAATAGCAGATCACGGTACGTGACGGCAGAGCCTCCAGGTAGGCCAGTAGGCAGGTAACAGACAGCAACCTGGCAGGAATCAGACAGGTATCTGGCAAGGACCCTGAGGACTGAAGCAGAGTAGTGAACAGTGCAACAACATTGCTCGGGCACCTCCATTTTGGAGGAGGGGCCTTATATAAGGTGAAGTCCTCCGGCCATTGGCCGGGGACTCCTTAGGACGACGCGCGTGGCCCCTTTAAGAGGGAGGGCAACGCCCGCGCGCGCGCCCTAAGCACAGTGGCAGGAAAGGAGCGTGCGCCGCCAGCAGAGCGGCAGGAGGACGCCGGACCTGGAGCAGAGGGGTGAGGGGAACAGCGTCCCTGCCTGGCAGAGGGCAGGGACGCCGACGCCGGCGCTACAGATAGGTGCCAAGTTCTGCTAGAGAATGAACTTTTTGTCTCCAAAAAGGGCAGAGGGAAGCATGAAGTGCTCTAAAATTTCCTGGTAGATGGTTTCGCTGACTTTGTTCTTGATAAAACACAGTGGACCTACATCGACAGATGACATGGCTCCCCAAACCATCACTGATTGTGGAAACTTCAAACTAGACCTCAAACAGCTTAGATTGTGTGCCTCTCCACCCTTCCTCCAGACTCTGAGACCTTGATTTCCAAATGATATTCAAAATTTGCTTTCATCTGAAAACAACATCTTGAACCACTGAGCAACAGTCCAGTTCTTTTTTCCTTGGCCCAGATGAAATGCTTCTGCCGTTGTCTATTGGTCATGAATGGCTTGACACAAGGAATGCAACACTTGTAGCCCATGTCCTGGATACGTCTGTGTGTGGTGGCTCTTGAAGCAGTGACTTCAGCAGCAGTGCACTCCTTGTAAATCTCCCCAAAAATTTTTGAATGGCCTTTTCTTATCAATCCTTTCAAGGCTGTGGTTATCCCAGTTGCTTGTGCGCCTTTTTCTACCACACTTTTTTCTTCCACTCAACTTTCCATTAATATGCTTAATTGCAACACTCTGGAACAGCCAGCTTCCTTAGCAATTACCTCTTAGGATTTACCCTCCTTGTGGAGTGTTTCAATGACTACTTTCTGGACATCTGTCAAGTCAGCAGTCTTCCCAATGATTTTGGAGCCTACTGAAACAGACTAAGGGACATTTTTAAATGCTTAGGAAGCCTTTGCAGGTGTTTTTTGTTAACTATTGAAATTTACTGAGATAGTGACTTTTTGTTTTCATTGTCTGTAAGCCATAATCATCAACATTAACAGAAATAAACACTTCAAATAGATCACTCTGTTTGTAATGACTCTATATAATATATGAATTTCACTTTTGCATTGAAGAACTGAAATAAATTAACTTTTTGATGATATTCTAATTTTGTTAGAAGCACCTGTGGACACACCTGCTCCTCTCATAAAACACATCCCCCTCACCCTTCATACAGCTCCACTATCCTAGGCAAAACAAAATGACCACAAATTCCACAGATTAATAAAGGAGCATTCCGCTCAAACTTTGGAACTTTCCTGAACTTTATAAGGGTTATGTTCAAGGGATAGTAGGTACATAGTCTTAAGCACATTTCCTTCACAGAGAAAAGCATTTTCACTCACATCGTTTCCTTCCACTATAGCCTACTCTTGGCTGGTGATGCAAACTGTTTCGCCCTACTTTCAAACAACCCAGCTTCTAGGCCACAGTCCTGATCAGTGAATTTTTCTCTACTTTCTACGGTTCTTCATCCTATTACTATGGACACCCTGGATCCATCACTCAGGACCTCAACTAGTCATACTCTCAGTCCTCTTAAGTTTCATTACCTTCAGCCCTAGCAAGCTCTCAGTTTTCTTGTGGCACGTTGACTTATCCAAGAACTCCTTTAAGATGGAAGGCCACTCTGTATTGTCGGTAATTGTCTTCAGGGTCTCACTATCCCTGCCTGTACGTTTCTTTGTGCTGTCTGTCACCCCTTGGAAGCACTGCACATTTGTTACTTCTTCAGACTCTTAGTTCTATCTCACACTCACCAGGAAACGCAGTTCTTTCCTTATCACTAAGCCCTCCCACTGTGGGTTAGTCCTAACACTTAGCGACTTCGGACCCTGCTGTCTGTTGCTGGGCAGAACCCCCTTAGGTTACACACTATACATTACATTAACAATACTTATACTATACATTACGCTATCACATCCTACATTACTATAAACTATGCATATTACACTTTTCAATGCTTATCATACTCATCTCCTGCATACTCTTATGCACACTGCTTAAAAAAATAAAGGGAACACTTATACAACAGAATATAACTCCAAGTAAATCAAACTTCTGTGAAATCAAACTGTCCACTTAGGAAGCAACACTGATTGACAATCAATTTCACATGCTGTTGTGCAACTGGAATAGACAACAGATAAAAAATATTGGCAATTTTCAAGACACCCTCAATAAAGGAGTGGTTCTGCCGGTGGGGACCACAGACCACATCTCAGTACCAATGCTTTCTGGCTGATGTTTTGGTCACTTTTGAATGTTGGTTGTGCTTTCACACTCGTGGTAGCATGAGACGGTCTCTACAATACACACAAGAAGCTCAGGTAGTGCAGCTAATCCAGGATGGCACATCAATGTGAGCTGTGGCAAGAAGGTTTGCTGTGTCTGTCAGCGTAGTGTCCAGAGGCTGGAGGAGCTAACAGGAGACAGGACAGTACATCAGGAGATGTGGATCGGGCCGTAGGAGGGCAACAACCCAGCAGCAGGACCGCTACCTCTGCCTTTGTGCAAGGAGGAACAGGAGGAGCACTGCCAGAGTCTTGCAAAATGACCTCCAGCAGGCCACAAATGTGCATGTGTCTGCACAAATGGTTAGAAACCGACTCCATGTGGATGGTCTGAGTGCCTGACATCCACAGATGGGGTTGTGCTCACAGCCCAACATAAGTCTCTTTCAGTTTTTTTCTGTTATGTTATGGTAGCTGAGGAGGCAGGAGCAAAAAACCGCATAGGCAGCCTAACACCAGAGAGGTTGGAAACAAACTGATTTGTTTGCTCTAGGCCAGGTTTGGTCATGATCATGCCGCATAGATATCAACACCACCAAGTATTTCTTGGATTACATTAAGAGACAAAAGGGTTTGCACAAGCCTACATCCACAGATCTGTAGTTAGTTCTCCAAAACATTTGGAACATCTTTCCTGCTGAGTTCCCTTAAAAACTGTAAGTGTACCAAAAGAATTAATGCTATTTTGAAGGTAAAGGGTAGCCAAACCAAATCTTAATTTGATTGAGACTTTTCTTTTATTCACTTTGCATTGTGTTAATTAATAAATTATTGACACATCTATTTTTGAAAATATTCTAACTTTGCAGCATTTTTTCCATATTGGTCTAAAACTTTTAATTGCGCTTTATACCAGATTCATGATGAGACAGGATACAAATTATATGAAAATATGGTATAATACAGAAGGCAGCAAAGCAGCATTACTTTAAAAATGTATGTGAAAATAAGGCAAAAATAATATAGAATGCCCAAATTATTAAAAAAAAACAACCCAAAAGAGTATCAGTGTTATGTAAAGATAGATAGATAGATAGATAGATAGATTATTTGTTTGTTGGAAACAAGCAAACTATTGGAAATTGGACATGGGACTATTTTTAATTATTATTGTCTAACATAAATAAATAGGTCTGACATCTCTATGACAAAAGTGAAAAGTGAGAGAATGGAATTTCACCCATTCCAACCTTCACTTTCCAAGTAAACATAGTGATATATTAAGATCATTGGAAAAAAATATTTGAGCATGGTTAAAATTAATGACAATATTAGTTTAAGGTAAATGTTACAAAGCTAAAAAGAATGTATAATCTAAAACAAAAACAAATCACAACACAATATATAACACAATATATATTCTGTTTTCCATACCTAACTATGAAATATCACAAGGACATGCAGACATGACATTTTTTTGCATCTGCTTTGCCTGAGTGAACAAGAACTGGAACTTACAATCCAGACAATCCAGATCATTTTAGAATTATTCTGTAAAACTCTTTTACCATTTCATCCATTTCTTTTCTGCTTGTGACTAAGTAGCTGCCAAGCAATTTCAGATCCCAAAAAAGAACAGCTGTACTCCTTAAAGTTGGTTTATAAATATTTAACAAATCACCAAATCCAAATAGACAACACAGCCGATCTCGTATAAAAGTGCAAAATAGCACTTGGACACAGCAACTTTCTCACAAATATAAGAAAATCATCAGGTATAGATGACATATGAAATGTTTCTCCTGCTATGTCTATATGGGTTTTACAGCAATACAAATTCATCTGATACCATTAGAAATAGCAATGCATAAAACATCTTGGAATAAAATCATTTTACTGTATCATCTGTAGCAGCGGGGATGAAGGTGCCTATATAACAGCTTCCTGCTTCTATTTCTAAATGTTAGTGTACGATAATTACTTACTCACCAAAAAAATGACAGGACGTTGACCCTGTAGACTTATTGAATTCTCACTGCTGTGCCTTCAGGCCATATTGAGGGTTATTCAATTTTGCCTGAGGAGGACATTCTATTATGAGAAATGAGTCAAGGAGCCATCCTCTGTGATTGCCCACCAAAACTATTATCACAGCGTAGAGAGGGGCATCAAAAGCGAGTGGATGGACAAGACAACACTGATCTCGATTACCCAGGGACATGATACAATTTACATTACTTGAAGCAATATGACAGAGGACAATCAGCCCAGGGAATAAGGCTGGAGGCACAGGCTAGCCAGATCTGAACAGTGCTACAGAAGCTAATTGCGTATTCTGCTTCTAGCCCTTTCCAATAAGAACTGATTGCATTCATCTGTAATTGTGAGAATAACTTTACATTTTTAAACACTTCAGTACATACAGTTAGAAATTGGAAAAAATTTAGGTAACAGAATTTTTATTACATTTTGCTAGTCAGCTTTATTGTCTTTGAAATACCAACATTTCTAGATATGGTGAAATAACTTCTATAAGCTGCTTGCAAAGTCCCAGGATTAGGTATTGATTCTATTGCTGTGTTTCAGTTTTTCTATGTGCCTATGTGATTTTAGGAAAAATTCAAAATCATATATATTAGTAAGCACAAAATAAACAACATAAAAAATATGAAAATGTATTACATTTGTAAGTTTTGAATTATTCTATGAAACAAGCAGAAGCCTGTAAATTATATAATGTAGCAAAATTCAAAGAAGTCCTCAATGAACATTTTTTTACTAATTTTGTGTATATGTGCATGTCGTGTAGTGTCTGTTTTAATATACTCAGCTACCGCTGCCTTCTGTGGAATCCAGCACTATTTCGTTCCTCTTCTGAGTGACGTCACCGTTCTGCACACTATCCCGATCACTATATGGTTTATGTGAAATGGAAGTCTCTTTTAAAATGTAAGTCTATGGAGTCTCATTTTGATGCTCCATAGGCTTACATTGTAAAAAACAGCTGTGGGTCACACAGTGAGCAGTGTGACCCAGAGAGTCTGAAGAATGGTGACATCATTCAAAAGAAAACCAGAGTGGCAATGTATACTGGAGAAGACAGCGAAAGGAGAGTATTAACACACACACCACACTGCATACACATACTGTACACATAGAATTAGCAAAAAAAAATTAATGGGAGGACTTAAAAGAGTTGAGCTTAAGGGATCAGATAGCTTTCTATCAATTTGGGCACTAGCAGTACCACTTGAAAAGAAAAGATTTTCTTTTAAGAAAAAATGTCACCATGCTCCAGTGATAATCCTTGAGTCAGATGCATCTGACTATCATGGGCTCAATTTCAAAATAGGTAATGTTAGCCTTCAGTAAATATTTATCAACATCTTACCCCTTAGGCTGTGTGCACACGTTGCGGATTTAGATGCGGATCCGCAGCATTTTTGGACGTGCAGATAAGCATCAAATCCACAGTGTAGTGCCCAGTCAATGTAAGCCTATGGGAAATGGAGATTTGTTGTGCACATGCTGCAAAAAAAACCGCACGGATTCGCAGCGTTTTATTTTCTGCATCATGTCAATTCTTTGTGCGGATCTGCAGCGTTTCTGCAACCATTGACTTGCATTGAGTTGGGCACATCAGCAGCAAAACCACAGGTGTAAAAAAGATCTGTGGATTTGCTGCGGATGAAACGCTATGGATCGGGAGGGGAGAAGTGTGTGGGTGAAGTGTGGACGATGACTATGTGCGTGTATGGTGTGTGCGGGGCACTGCGTGTATGTCTGTGTGTGTCTGTGTGTGTGCGTGTGTGTGTCCCTGTGTGTGTGCGTGTCTGTGTAGGCATCCATTGTCTGATAGGACTACTGCTCCCATCCGGCAACGAATGCTCACAGTGACAGCATTGCCAATGATGGGAAAGTAGTCCCACCAGACAATGGTTATGATCAGTAGTAAAAAAAAATGCATACAGAACATACATTACATATAGTACAGACCAAAAGTTTGGACACACCTTCTCATTCAACGATTTTTCTGTATTTTCACGACTATGAGAATTGTAGAATTACGCTGAAGGCATCAAAACTATGAATTAACACATGTGGAATTTTACATTACACTTTACAAAAAATTGTGAAACAACTGAAAATATGTCTTATATTCTAGGTTCTTCAAAGTAGCCATCTTTTGCTTTGATTACTGCTTTGCACGCAGAAAAGGTGAACGGATGGACTCTACATGCCTGGTTGCCACCGTGAAGCATGGAGGAGGAGGTGTGATGGTGTGGAGGTGCTTTGCTGGTGACACTGTTGGGGATGAGGGCGTCGCGTGGATGAGGCGTGCAATAAAAATATGAAAACCTTGTTGTGTTTTATTTCAATAAAATACTTTATTCTTATGTGTGTGTGTTTTTTTAACCCTTTCATACGATAAGATTAATAATGGTTAGGTGTCTTATTGACGCCTCTCCATTATTAACCGGGCTTAATGTCAACTTACAATAAAAAGGTGACTTTAACCCCTTATTACCCCATATGCCACCACTACACGGCAGTGGGAAGAGAGGGGCTAAGTGCTGGAATTGGTGCATCTTACAGATGCGCCATTTCTGGGGCGTCAGCGGGATGGTGTTTGAAGCCACGAAGTGGCCAATATCCATGGCCCCTTCCTAGGCTATGAATATCAACCCGCAGCTGTCTGCGTAGCCTTTCTGGCAATTAATTATAGGGGACCCCACGTCATTTTTTTGGGGGCTCCTCTATATTAATAGCCAGTAAAGGCTATGCAGACAGCTGTGGGCTGATATTCATAGCATGGGAAGGGGCCATGGGTATTACCCCCTCCCCAGGCTATAAAACTTCGGCCTCCAGTTGCTGGCTTTCCCTCTCTGGGCTTGAAAATTGCGCAGAAGCCCATTTTTTTTCCATTTTTTTTAAATTAAACAGATATTGCGCTTAAGGCCGGGGTCACACTTTACGAGAAACTCACACGAGTACCGCACCTCAATACTCTCACTGCCGCCATCATTCGGGACTGGAATGTGTGGCTGCATGTATTTCTATGCAGCTTAACACTCTGGTCCGAGTGCCGGCGGCAGTGCCGGGTATTGAGGTGCGATACTCATGAGAGTATCTCGCAAGTGTGACCCCGGCCTAACGCAGATTTTTTCTATCTATAGATATATCTATCTATCAATACATATATCTATCGGTATACAGATATATCTATAGATAGATATATCAATAGATCTATGTATCTATCTATCTATAGATATATCTATGTATCTATCTATAGATATATCTATGTATCTATCTAACTATAGATATATCTATGTATCTACAGTACGGACCAAAAGTTTGGACACACCTTTTAATTCAAAGATTTTTCTGTATTTTCATGACTATGAAAATTGTACATTCACACTGAAGGCATCAAAACTATGAATTAACACATGTGGAATTATATACTTAACAAAAAAGTGTGAAACAACTGAAAATATGTGTTATATTCTAGGTTCTTCAAAGTAGCCACCTTTTGCATTGCTTACTGCTTTGCATATTCTCTTGATGAGCTTCAAGAGGTAGTTACCGGAAATGGTTTTACCTTCACAGGTGTGCCCTGTCAGGTTTAATAAGTGGTATTTCTTGCCTTATAAATGGGGTTGGGAGCATCAGTTGTGTTGTGCAGAAGTCTGGTGGATACACAGCTGATAGTCCTACTGAATGGACTGTTAGAATTTGTATTATGGCAAGAAAAAAGCAGCTAAGTAAAGAAAAACAAGTGGCCATGATAGATAGATAGATAGATAGATAGATAGATAGATAGATAGATAGATATTTGAAAAAAGAACTGGAACAGCACAGTGATACAGCAGTGGGTGCAAGGCCTCTTCAGCAATAATCCAATACTTGCCAGTTTCAATAAATCATGAAAAAAGGGCAGCACTCCATAGATTTTTCAAGAAAAAAGTGGATTTTAATCAGACCCACATAGTATGGCAACGTTTCGGCTCCATGAGCCTTCCTCAAGGCTTGAGGAAGGCTCATGGAGCCGAAACGTTGCCATACTATGTGGGTCTGATTAAAATCCACTTTTTTCTTGTAAAATCTATGGAGTGCTGCCCTTTTTTCATGATTTAGATAGATAGAAGGAATTAGATAGATAGATAGATAGATTATAGATAGATAGATATGGGATAGATCTATCTATCTATCTAATATCTATCTATCTATCTATACTATCTATCTATCTATCTATCTATCTATCTATTATCTATTATCTATCTATTATCTATCACTATCTATCTATCTATCTATCTATCTATCTATCTATCCTTATCTATCTATCTATCTATCTATCTATCTATCTATCATCTATCTATCTATCTATCTATGTATTATCATCTATCTATCTATCTATCTATCATATCTATCTATCTATCTATCTATCTATCTATCTATCTATCTATCTATCTATCTATCTATCTATCTATCTATCTATCTATCTGTCTATCTGTGTGTGTAATGGAGCATGGTTGGACAAATGTAAAAGAGGTTGGACAAGAAATTACATCACAAATCTTTCATTTTGTTAAATAACATCTTTATTTAGCTTGCAAAAACGCATACAAATCTGCATGAAAAAAACGCATGAAAATCTGCATCAAAAACGCATCAAATCCGCATCTGCGTTTTCTGCCAAGAGGTGCAGATTCTGTGCAGAAAATTCCGCAGCCTAAACTGCAACGTGTGCACATACCCTTAAGTCATCTCTCTGACAGTGTCTATACATATTGTTGTCTTCCTTTCTGCGAATCACTTTATTCACTGGTTTTTTTTCAATAACACATCTCTGCATAAGATTTTTACATGACAATTTCTAACTTTGAAGAATCATATGCAGCCCCTTAAAGACACAAAAATTATTTTAAATTCTGCTGGATTTCAGAACATTCAATCCAAATCATCAATCTTTACCTGGGATTTCACTGTTTAACACTGTCATCCTGTTTATTTCCATTCCTACTAAACTTAATTCAGATGTATTGTTCTTTTTGGTCAAAACCTAGCTTCCTATTCACTTGAGAAAAAGAACTCTATGACTCACAATCTATTGATACTCTCATGATTTTCAAAATGTATGAAAACCTTGGCAAATCCAGTTCATATAAGACAGTCAAACAAGAGTACAGAATCTACCAGTACCTCTATAAAATAATGGAGTGTTCCATTTCTTTTAACTTCTGCTAACTTTTGTTGCCGTTGTAGTAGAGACATTGGCTCAATCTTACGTTTGCCCCTTTCTCAAACTCTTGTGGCAGGCTGGCATCTGTTGTTCTTTACCACATAACTTTGGCAAAAGACTGTCTTCCTTTTTTTCCTTGCATTGAGGCTATGTGCACACATATGAGAATTGCCGCAGAAATTTCCACCACAATCCCACACCTCCCTGCCGCGGGAAATACGCATTTTATAGGTATACGTATTCCCGCCAGAAACTAGCGTTTTGCAAGCGTAAATAGCTTGTAGAATGCTAGCGTTTTCCAAGCGATCTGTAGCATCGCTTGGAAAACTGATTGACAGGTTGGTCACACGAGTCAAACATAGTGACAAGTGAGAACAACTTTTTACTATTGATGCCGCCTATGCCGCATCAATAGTAAAAAGATCTAATGTTAAAAATAATAAATCGTGATATTCTCACCTTCCGGCGCCCCCGCAGCCTTCCCGCCTCTCAGCGACGCTCCCGGCCACTCCCGTTCCCAGGGATGCTTAGCAACAATGACCCCAGATGATGTAGCATCACGCGAGACCGCTACGTCATCTGGGGTCATCGTCGCTAAGGACGCCTGGGAAGGGGATTGACCGGGAGCGTCGCTGAGAGGCGGGAAAGCTGCGGGGGCCGCCGGAAGGTGAGAATATCACAATTTATTATTTTAATTATTTTTTTAACAGGGATATGGTACCCAGGGCCTGGAGGAGAGTCTCCTCTCCTCCAGACCCTGGGTACCATCGGCACATGAGCCACTCACTTTGTGCATGGTGGGCATAGCCACATGCGGAAAGTAAGCGGTTCAATGCATTCCTATGGCGATGGAATCGCCGCGATTCCGGAAAAAGAATGAACATGCAGCATGTGCACAAAAATTGCGGAATGCATTCTACTAATAGGATGCTTAATGCATGCGCTTTTTCAGTGTTTTTGAGGCGGAAAACCGCCGCAAAACCGCCGTAAAAATGTGAAAAATCCTCAACGTGTGCACATAGCCTAATTTGAGCTTCCAACTCCTCTTTTAGCCAAGCCAAAGGGGATCTCATCAATTACTGACAGTAGCAAAATTCCTAATCCCACTAAATTACAGAAGTGAAGATACTTCTACAGACATTTGTGGTACAACAAAGCAGACACCATCTGTAGAATTGAAGCCTTAGCTAGATGAGAGGATAGAAATCATGCTAGTCTTGAATCCTTGAGAGCTTTCATGGAAGTAACTCACTCCATTTCTTATTCTCACTCACCATTCATGCCTCTTTATTACCCTAAAATCCTTAAAAATCTCACAGAAATCAAGGCGCCATCTCCTGACTCGTCTAATCCCGTCTGACCACATATCCTGCCTGAGAAGTTATTATGCTTTTTATCCCTTCACATAGAACTGTGCAAATAGTTTCCTACCTTTTTCTGATTACTTCTCTCTTAGATCTTTAACAAAATGCTTTGCGTTTGGGCCTCTGGGGCCCTTAGCAATGTATGATTATTATTTGTTTACTAAAGTTCTCCACGTTGTGCATTTTTAAGCAGCCCATCTAAAATGTTACTATATATATTTTTAATATATAGTAACTGCACCTGATTGCCTCTGCTCTGCTGCCAATCCTTCCACTTTTGAGACCGGTATCTTATGCTCTTTGTGTCCAAAATGGTCATGTCAGTGGTTTGTGCCTACCGCTATGGGGATGTATAACAATTCACTAAGGGTGAAAGATGACTACGACCTAGGACTGGCGCACTAATGGAAATGATAAGAGATTTGTGTACCTTTGTTTGTTACGTATTGTGGTTAGTCATGTGCAAATCTGTGTCTAGTAATTACTCTATGTAATGCTGTTTGTAATAGTTTGTTTGTAATGCTGTTGTAACGCTGCTGTGATACCATAATTTCCCTCGGGATCAATAAAGTGTATCGTATCGTATTGTATCGTATGGGATCAATGTAGCAAGTCTGAAATATACCTTCACGCCTGCCTTTACATTTCTGTGGAAGAAACCATGGATGCAACAATGACAATGGTTCTGTGTCCATCCTGAGGAAGAGAAATCTGATCCTGTTAACTGCCATTTCTTAATTACATTTCAAACTGAGGCAAGGGCAACTTGAAAACACCTTCACCATTCATTTCATTTTCAGAGTTCTAGGCAGTTGCTTAGAAAAACTCATGGCTGCTGTTTTATGCCACAAGGTTAAAGGAGGCTCAGTTTTATAAACAGTAGCTGGTAAATTTGCATCATATGACCTTTCCTAATAATGATAGTGAATAAGCCATAATCCAAACAGGGTAATTTAGGTCTAAACCTTAAATATTTTTTATTATTATTATTATTATTATTATTAATAATAATAATTTTTGGCCTGAAATACAAAGATGTGTCACTTTTAACTCTAGGCCTTCTAGTAATCATTTCATCTTCAACTTGCTTAACTGTTCACAACAACAGTAATTTTGACCAGTGGTGTCCAAACTTTTTCACACCTCTGTATATGTCCCCCATCCTGGTATATATGTCCCCTGTTCTGGGCCTCTTCCTGGTATATCTCCCATACTGGTAAATATATCCCCATTCTGTCACTCCTTGTGATATACAAGTTCCCCATCCTGGAATATATGTCCCTTATCCTTGGCTACTTCCTGGCAAATAAGCCCCCCATCTTGGGACCCTTCCTAATATATATGCCCCCAATCCTGGATTGCTTCCAGCTATATATGTGTCCCCATCCTGGTATATATGTCCCCCGTTCTGGGCCTCTTCCTGGTATATCTCCCATACTGGTAAATATATCCCCATTCTGTCACTCCTTGTGATATATAAATTCCCCATCCTGGAATATATGTCCCTTATCCTTGGCTACTTCCTGGAAAATATGCCCCCCATCTTGGGCCCCTTCCTGATATATATGCCCCCAATCCTGGATTGCTTCCAGCTATATATGTGTCCCCCATCCTGGTATATATACTTCATTCGGATATATATGTGTTAGGCACCAGGATTCTCCCACTGCACAGGGTAGATCCCAAGCCTTGTCTGCCTCAAAGGTCTCCCAGGTCCTGCTCAGCATAGACATCGGTCCCAGGGTCTAGTTCAGGCTCGGGGTGTGCACTTGGTTACTGCTGGCTCTCCTGCCAATACCTTAGTAACCAATGTTATTCAGGGACAGTCCAGTGCTCTGGAGTCTAAGTCTGGAGATCACCATACTGAGCATGTCCGTGATCTGGCATCTTCTCATTGGTGGTCGGACTTCAGCTGCTCTGGTGTTGTGGCAGTACCGGATTGGCCAACAGGCAAGGTCCTGTCTGACTGGACATGACCCTAAGGTATAAAAGGTTCTCAGAGGCGCTCGCCGGCACGCTAGTATTTTTCATGTGTGGTTATGTGTATGAAGGCTTTACCACTCTAACTGTATGTGCTATTTGTCCATTTAGCTTGGGACTGAACTAGTAGGTAGGCAACTAGCGTCAATGGGGGCAATTAGGCGCTAGGCATAGCATCCGGATTTCATGGAGCATGTCCAACCCATAGTCAGGACTTTATATTCAGAGCCTGTTTTGTTACCGTGTGCTATTGAAACGGTTCTGTTGCAGAGTGGGTTCAGTCCATGTGCTTTGTCCTGTGACAGTTAACAGGACTTAGTACTCGTTTGTTCCATTCCTCTTTATGGAGTAACAGGGCCAGGAACTCTGGTATTCATTTTCTCTGAGTGACTTTAACTCAGTGAGTACGAGCATTTGCTCGCTGTGTGCACCACCATTGTTCACACTAGCAGCAGTTTTACATCTCTGCACGGTGGACCCCAGGTTGCGATTGCACTCTATCATTTACTTTATTTAGTGCAATCCATCAACCCTTAACAATATGTCTCTCATCCTGGTATATATCTCCCATCCTGTGTTCTTTCCTGGTATATATGTCCCTATGCTGTTATATATATGCTTGTGAGGGAAACGTGAAGGATCCACACTGCTCCACCCCATCTGATGTCAATATTACATCAGCTGGATCGCGTGGTAAGGTCTCCCCACTTGTACCAATGTGAAATTCCACACCCCTTAGGGACACATAAGGTCAGCTTGGCATAGTTTGCACATATACTCTCTTGTTATTGTCCACACAGGCCCAGGGAAGCATGGGGAGTGAGAGAAGGTGGCCCACGTAGTCGCTGACATAGCACCACACTCGTCCACAACCCTGACAAGCTGAAAGGGCCCCTTTTACTAGCTCCAGTGAAATAGGACCTTATCAGCCTGGTAGGACTGCCACCATCATTCGATTTATGCCTGGTCCATTAACAGGGTTATATTGAGCGAGGGATCCCCAGTAGCATGTGAGATTAGGGCGAGAAACGGACATATGGATTTGTGGACTGAGATAAAAGAGCAGTCCAAGGTTAAATTATATATTTAATTGCCTTAAGGGCACACTAGACAAAACATTATATATACACAATGGTTACACATACAGTGGGTATGGAAAGTATTCAGACCCCTTTAAATTTTTCACTCTTTGCTTCATTGCAACCATTTGGTAAATTCAAAACAGTTCATTTTTTTTCTCACTAATGTACACTCAGAACCCCATCTTGACTAGAAACAGAAATGTAAAAATTTTTGCAAAAATGAAAAAGTGAAATATCACATGGTCATAAGTATTCAGACTCTTTGCTCAGTATTGAGTAGAAGCACCATTTTGAGCTAGTACAGCCATGAGTCTTCTTGGGAATAATGCAACAAGTTTTTCACACCAGGATTTGGAGATCCTCTGCCATTCTTCTGTGCAGATCATCTCCAGTTTCCTCAGGTTGGATGGTGAACGTTGGTGGACAGCCTTTGTTATTTTAGCTGTGTACTTAGGGTAATTGTCTTGTTAGAAGATGAACCTTTGGCCAAGACTGAGGTCCAGAGTGTTAGGGTTCGAGTTCCCGCTGCTGCACAAGGGGAGTCTCAAACCAGTCCTGCTGCAGTCCCCCATCCATCTCTGGCTGCAGTGGAGCCTGCTCAGCAAAGACGTCGGTCCCAGCGTCTCGCCCGGTCTAATACTGTGCAGAGACTTGCTGCTGCCTCTTCAGGTTCTGCTATTGTAGCCAGTACTGGTCAGCGGCGAGCAGACGTCTTTAGGTCTAAGTCCTTTGTTGCTTCATCTGAGCATGCCCAGGGCAAGATCTCCCATTGGAGATCAGGGGTCACATGCTCAGATACAGCTGTCATTCCTATTGGTCCTTCAGGAAGGTCCTCTGGCTGTTGATGTTCTGAAGCAGCTTCCCATTAGTCCTTCCTGGAAGGTCTTTTTCTCGTGGCTGCTATAAAAGGGTGTCCTTAATGCACGGCCGTGCGCTAGTATCAAATCTGTTACGTGCTTGCGCCAGTGTGGTCATTTATGCATGTGGTTAGGTCTGGCTCAAATAAGCCCCTAGAATACCGGCACCTCCGGTGAGGAGATTGTATGCACGTGTTCAGGGCTCGGCTGAAAACGCCATTAGAATACCGGCTACTCCGGTGAGGAGATTATTGCTTGTGTTCTGACTGCATGATCACGGACTGCTATCCGCACAGCAGATAATTGTGTACCTGGACCCAGTAGGGTTCTCGGCGACTCTGTGACACAACAGGGTTCGCTGTAAAACGCTAGTCAGCGCCCTAGTGTTTTACTTTGTGGCATTCCCGCTAGCAGCTCTGTGGATTAACAGAGTTTGCACTAACTGCCACAGCGCGCTACGGCGTTTATTTTAGCGACTCTGCGGGATAACAGACTTCGCTACTTACGCCATCTTACTAGCAGCAGTCTCTGCCTACACGGTGGACCCCGGGCTGCGAACGCACCTCTCTACATCTTATATTCGGTGCCTTCCGCATACCCTAACATAATACTAGTGCCAGGGTCTGGCTAGTAAAATGGCGGATGAACAGTGTTTACAGCTGTACATCCAGCAGCTGGAGGGTAGGTTGGCGGCTCTTAAGGGCACAACCTCAGCTGTGGATGTTACCACAGTCGCTGTTCAGGCTGCTAGCGTAGCTGCAGCCAGTTTGTCCTCTGCCACCTCTGCCCCTACATTGTCCCACCTCCTGCTTCCAGACAAGTTTGCTGGTGACAGCAAGCAAGGTCGGGGATTCGTGAGCCAGTGCTCCATACACCTCGAGCTTCTGGTTGCACGTTTCCCCACGGATCGGGGACAAGTGGGCTTTGTGATAGCTCTTCTGTCAGGCAGAGCGTTGGAGTGGGCAACGCTGCTGTGGGAGAGCGACGACCGTGTGGTGCAGAGCGCTTCTCGTTTTCTGGAGGCTCTGAAAAAGGTTTTTCTAGGACCTCAGGTCACCCACGATACGGCGTTCCAACTGCTGGCAAGTACCCAGGGTTCGGCTTTGGTCAGCCATTTTGCTGTCCAATTTCGGACTCTGACCTCGGAATTAGAGTGGCCAGATAAAGTCTTCATTCCCGTGTTCTGGAAAGGACTGGCGGGTCATGTGAAAGACGCCTTGGCTACCAGGGAGATTCCTGCCACACTGGAGAAGCTTATCGCTATTTCCACCCGCGGCGACCTCCATTTCTACGAGCGGAGGCTGGAACGTGCCCAGTGTAGGCAGAGGGTTCGGTTGGCTCCTACCTTCGCCACCCCTCTGGAGTCGCCCGTTCAGGCGCCCGACATTCAGGAGGTTGCTCCTACGGGATCTAAATCTCGGGTCACTCGTCCATCCCCGATTTATTATATTTGCCAGCAGCAGGGACATTTTGCCAACCGATGTCCACAGCGGTTGAATAAACGGTCGCGCCCAGTAACCGTAGGAACAGGGTCACTGGACGCCATGAGTTTTGCCCCTAAAGTGCTCCTTAAGGGGATAATTACCCACGGTTCTACCACCCTACCCGTCAAGCTATGTGTGGATTCTGGGGCAGAGGGGAAATTTATGTCGTCCTCCTTTGCTTCTCGCCACACCATGCCTTTGGTGTTGCTGGCTGAACCAGTGTCTGTACGGGTGTTGAACAGAGCAATTCTGCGCACACAGATCACCCATCAGTCTGTCCCACTCACCTTGTCTATGTCTCCTTCCCATCAGGAGAATATATCATTTTTTATCCTCCCTGAGGGTATAGATGAGGTTTTGTTGGGATTACCCTGGCTCCGCCACCACTCTCCCCATATTGAGTGGTCTTCAGGGAGAATTCTGGGTTGGGGTAATTTATGTAAAGGCAGATGCATTAGGGACAGCGTGCAGGTCACCACCACTGAGATACCCATAGACCTCTCTCCTCTTCCCAAGGTCTATTGGTCCTATGCCGACGTTTTCTCGAAGAAGGCTGCGGAGACTCTTCCGCCTCATCGCCCCTGACTGTCCTATCAACCTCTTGCCTGGAGCTGAGCCTCCTAGAGGAAGGGTTTATCCCCTCTCTCTTCCTGAGACAGAGGCCATATCCCAATATATTCAGGAGAACTTGGCAAGGGGATTCATTAGGAAGTCGGTGTCACCAGCGGGATCGGGGTTCTTCTTTGTGCAGAAGAAGAACGGAGAATTACGTCCATGCATTGATTATAGGGGTCTCAACGCTATCACCGTGAAAAATAAGTATCCTTTGCCGCTAATCTCTGAGCTCTTTGACAGACTTTGGGGAGCAAGGGTATTTACTAAGCTAGACCTGCGGGGTGCGTATAACCTGATTCGCATCCGTGAGGGGGACGAATGGAAGACGGCATTCAACACCAGGGATGGGCATTACGAATATCTGGTAATGCCCTTTGGCCTCTGTAATGCCCCAGCTGTCTTCCAAGATTTTGTGAATGACATCTTCCGGGATATGTTGACCACCTTGGTGGTAGTCTATCTGGATGACATTCTCATCTTTTCTCCAGATATGTCCTCCCACCGTAGAGATGTCAGCAAGGTCTTTGACCTCTTGCAAGCAAATTCCCAATATGCGAAGTTGGAGAAGTGCATGTTTGAGCCTTTCCTAGGCTATATCATCTCCACCCAGGGATTGGCTATGGATCCTTCCAAACTACAGGCTGTAATGGATTGGCAAGAACCCTACTCCCTTAAAGCGGTGCAGCGCTTTATGGGGTTCATCAACTACTATCGCCAATTCATTCCCCACTTCTCTACTTTGGTAGCTCCCTTGGTAGCCCTCACCAAGAAGGAAGCTAATCCCAAGTTATGGTCAGAGGAGGTCTCCAAGGCCTTTACTTCAGTTAAATCTCATTTTGCTAGCGCTCCCATCTTACATCGCCCCGATGTTGATAAGCCTTTTATATTGGAGGTAGATGCCTCATCCATTGGTGCTGAAGCAGTCCTCTTCCAAAAGGATGTTCAAGGTTGGAAACATCCTTGCTTCTTCTTTTCCAAGACCTTCACACCAGCAGAGAGGAATTATTCCATTGGGGACAGGGAGTTACTAGCCATGAAGTTGGCCTTTTCCGAGTGGAGACATTTCCTGGAGTGGTCTCGTTTTCCCTTTCAAGTTTTTACTGACCACAAAAACTTGGTTTATTTACAGACTGCCCAGCGGCTAAATTTTCGCCAGGTCAGATGGTCCTTGTTTTTCTCCCGGTTCCATTTCACCCTCCATTTCCTCTCCGGTGAGAAGAACATTCGTGCCGACGCTCTGTCTCGCTCCGTGGTGTCCTCTGAAGAGGTGGGGAGGAGCCTCGGCTGATTGTCCCCACAGAGAGCCTAAGAACGGTGGCCCCGGTTTCGCTTGAGTCTGTGCCTCCGGGCAAGACTTTTGTGCCCACCAATTTGCGACCGGAGGTACTCTCTTGGGCACATTCGTCCAGGGTGGGTGGAAATTTTGGGACAAAGAGGACATCTGAGTTGCTGGCGAGGACATATTGGTGGCCACATATGGTCCGTGACGTCAGGGAATATGTTCAGGCGTGCGTCTCCTGCGCCAAGAATAAGTCCCCTCGACAACGGCCAGCTGGGCTACTTTTCCCTCTACCGGTGGCAGACAGGCCTTGGGAGATGGTCGGGATGGATTTTGTGGTGGGTTTATCCAAGTCTCGGGGCTGCACCATCATCTGGGTGATAACCGACCACTTCTCCAAAATGTTAAACTTGGTGCCGTTACCACGGTTACCGTCTGCACGGGCCTTGGCAGCATTATTCATTAGGCATATTTTCTGCCTATACGGTATGCCAGACAAAATTGTCAGTGATCGAGGTCCCCAGTTTGCGTCTCGGTTCTGGAGAGAGCTGTGTCGTTTACTCTGCATTGATTGAATCTCTCTTCTGCATACCAATCCCGAGACGAATGGGTTGGTAGAGAGGGCCAACCAGACCTTGGTCACATACTTGCGACATTTTGTCTCTGCCAGTCAGGATGACTGGGCATCCTTGCTACCGTGGGCTGAGTTTGCTCTAAACAATGCTGTGGCTGACTCCACCGGACAGACCACATTCCTCCTGAACTACGGATCCGCATCCGCGGGTACCAGTGCCCATGCCCGTGTCTTCCGCCGATTCCAGGGTGGCACACTGGGCTGTGGAGGCACGGGACATTTGGGACCGCACCCAGGATGCCATTCAGGCCTCCAAAGAGAGGATGAGGTCTTCGGCCGATGCCCATCGGCGACCCGCTCCTACATTTGCTCCGGATGACCTAGTGGGGCTCTCTGCCTGAAACATCAGGCTACGTGTAGAGTCCACCAAGTTGGCACCTCGCTTTTTGGGTCCCTTTAAAGTTCTTGAGCAGGTGAACCCGGTGGTTTACCGCCTAGCCCTTCCGCTTTGGTATCACCGACACCTTTCACGTGTCCCTCCTGAAACCCGTGGCCATTTCCCAGTTTTCCGAGTCATCTGCCGGGACATCGGGTTCATCTACCGACGATCATGAGGTGAACGCCATTGTTGGGTGCAAGGTGGTACGAGGCAAAAAATTTTATTTGGTGGAGTTATGGGCCTGAGAATAGGTCCTGGGAGCCTGCCGAGCATGTTCACGCTCCGCATGTCATCGCTGCCTTTGAGCGCAGCGAGGTCCAAAGAAGGGGGGCCCTAGGATCCCGCTGCTGCACAAGGGGAGTCTCGAACCAGTCCCACTGCGGTCCCCCATCCATCTCCGGCTGCAGTGGAGCCTGCTCAGCAAAGACGTCGGTCCCAGCGTCTCGCCCAGTCTAATACTGTGCAGAGACTTGCTGCTGCCTCTTCAGGTTCTGCTATAGTAGCCAGTACTGGTCAGCGGCGAGCAGACGTCTTTAGGTCTAAGTCCTTTGTTGCTTCATCTGAGCATGCCCAGGGCAAGATTTCCCATTGGAGATCAGGGGTCACATGCTCAGATACAGCTGCCTCTCCTATTGGTCCTTCAGGAAGGTCCTCTGACTGTTGATGTTCTGAAGCAGCTTCCCATTGGTCCTTCCTGGAAGGTCTTTTTCTCGTGGCTGCTTTAAAAGGCTGTCCTTACCGCACGGCCGTGCGCTAGTATCAAATCTGTTATGTGCTTGAGCCAGTGTGGTCATGTGTGCATGTGGTTAGGTCTGGCTGAAATAAGCCCCTAGAATACCGGCACCTCCCGTGAGGAGATTGTATGCACGTGTTCAGGACTCGGCTGAGAACGCCATTAGAATACCGGCTACTCCGGTGAGGAGATTATTGCTTGTGTTCTGACTGCATGATCACGGACTGCTATTAGCACAGCAGTTAATTGTGTACATGGACCTAGTAGGGTTCTCAGCGACTCTGTGACGCAACAGGGTTCGATGTAAAACACTAGTCAGCGCCCTAATGTTTTACTTTGCGGCTCACTGAAGTTAAGTGAGTTCGCACTTTTCGCCATATAGCGCTGTGGCATTCCCGCTAGCGGCTCTGTGGATTAACAGAGTTCGCACTAACTGCCACAGCGCGCTACAGCGTTTATTTTAGCGACTCTGCGGGATAACAGAGTTCGCTACTTACGCTATCTTACTAGCAGCAGGCTCTGCCTGCACGGTGGACCCCAGGTTGCGAACGCACCTCTCTACATCTTATATTCGGTGCGTTCCGCAGACCCTAACACAGAGCACTCTGGAAGAGGTTTTCATCCAGGATATCTCTGTACTTGGCCGCATTCATATTTCCTTCAATTGCAATCATTCATCCTGTTTGTGCAGCTGAAAAACACCCCCCATAGCATGATGCTGCCACCACCATGTTTTACTGTTGGGATTGTATGGGGCAGGTCATGAGCAGTGCCTGGTTTTCTCCACACATACCGCTTAGAATTATCATCAAAAAGTTCTATCTTCATCTCATCAGACCATAGAATCTTATTTCGCATAGTCTGGGAGCCCTTTATGTGTTTTTTAGTAAACTCTGTGCGGGCTTTCATATGTCTGGCACTGAGGAGAGGCTTCCGTCGGGCCACTCTGCCATAAATACCTGACTGGTGGAGGGCTGCAGTGATAGATGACTTTGTGGAACTTTCTCCCATCTCCCTACTGCATTTGTGGAGCTGAGCCACAGTGATCTTGGGGTTCTTCTTTACCTCTCTCACCAAGGCTCTTCTCACATGATTGCTCAGTTTGGCTGGAAGGCCAGGTCTAGGAAGACTTCTGGTGGTCCCAAACTTTTTCTATTTAAGGATTGTGAAGGCCACTGTGCTCTTAGGAATCTTGAGTACTGCAGAAATTATTTTGTGACCTTGGCCAGATCTGTGCTTTGCCACAATCCTGTCTCTGAGCTCCTTGGCAAGTTCCTTTGACCTCATGATTCTCATTTGGTCTGACATGCACTGTGAGCTGTGAGGTATTATATAGACAGGTGTGTGCCTTTACTAATCAAGTCCTATCAGTTTCATTAAACACAGCTCCAATGAAGGAGTAGAACCAGCTAAAGGAGGATCACAAGGAAATGCACAGCATGTGACTTAAATAAGAGTGCCTGAACATAGGGTCTGAACACTTATGACCATGTGATATTTCAGTTTCTCTTTTTTAATAAATTTGCAAAAATTTCAGTCAAGATGGGGTGCAGAGTATTCATTAATGAGAAAAAAAATTAACTTACTTGAATTTACCAAATGGCTGCAATGAAACAAAGAGTGAAAAATGTAAAGGGATCTGAATACTTTCCGTATCCACTGTATATAATGGTTAGATATGAAAATACAATAGTGGTAGGACAAAGGGTTTTAAACACAACATATAGTCAGTTAGCAGTTAGATGAAATGCCTGGCTTTATTTGGAAGGGCTGCCTTGTGGGAGGCTTGTGGTTCCCCCTGCGTGTGACTTGTCCTCACACAATGTCCTCGCCACCTCGAAGAGAAAAAGCAATAGGAAATGCTGCACACAAGCATTTAACCCTCTGGGTTATCACTTCCTGCCCTCTGGGCTGAACTTAAATCTACTCCCCTGGAGATTTAGAGATAAATCTCCCAAAACCTATGAATGATCATAACTCCTTTCTAAGCAGTCCTAGGGCAGATGTTCTGGCGCCATCAGATCCGACCATGACACAATACTCATAGAAGGGCAAAAATCGTGAGCACAACTCCTGGGAAAATGGTGCTTAAAGTCTAGGTTCCCACACCAAGAATATAAATAGAAAAGACTAAGCACTCATCTGATGATACGAAGAAGCTATATTTTAATGGTAGTATATCCAATATAAACGTTTCGGTCAAACCAGACCTTCGTCAGTAACTACATAAATGAAAAAGTGTGTTATATATCATAATATGATATATATACATAATAAAGTATGAAAAAAATGTGTAGTAATCACAAAAGAATATAAATAAAATAAAATGATCATATAGTGGGTCAAAAGATGTATAAACAAATGCAGTGACTACATGCTTAGTAACCTCGTAAATCCCAGTGTTAAAATTGAGTAAACAACACGATTATTAATAGAGAATACTATACCTTTACTATCAAATCAGTCTGTTTTCAGATTTGATAGTAAAGGTATAGTATTCTCTATTAATAATCGTGTTGTTTACTCAATTTTAACACTGGGATTTAACACTGGGATTTACATCTTTTGACCCACTATATGATCATTTTATTTTATTTATATTCTTTTGTGATTACTACACATTTTTTTCATACTTTATTATGTATATATATCATATTATGTATATATAACACACTTTTTCATTTATGTAGTTACTGACGAAGGTCTGGTTTGACCGAAACGTTTATATTGGATATACTACCATTAAAATATATCTTCTTCGTATCATCAGATGAGTGCTTAGTCTTTTCTATTTACAATACTCATAGAGACTAAACACAATTTTGCTATCTAGTTGCTAGTGGCTGTTCTATGTATCTCCCTTCCCGTATGTGATAGAATGACTCGAGACCCAAACAGGCACTTGACCTGGTTTGAGGATCTCGGAAATATATACAATGTACAGCTAGGATGTATAGTATTTCCATAACTCATTTAAGAATTCCTAACTGGCTGAACAAAGGGCTCAGGCCGTATGGCTTGGATCCACAGGGGTCCTCCTGTAGATGATTGCATACCAGCTAAGTAGGGGTGTGTGGATCTTGTTTGCGCTGGCCTGGTGTCATGTTACCACAGGAGTTTTATAATTCCATGCCTAATAGTATACAGATGATTGACATGGAATTATGTCTCCAATATTCTTCACAATGCCCATTCCAGTATATATGCACCCCATCCTGGTATATATGTCCCCAAGCAGGGCAACTTTCTCTTATATACAGTACAGACCAAAAGTTTGGACACACCTTCTCATTCAACGATTTTTCTGTATTTTCATGACTGTGAAAATTGTAGAATCATGCAGAAGGCATCAAAACTATGAATTAACACATGTAGAATTATACATTACACTTTACAAAAAAGTGTGAAACAACTGAACATATGTCTTATATTCTAGGTTCTTCAAAGTAGCCACCTTTTGCTTTGATTACTGCTTTGCACGCAGAAAAGGTGAACGGGTGGACTCTACATGCCTGGTTCCCACTGTGAAGCATGGAGGAGGTGGTGTGATGTGTGGGGGTGCTTTGCTGGTGACACTGTTGGGGATTTATTCAAAATTGAAGGCATACTGAACCAGCATGGCTACCACAGCATCTTGCAGCAGCATGCTATTCCATCCGATTTGCGTTTAGTTGGACCATCATTTATTTTTCAACAGGACAATGACCCCAAACACACCTCCAGGCTGTGTAAGGGCTATTTGACCAAGAAGGAGAGTGTTGGGGTGCTACGCCAGATGACCTGGCCTCCACAGTCACCAGACCTGAACCCAATCGAGATGGTTTGGGGTGAGCTGGACAGCTCACCGCTTCAATTTTGAATAATCCTCAACAGTGTCACCAGCAAAGCACCCCACACCATCACACCACCTCCTCCATGCTTCACGGTGGGAACCAGGCATGTAGAGTCAATCCGTTCACCTTTTCTGCGTGCAAAGCAGTAATCAAAGCAAAAGGTGGCTACTTTGAAGAACCTAGAATATAAGACATATTTTCAGTTGTTTCACACTTTTTTGTAAAGTGTAATGTATAATTCCACATGTGTTAATTCATAGTTTTGATGCCTTCAATGTGATTCTACAATTTTCATAGTCATGAAAATACAGAAAAATCTTTGAATGAGAAGGTGTGTCCAAACTTTTGGTCTGTACTGTATGTCTGCCATCCTTGTATACATGCTCTGCATCCTGAGCCCAGTCCTGGTATATATGTCCCCCGTTCTGCCTCTTTTCTCTTAAGCATACAAAAAACCTCCAAAATATTCTTCTCACCTTCTCCTGATCCTGATATCATTCACAGATGATGGACCATTACCCCTGTAAACAACGAAAGGAATAAAGTCTATGGAAACCCGCAATACTTTAGCTCCAGAGAACTTTTCATACTATTCTCATAACAATAAATACTTCCATTCACTTAGGGATTAATGATAAGTAAATTAGATCTTTCAAACAATAAAATCCATTTTTTTGGTTTTATTTATAGAAAACCTGTACAAAAAGTTAAATCAAATGTTAATACTAATGTGGTCAACTAAAGGCACTCAGCTGGCCCATTATGTTATTGATCTCTGAACTATTGAACTATTATGTTATACATAGATCATTTGAAGAAAAACCTTGTGGACTATTGAATTTTAGTTGCTCCACTTTTCTTGTTTCTTCCTAAAGTAAAAATCTCCAGGGCAGAAAAACTAAAAGAATATTGCTGGAGGGGATACTTTTCTTTCAAGATGCATTCACTGCACTGCATTTATATCAAAGAAATTAAAATCAGCACACATAAAGGATTTGAAAAGCCGTTTTAAAATTGATTTTGAATTTAAAAGGGAGATAAACTGACAAATTCATAAATCATGAGGTGTAAACAATGCAGGTATTGTGCCTATAGTTCAGCACATCAGCAAAGATGCTTAAGTTAATTTCAATATTGTTATTAAAAATGGAAAAAGCATTATTTGTGAAAATTAGAATTAACAATGGCTCTTAAACAATCTTGTATGGTATGTCATTTACTTTACACAGTGGTGCTTGCAAGTTTGTGAACCCTTTAGAATTGTCCGTATTTCTACATAAACTTCACCTAATAACTACATCAGATTTTCACACAATTCCTAAAAGTAGATCAAGAGGACCAAATCAAATAAATGAATAAAAAAAATTAGACTTAGTCTTTTTTTATATTGACAAAAATAATCCAATATCGCATGTCTGAGTAGTAAAAGTATGTGAACCTTTGTTTTCAATAACTGGTGGGAACTCCTTATGCAGAAATAACTGCATCTAAATGTTTCATTACTTTTTCAATAGTTTTTAGAGCATTTCTCCCTACGAAAAGGCTTCAACTCTGTTATGTTGGTTGGTTTTCTCCCATGAACTGCTCTCTTCAGGTTCTTCCACAACATTTCTAAAGGGTTAAAGGGAATGTGTCACCAGGTTTTTGCTATGTAATCTGAATGTAGCATAATATAGGGACTGAAACTCTGATTCCAGTGATGTGTCACATGCTGGTCTACATGCTGTCATTTTGATACAATCACTTATGTCTGCTGCAGATTGGAATGCTGAGCCCTGTACAATCCCACCTATACTACTGATTGGCAGCTTTCTCTTTACTGCACATTAATAGAAAGCTGGTAATCAGTGGTTGGGGTGGCGTTACACAAAGAAGTTGACTAGGAGGCATGAGGCATTTAGTCCTGTAGAAATAATCTTCTGCTGATAGAACATTGATTTATTGAAACAGCAACACATAACCTAGTAAGTGACACATCATTAAAAACAGGTTCTCAGACCCTATATCATGCTGCTCTCAGATTGCATAGCAAAAACCTGCTGATTAGGGATGAGCAGATATTTTGAAGTTCAAATTTGCCGACCGTGAAATGTTCCCAAAATATTCCATTTGCAGCAAATAAATTTGTGCGAATCTCAACAATGCTTGTAATTGCTTGGAAAATATACATGGGGAAAGAAGAGTGAGAGAGAACCCTGCTGACAATAACCGCTTCCAGGGTTCAGGAGAGAGGACTCTGATGATCCTGACCATAAGAGTTAACAATCTAAAGGAGACATAGACTTACCTAGTGACACTGGAGAACTGATGATCTGAGTTCACTCAGGTACTGACCACAACTGTACAGAGTATAATAATTTTCCTGATGTCATTGATGCAGGGCATTATGAGGAGGCCCGTGTAGGAACGCATAATTACATCAGCCCACTTTATGATGATTCAGCGCTGTGGAAAATGGTGCAGGGCAAGTTGTCTTTTGAAAATGCGAATTGAATCTCAATATGTTCGAATTCATGCAAAATCACAAATTTCAGGAAAATCGACTCAATTTAGATATTCTGTAGATCAATTTGCTCATCTCTATTGCTGACAGAATCCCTTTAAGGTCAGGAGTTTGACTTGGCGATTCCAAAAGTTTAATTTAATTTTTCTTTAACCATTATTTCCTAGAACTACTCGACTACAACTTATTTATATACTGTTATAGTAATACATAACTTGGCACTCAATAAGGAATGAAGGTAGAGAGTAGAGATAATTTGCTGTGGTTTCTTTTATTGTCATCCAAACAAAATAGATATGTAGTGGTTAAACGTTTTCGGCCTAACACAATTGGCCTTCATCAGAACAGTATTGACAAAAGCTGGTCATGAGCTTGCTAACAGTATGAGGAAAAGGCATCTATTTTGTGTGAAACCACAATGAAAAATGCGGACTGAGAAGACGCTGACCGGTTATGTGGAAGAAGCGCTGATAGCTATATCTGTAGCGGAGGGTAAGCGCTGGTGCCGGGTGCTGGCGTGCTTGGGACGCTACAACAGCTGACTACTTATACCCAGAAGTCCACTCATGGGGCGTCCTGCTTCTTAGGCGGTCCCAAGCACGCCAGCACCCGGCACCAGCGCTTGTTTGGATGACAATAAAAGAAACCACAGCAAATTATCTCTACTCTCTACCTTCATTCCTTATTGAGTGCCAAGTTATGTATTACTATTATTGTTGGGCTGGATACCCTACTTGTGCACCACAAATCTATTTTTGAGTGCCGTGTTACCAACCGTTATCATTTATATACTGTGATTTTCTTTTAAAAATTGCTGGTATAATTTAAAATACAATGTTTAATCAATGATAGCAATCTGTACAGTACTAGCCCACATGCAACAAAACAATCCCAAACCATGATACTACCACCACTGTGTTTCACAAAAGGTTTGAGGTTTTTATGCCATCATGTAGTGTTTCTCTTTCTCCAAACATAACACACCTTATTTAAACACTTATTGACCGAGCCAATTTTGATCTTAATAACCAAGCCAAACTTTATAATTCTGACCACTGTCACTTTATGTAGTAATAAAATTGGAATGCTTCAATGGACTCCTCTGGCAATAACCCTAACGCCAACCCTATCCCCAACCCTAATACCAACCCTAACTGTAAAGAATGAAAAAAAAATTAAAATTTTTTTTAGAATTTTTATCTTACTATGGGGCTGACAAAGGGGCATTTTATTTACTTTTTTTTTCTTTTGATCACTGTGATAGACCATATTACAGTGATCAAAAGTAACCAATAGGAAAAATTCCCTGTTGTTGCCGGGTACCGGCCTGAATATCTCGGCGGGCGGATGCGCCCTACATTTTTTTCCAGTTAGATAATGTGGAGGGCCAGGGGATGGATCAGGAGGAACTGGGGGGTGGCAGATGTACAAGGAGGCTTGGGGGACCTCATTTCTCTCTCCTCTAACAAGTATATCATGTCAGAAGAGAAAGAAATGATTTTAACAGCAGGCACTTTTTTTCATGATCGCCATTAGAGATGAGCGACTTTGGCTCCGGGAGGGTCGAGTCAGGTTTCGGACCACTCGACTTTCCCAAAAGTTGAGTCAAACGAAGTCGGCCGACTAACAGAAAAGGTAGAGTCGGAGTCGAAAATCCGACCCCAATGCAAGTCAATGGGGAAGAAAAGTCGGCAGTGAGTGGAGGACAGTAAACACACCTACAGTGCCCATTTCAATGCCAACTACATCAATTTTTATTACTTAAGCTTGTCAACCTTAATTTACTGTATAATAATAGTTACGCATTGAAAACTGGGGGTTATTTGGCTAAAGTTGTGGGGGGGCAGGGCTGGCTCCAGGTTTTCGTGGGCCCCGGGCGAAAGAGTGTCAGTGGGCCCCTTTAACACATACCACAATTCGTGATGCTCCGATACGGCAGAGAAATATAGGTATAGTACAATGCCACATACTTCACTTCTTCCATTACATGAGTGATATCTATTGTAAATTCTACAATAGTTCAAAAACAGGACAGTAAAGTCCTCCATACAGTATTATGGACACCACATAGTGCGCCATACAGAATGGGCTCCATATAATACTCCATACAGAATAGGCCCCATATGTGCTCCATATGATGCTCCATATATAAAGGGCCCTATATGATGCCCCCCATAAATAATGAACCCCATATGATGCTCTAGTATATGATGGACCCCATATATGATGCTCCAGTGTGTGATGAGCCCATATAATGCTTCAAATATAATGGTCCCCATATATAATGCTCCATATATAATGGGCTCCATGTGATGCTCCAGTATATGATGTGCCCCATGGATGATGCTCCAGTGTATGATGGGCCTATATAATGCTCCATATATAATGGGCCCCATATGATGCTCCAGTGTATAATGGGCCCCATATATAATTCTCCAGTGTATAATGCTCCCCTTATATTGCTCCAACCATTAAAAAAATTGAAATACCTCTCCTCGCTGGGCACTGCTCTACTCTGGACTCATCAGCATCGCCATCTTCCAGCTCTCTGCACTGTGAATGTTCAGGCAGAGAGTGCACAGACGCAGGGGTGAACCTAGCCTCTGTGCTGCCTGAGGCGAACTGCAAAACGGCGCCCCCCAATTCGAGCGAGGAAGGTTGCGGTGGCAAATTTTAGGCCACGCCCCAACCACAACCATTTCACAACTAGTCACACCCATATCCACACCCTGACCACACCCATTTAGCACTGACTGGTACTGAGGGCACAGTGACTGGTACTATGGGCACACTGGTACTGAGTAAAAGAAAGAACAGAGAGAGAGAAAAGAAAACAGAGAAAGGAGAAAGAGAAAGAGGGGAAAGCAAGAAAGAACAGAGAGAAAGTAGAGAGAGAAATATATAAACAAAGAAAGGGAAAAGAAAGAACAGAGAGAGAAAAGAACAGAGAGAGAAAGAAAAAAAGACGGGAAAGAAAGAGCAGAGAGAAAGAAAGAAAGAACAGAAAAAGAAAGAGGGGACAGAAAAAAAGAACAGAGAGAAAAAAAGAAATAGGGGAAAGAAAGAACAAAGAGAGAATGAAAGAACAGAGAGATAGAGAGAAAGAAAGATAGGAAACAAAGAACAGAGAGAGAGAAAGAGAAATAAAGAAAACAGATAGAAAGAACAGAGAGAGAGAAAGAACAGAAAGAGAGTGGAAAGAAAGAGAAAGAAAGAACAGAGAGAAAGAAAGAACAGAGAGAGAAAGAAAGAGAAAGAAAGAACAGAGATAGAAAGAAAGAGGGGAAAGAAAGAACAGAGAGAAAGAAAGAGAACAGAGAAAGAAAGATGGGAAAGAAAAAAACTACTGAATAATGGCCCCATATACTGCTGCATACAGTAAAATGGCCCCACATGATGTTCCATACTGAATAATGGCCCCATATACTGCTGCATACAGTATAATGGCCCCACATGATGCTCCATACTGAATAATGGCCCCACATAATGATGCATACAGTATAATGGCCCCATATGATGCTCCATACTGAATAATGGCCCCATATACTGCTGCATACAGTATAATGGCCCCATATACTGCTGCATACTGTATAATAGCCCCACATGATGCTCCATACTGAATAATGGCCCCATATACTGCTGCACACAGTATAATAGCCCCACATGATGCTCCATACTGAATAATGGCCCCATATACTGCTGCATACAGTATAATAGCCCCACATGATGCTCCATACTGAATAATGGCCCCATATACTGCTGCATACAGTATAATAGCCCCACATGATGCTCCATACTGAATAATTCCCCCATATACTGCTGCACACTGTATAATGGCCCCATATACTGCTGCATACAGTATAATAGCCCCACATGATGCTCCATACTGAATAATGGCCTTGCATAAAAAAAAACTACAGAGGTCTTTCAGCTTTGACCACTGCACACCCGACAACTGGATGTCTGCCCTCAAACTGCCTGCCCGTGTATCCTCCCACAAATGTATTACAGCCTGCCTCTGTTCGCACAGCCTCTCAACCATGTGCATGATGGAGTTCCACTTTGTTGCAACATCTATGATTAGGCGGTGCTTGGGGAGGTGGAGCGATCGCTGCAGCCTCTGCATACGACTGGAGTCTACGGGCAAGCGACTGATGTGCGAGCACAGTCTTCGCACCTTATGGAGCAGGGCTGTTAACTCCGGATAATTATTTATGTAGCACTGCACCACCAGGTTCAAGGTGTGAGCCAGGCAAGGTATGTGTCTGAGTTTTGCCAGGGCTATGGCCGCCACAACATTATGGCCGTTTTCACTGACTACCTTGCCTGGCTCAAGATGTAGACTGCCCAGCCATGACTCAGTTTCTCGCTGCAAGTAGTCGGCCAGTACTTTCGCGGTGTGCCTGTTGTCGCCCAAAGACATCATCTTTAAAACAGCCTGCTGACGCTTACCACTAGCTGAATCGATAGTGGGACACCTCATGTGCAACACTGGCAGCTGCGGATGGAGAGCTCATGCGACTGTGCTCTGTCGACGAGCTTTTGCTTCTGGAGGAGGAGGAGGAGGGTCAAACTCCGAAAGCCAACTGTTGCCTATACCATGGGCTAGGCAGCACTGTCCCACCACCGCTGTCCCCTGTGGACCCTGCATCCACCACATTAAACCAGTGTGCAGTGATGGACACTTAACGGCCCTGGCCATGCCTACTGGACTATGCATCTGTTGTGAGGTGCACCTTTCCACTCACTGATTGTTTGAGTGCATGGACAATACGGTCTTTCACATGCAGGTGGAGGGCAGGGATGGTTTTTCTAGAAAAGAAGTGCCGACTGGGTAGGTCATAGTGTGGGACAGCGTAAACCATGAGCTCTCGGTATGCTGCGCTTTCAACCAAACGGAAGGGCATCATCTCTAATAACATCAGTTTGGCAATGTAGGCGTTCAAAGCCAGTGAGGTTTTGTAGTCCGTCCACGCTTGCAAGTGCATGGTGTTTAAATGTCTAAGCATACAACTGGTATTCAATTTTCATCGATTTTTCCCTCGGCTAAAGGTCCTTCCGAACTTCTTACAGATAACCTTTGCCTCATCAATAGGATTTTGGTCAAAAAAGTGCCACACTTCACTCTTCCTACTATGGGATAAATTTTCAGGGCTTGTACCCTGTGCGAATTTGACCGTCTGGCCAAGCTGTCCTACAACTCATTTTGTTTTTTTATAACGTTTTTGGTCTGCTACGGGTCTGCCTGATAGCCGCAGCTGCGATGTCGATGCCTACTGCGGATCCTCCTCCTCTTCTGAGCTATTGCCAGCGGCACCCTGTTCCCCGAATGGATGCCAATCAGGGTCAACAACTGAGTCATCCATTACCTCCTCTTCATCTTCATCTACACCTTCCTCTGTGTCACTGTGTAAGGTGTTGTAGTATGCGGGAAGTGGCACCTGAGTTTCATCAGGGTCAGATTCTGGCTCAGTAGACTGCGAGGGCAATGCAGTGCTGGGTGACTGTACCAGCAGAATCAGATAGCAGTGGCTGTGCACCAGTGCACTCCATGTCATATTCATCTTGGACTGGGGAATTCAGGATTTCACTTGATAACCCAGGCATGGTATGTGAAAAGAGCTCCAGGGAGTAATCTGAAGTGTGGCCTGCCGCACCCTTCACTTGTGGTGGGGGTGAAGGACACAAGGAAAGGTGTTGTTCCTGACCAGGAGCCTGCACTGACGACTCAGTGCTTGCATTTTTTGAAACTTCAGAAGAGGAGGCGATAGAGCTGGAGGCTGTTTCGGCAATGTAAGACAAAACCTGTTCGTGATGCTCTGACTTTAAAAGCAGTTTTCCTGCTCCCAGTAAAGGGAGCCTTCCAGGCCTTCTGGAGCCAGACGATGAAGCAGGCTCAACTAGTGTTGAGCATTCCGATACTGCAAATATCGGGTATCGGCCGATATTAGCTGTATCGGAATTCCGATTCCGAGTTCCGATATTTTCGTCTTATCGGATACCGGAATCGGGATTGTCACTGTCACTGTCAGTGTCCGTCGGTCGGGTCTGTCAGGAGTCAGCGGCACTTACCTGGCAGAAGATCTCCGGCGGTCACATCCCGGACTGCTTCATGGCCGCCATCTTCTTTCCCCGGCGGTCACATGCAGTTTCTCGCGATAACTGCAGTGACTGCTGGGTAATCCCGGCCGTAAAGCAGTCAGTCCGATGACGTCACCGCCGGGGAAGCAGGTAATCAGCTGTGCTGCGTCGCGATGACAGGCTCTGCCTGTCATTGCGATGTAGCACAGCTGGATCGTCGTGGGACTGTCGTTCTGGACTGCGTCGGACAGGTGGTATACTGTTGGTTTGTTTTTTTTCTTTTTTTACAGGAGATCGATGGCGTCGCAGGAATGAGAGTGTAATAAAAGAAAGGAAAACTGTGTTGTCTCTTTTATTTCATTAAAATACTTTTTTCTTGCTTTGTCTTTTTTTTATACATTTAATAACTTTGGGATTAATAATGGATCGGTGTCTTATTGACACCTCTCCATTATTAACCGGGCTTATTGTCACCGTGCAATCAACGGTGACAATAACCCCTTATTACCCCGCTTGCCACCGCTACAGGGCAAGTGGGAAGAGCCGGGTAAAGTGCCACAATTGGCACATCTTTTGATGCGCCAAATGTGGGGCTGCTGTAGCCTGGTATTATCAGGCTGTTGAGGGCCAAAATCCATGGGCCTTGACAGTCTTTTAATACCAGGCCGCAGCAGTCTGCATTTTACTTGGCTGGTTAACAAAAATAGGGGGGATCCCCACGCCGTTTTTTTTTTCGAGGGGATCCCCTATTTTTGTTAACCAGCCAAGCTAAGCAGACTGCTGTGGCCTGGTATTATCAGGCTTGCAAGGTCCATGGATATTGGATCCTTACCAGCCTGAAAAACCAGGCCTCAGCGGTCTGCTTCATCTGGCTGGTTAACAAAAATAGGGGGGACCCCACGCCAATTTTTTTCGAGGGGATCCCCTATTTTTGTTAATCAGCCAAGATATGCAGACTGCTGTGGCCTGGTATTATCAGGCTGGCAAGGTCCATGGATCTTGGCTCCTTAACAGCCTGAAAATCCAGGCCTCAGCGGTCTGCTTCATCTGGCTGGTTAACAAAAATAGGGGGGACCCCACGCCAATTTTTTTCGAGGGGATCCCCTATTTTTGTTAATCAGCCAAGATATGCAGACTGCTGTGGCCTGGTATTATCAGGCTGGCAAGGTCCATGGATCTTGGCTCCTTAACAGCCTGAAAATCCAGGCCTCAGCGGTCTGCTTCATCTGGCTGGTTAACAAAAATAGGGGGGACCCCACGCCAATTTTTTTCGAGGGGATCCCCTATTTTTGTTAATCAGCCAAGATATGCAGACTGCTGTGGCCTGGTATTATCAGGCTGGCAAGGTCCATGGATCTTGGCTCCTTAACAGCCTGAAAATCCAGGCCTCAGCGGTCTGCTTCATCTGGCTGGTTAACAAAAATAGGGGGGACCCCACGCCAATTTTTTTCGAGGGGATCCCCTATTTTTGTTAATCAGCCAAGATATGCAGACTGCTGTGGCCTAGTATTATCAGGCTGGCAAGGTCCATGGATCTTGGCTCCTTAACAGCCTGAAAATCCAGGCCTCAGCGGTCTGCTTCATCTGGCTGGTTAACAAAAATAGGGGGGACCCCACGCCATTTTTTTTTCGAAGGGAACCCCTATTTTTGTTAATCAGTTCCCTCTGATGTCACTGATTGTGTCCCTGGCTGACCTGAAGTGAAAGTGGAAAGCAATCAATTAAGCTTTCCACTTAAGGGCCCGTCTCACATAGCGATATCGCTACCGAGATCGCTGCTGAGTCACTAGTTTTGTGACGCAGCAGCGAGCTCACCAGCGATATCGCTGTGTGTGACATTCAGCGACGATCAGCCCCCCTGCCGGGTATCGCTGATCGTCGCTGAAATGTCAGGACCTTTTTTTGATCGCTGGTTTCCCGCTGACAGGCACACATCGCTGCGTGTGACAGGCGGGAGACCAGCGATCCGCTGGTAACCAAGGTACACAGCGGGTTTCCAGGCGCGGGGCTGTGCCTAGAAACCCGCTGTGTACCTTGGATACCAGCGCCCTGATGCAGGGAGCTGGTATCCAAGGTACACAGCGGGTTTCCAAGCGCTGCGCGGTGCCTGGAAACCCGCTGTGTACCTTGGTTACGAGCGGATCGCTGGTCTCCCGCCTGTCACAAGCAGCGATGCGTGCCTGTCAGAGGGAAACCAGCGATCAAAAAAAGGTCCTGACATTTCTGCGACGATCAGCGATACCCGGCAGGGGGGCTGATCGTCGCTGAATGTCACACACAGCGATATCGCTGGTGAGCTCGCTGCTGCGTCACAAAACTAGTGACTCAGCAGCGATCTCGGTAGCGATATCGCTATGTGAGACGGGCCCTTAAGCGATGTTACCCGCAGTGTCGCTGTCCCAGATCGCTGCCTGAGCTGCCTGTTTGGCAGCTCAGCAGCGATCATGTAGCGATACACCAGCGATCCTGACAAGTGCATATCGTTGTCGGGATCGCTGGTGTATCGTTATGTGACACCCAGCCTTTACTCTCCTGTCAGGCAGGAGAGGAACTCATTCATTTGGGGTTTACTGTGAGGCTGCAGCATTAGCTGCGGTCCCTGCAGTAAACATTAACCCTTTCTGAAGGATTTCACCGTGGGACCTGACTGTGCATGGGATAGGTAAGAATAATTTTGCTTTTTTATTTTATTTTTATTACAGGAAATGGTTTTAGCAGGTAAATAAAATATGGTCAAAAACTGTGTGATTATTTCATTAGACTTCTTTTTTATTAAAGTGTGTGTGTTTGATTTTTCTTTCATACAATAGGATTAATAATTGATAGTTGTCTAATTGACAGCTCTCAATTATTAACCTGGCTTAAAGTGACCTTTCAATTGCAAGGTCATTTTAACCCCTTATTAACCCATTCGCCACCGCTACAGGGCAATGGGAATAGACGTGCAAAGTGCCAGAAAGGGCAAATCTAATTAGAGATTTGCCCTTTCTGGGGTGTCTGGGGGCAGATGTTAAGTAGCCGGGGGGGGCCAAAAATAATGGTCCCTCTCTGGGCTATTATTATCTGCCCCCACTCACTGGCTTTGTCTGTCTGGTTGCGAAAATAGGGCGGGAGCCCACGCATTTTTTTTCAGCAATTTTACACCTCATATATATATATATACATGTCATTGAATTTGTGACACATTATATATATATTTATATTTGTAGTTCATACACTTCTACATAGTATAATAGCCGCTAATTCAATTGCCGGCTTTTGTGAAAATGCAGAACCCGACATGAAATGACACTTGGTGTACATAGGGTTAACCATGTCTTTTCATGTCCTTTGCTATCTAATTTGCACAAACAATTAAATCAGACTATGTGTGCAAAATTTCACACCTGTAGGGGTTAATTAAAGGTGTAAATTCGTAGCAAAAAAGTCCGTTTTTTTTACAACGAATTTACACCTTTAATTAACCCCTACAGGTGTGAAATTTTGCACACATAGTCTGATTTAATTGTTTGTGCAAATTAGATAGCAAACGACATGAAAAGACATGGTTAACCCTATGTACACCAAGTGTCATTTCATGTCGGGTGACCGCATGAAATGACACTTGGTGTACATAGGGTTAACCATGTCTTTTCATGTCCTTTGCTATCTAATTTGCACAAACAATTAAATCAGACTATGTGTGCAAAATTTACACTGTAGGGGTTAATTAAAGGTGTAAATTCGTAGCAAAAAAGTCCATTTTTTTTAACGATTTACACCTTTAATTAACCCCTACAGGTGTGAAATTTTGCACACATAGTCTGATTTAATTGTTTGTGCAAATCAGATAGCAAACGACATGAAAAGACATGGTTAACCCTATGTACACCAAGTGTCATTTCATGTCGGGTGCTTCTGTCTTTTCACTGAAGCCGGCTTTACCCGGCAATTGAATCAAAGGATATTTTACTATGTAGAAGTGTATAAACTATACATATATGTATATATATATGTCACAATGACATGTATATATATATATATGTATTCTATGTGTGTATATTTAGTGTTTACAAGGAAAGAATGGGGTTTTTTTAGTTGCGATATTTTGTTCCCATAGACTTACATGGGACTTCCGGTATCGGTATCGGGTATCGCCGATTTTTTAGTGATATCGGCGATACCATTCCGATTCCGATACTTTAGGATATCGGAAAGTATCGCTCAACTCTAGGCTCAACACTTCCTGCCTTAGGTGCTATTGTGCTTTTGGCACTACCAGCAGATGCACCACCACCATCAGTCCCAGCTGGCCACTCCCCGCCCACGTCCGCGGCCTCTTCCACCATACTTCCTCATGTTTGGGAAAATGTACAAAAAATACCAGCAGATATATGGTACTGTATGAGGAGCGTGCAGCTGTATATGGCGTAGGGGAAAATTTAAATCTCTGTATACATTTCCTGAGTCACACACAGACGCTCTCTCAGCATGGATTTCACCGTAATACAAAGAGCAGATATACGGTACTGTATCAGAAGTGTACAGCTGTATACGGTGTAGGGGAAAATTGCAATCTCCGTATATATTTCCGGAGTCACACACAGACGCTCACTCAGTAAGAATTTGACCGTAATACAAAGAGCAGATATACGGTACTGTCTCAGAAGCGTACAGCTGTATACAGTGTAGGGGAAAATTGCAATCTCCGTATATACTTCCGGAGTCACACACAGACGCTCTCTCAGTATGGATTTGACCGTAATACAAAGAGCAGATATACGGTACTGTCTCAGAAGCGTACAGCTGTATACGGTGTAGGGAAAGATTTAAATCTCTGTATATATTTCAGGAGTCACACACAGATAGTCAGCATGTATTTGTCCGTGATACAGCTATATACGGTGTGGAAAAAAATGAAAGGTCAGTAACTGCAGAAAAAAAGAATAAAAGTATTAGTGCTGTGTAAAAAGCAGTCTGCACAGCAGTGTACACACAGCAATACAGCTATCAGGCAGCCTAATAACCAGCGCTGCTGCACACAAGAAAATCCTACCCTGTCACTGCACACTAACTGTACAGCGCAATTGCTATCAGCACAAGCACAGAATAACTTCTCTTTCCAGCCCTAACGCTCTCCCTACTGATAAACAGCGTCAGCAACCTCTCTCTACTGTTAATATCGGCAGAAGTAAAATGGAGGTCAGCGGTCAGGGCTTTTATAGACACTATGACGCCCCCCAAAGCAAGCCAATCACTGCAATGCTCTTCTCTAAGATGGTGGTGCTCATGTCATCTCGTTGCCCACATTTATGTGATCTTCTTGTTCAAAGCCATTATGTCCCGGATGTGACCCATCCTTTTGGTTCATGGGGCCTGTTTGCGTCTCAATACCGTGCGGTCGCTGTCTTGCCTGCGCAAATGTCCTGTGCTGCTCCACATTCCAGTCCTCGGATGGTATGAAATCATTTAATATTCACCATCAGATTTCATGTAATACGTCGAATGTTATCTACTACGCCAGTTGCGGCTGTTCCAAAATATATATCGGTTTGACATCAAGGGAACTGAAGATAAGGACTAGGGAGCATGTGCCGAACATTTGTGCGGCCAAGACAGCGACCGACCCTTCAATTTTTAAAAACTATCCCACGCCATTTTTTCTACCACTATAATTGTGAGCTCTCAACATTTAAGGTGAGAGGCATTGACGTGATACACCTTGGCAGTAGGGGAGGGGATTACAAAAAGAGGCTAGCTCAGGCTGAAGCTAGATGGATTGTGATGCTTGATACCATGACCCTTCGGGGTCTTAATGAGACACCTACCTTCTCACCCTTTTTGTAAATCTCCTGATCCATGTGTTTCATAGTATTTGGATTTCTCTAAAGATGTAATATTTATTCTTGTTTCTTTCCATTATTCCTGCCCTTGATACCCTTCCGGGTATGTGTTTCTGTTTTTATTGTTTTAATTGTTCTTTCTTATTATGTGTGCTTTTTCATAAAATTTTGATTATTTTCTATAATTTCTATTCAGTCGGACCTTTCGAATTGACTTGTATGGTATCTTTCTGTTCAACCATCCAATGAAATTCTTCAAACTACATGTCTGGATCAACCTCTTCTATTGATCTACTGTGTCCCATTTGGATTTGTGACGTGCGATATATGTGCGCCGTCATAACTATTGTTATGGGTTTCAATTTGCATTCTTATATTTGCTATGTCACATATATGCTGTATTTAAGTTATGTATGATGTTTACTGGATTATTATGATTCTGGGATACTCACTTCTCCTTTGGTGACACAGTACTTTATGGTTTACTCATTACATATTGGCCGCTACTCATTGACATTTTGGCTGGTGTTGTGTGCATGCGCAGCGGCGTCTCGCTGCTCCTGGGATGCGGGGGGCATCTCTTGGGTGTTCTGAGCAGGCGCCGGAAATTTTCCGGCGCGTGCGCGGTTGTACCCTGACGCTGTCTCTGCATACTTCCGGGACCTGCGATTTGCTGCCCACATGCGCCGCCACACTCACCGCTATTGGCCTTTAGCCGACCATGTGACATCGTCACATGTATTCTTAAGGTCCTTCTGTGCATTATCCAGCACACTCCACTTGAGGAAGCGGTGCATTTTGGGCACATGAAACGCGCGTCGGGAGTCCACACTACCTGGCCCAGGGCATTCCCTTAGCATCCCTTATTTTGGTAAGTTTCCCTCTACTTTTGGGTTCTTTCTGAACCTTGGACGATATTACCACACTGCTGTGTTGGCGTTTACTTTTTGGGATTACTTACCAATCTCATATATCTGAATATATGCACTGGCACTTTAGAGGTATTATCTTTATTACTTTGTTGAGATATATTTGGGATTTTCTGGGGGTTCTTCTGCCCTGTGGTGCTTTGGGTTTTCCTGCATGAGTCTTTTTTATTATTGATGTTTTGTACATTGTCTAATCATTTTGATAATTGTTGTAATAAAATATGAATTTTATCTTTACCTTTTTCACCTGATTGCTTCATTTTCTCCTGGTATATATCGTTGCCCACAGTATACGTCCTTGCTTATTGGCTGAAAAAGGTGCCTGAAAGCATTCTGGGGAATTCGACTTTGGCGCTTGGGTCGACGACCGCATGGCTGCATGCTATGGTCGGGTTTCAGCCAATGAAACCTGACTTTGGCGAAAGTCGGCGACTTTTGAATCTGGCCGACCTGTTTTGCTCAACTCTAATCGCCACTATTCACTGAATAACGGATATCACGTGATCGGGGACCAGAAAATCCGTCCCTTATCATGTTCTCCATCATCAGCTACCCTGGTTGCGGAGACTCCGAAAATTTTCCCACTCTGGACTGCGCTACAGCCTTATTCCTGATTCCCCATTTTAAAACAGCAAAGAGTGAAAAAGGCCAACAAACAGCAAACAGGCAGCAATGTTCTTTTTGCAGAGCGGTTCCTTTCTCATTACAATCTTGCTATTCATACAACTGTTGTTCAGTGTCTTCCTAATGGCGAACTCATGATCATGAACATTAGTTAATGTAAGAAATGCCCTAAGTTGTTTGAAGGTTGCATTTGGGCTCCTTTGTAACCTCACAGACTTAAACACCATGCTCTTGGAGTGATATTTGTTGGTAGACCATTCCTGTGAAGGGTTGTAATAATCTTTAATTTTCTCCATTTGTGTGCAATCTGTCTGACTATTGATTGGTGGAGTCCAAACTCTTTATTGAAAATTTTGTAACCTTTCAACAGTGTTGATGAATCAGAAAAGTGCTTGAGTACTCGGTACACAAATCGAGTAAGTCAGACGCTCGTAATTGCTTGATTTGGGTGGCAAGCGTAATGGAAGTGAATAAATGGAAAAATCTCTCTTTCTTAAGCACTTAAGCAACACGTGATACTCGTCACTACTCGAGAATGCTCACTCATCACTACTTTACAAACCTGATCAACATTAATACCTCGTGTTCTAAGGTTCTCAGAAATTCTTTGTTTGTGCCATGATACACTTCGAGAAAGTCCATTTTTTTCACTCATTTGTTTTGTTTGGTTCTTTTTTATCTACTTTTAAGATTTTTATGAAAATCTTAAACAGATTTATATCAAGTTTATGCAGAAACAGGGAAAGTTCTGAAAGGTTCACAATATTTGAAGCACCCCTAGATCTTTTCATCTGCTACAGGGCTACATTTGACAGAAAGACAGGCTTTAATGCCTATAGCAATAAATCAGACTGGAGGTTTGAATTTTTCCAGACAGTTTAATCGTTTACCGCCCCTTGCTATATTGTTAAGTCATGAAAACTATGTAGATTTTGTGAACTGCCTTGAAAACATTTATGGGGTAAAGCTGCATCATACAATCATCATCTCTTTCTAATGACAAAGCTCAGATAACTCTAATCCTTGCTGTTTAATCTCTAAGACTCCATAGCCAATAGTAGTCATAGTATTGCAGTCATGGCTGCGCCGAGAAGACTGTTACTCCTAGCCGTGGCGCATGTGGATTTGCGAACCCAGGAAGGGGTCTCTTACCTAGGAAAGGTTGTAACTAAGTGGTTACCTTGGTGTTCACTGGAGCCTCTAGTGCTGAGGTCAGGCTTGTGCGTCAGATAGCTGCCAAGTACCAATCCTGGGCAGAAGCCGGTACTGCAGCTGCTGACATGCTGACACTAATTCAAAGCTTAGTTCAGACATGTCAGTCTAGGATTCAGGATCAGGGTTAGGCCACTCATGGACCGGGAAATAGTGTTCATACACTGGTAGCACTGGGACAAGGGGACTTCATGAACAGGACTGGTGGCTCTTGGACCAGGGGACAATGTTCAGACCCTGGCCTGTCTGGGACCAGAGGATAAGGTTCAGGCACTGGTCACTCCGGGACAAGGGAACAGGGGTTCAGACACTGGCTGCTCCAGGACCAGGGGACAAGGATACAGGTCTGGCTACACCGGGACCAGCGAACTACAGATACAGGACTAGCCACACTGGGATCAGGGTACTATGGACATAGGACTGGCCACACTGGGACCAGGGGATAAAATTCAGACTCTGGACACACTGGGACCAGGGGACCTCACAACTCTCTAGCAGTACACCTTACTAATGATTCACTAGGTTGCTTGAAGACTCCAAAGGGGAAGTCTTTTATACAACATGCCTCCTAGCCATTGGCTGGGAGGCATCTTAAAGATGTACTACTTATGCTAAAAGTCTCAGCAAAAGGCTGAAAGCATTTAGCATAATGCATGCGCTGCCTCTTTAAGAACAGGGAAGAGTACTAGGTCCACCACCAGACTGCAGTGCGTACACACAGAAAGCAGGAAGTAGCAGGACTGAAACAACGCCAAGGGGCTGGGGCGATGAGTAAGTCAGGGTCCCTACATAGAGGGGGAATGGAACACCATGCAGGGGTGCCGTCACCAGTGTTACACATGGCATGTAAAACGTGTGACAGAGGAAGCCCACTATCAGTTCTTCTGTGATGGGAAGTGCTGATAACACTCTTTTACCATGGTTTTGTCCCTCAGACAATTTTGAGTGTTCCTGATAGATTTTTTCTTGCTGATTTCAGAAATGACTTCAGATTTTTCCTATCACGTAAGGTTTTTGAGAAATGATATGAAACATTATAGTATTCTGTTATAATTCTAAAAACTAACATATGAACTTTTTCTGAAACAGTATATCCTGAATTTTCCACTAAAATAACATAAATCACTGATCTACACATATGCAAGCACTTATTATGAATATTCCGCGCAGGCGCAGTGAATCATTCGGCTGACCGTGTACAGAGCATACCACATCTCCTGGGCACGGGAAGAATCAAAAGACATTACTGACATTACAGCAGGGGATCACCGAGGATTCATTTTGTAAGGTAAAATATTTCACTGACTGTTTTTAAACAATATTTTACCTCACAAAATGTATCCTCTGCAATCTCAAGAGAGCACAGATGGGAGAAGTCAGCACATGGGGAAAAAGAGAGTGGATAGGTGGGTGAGCACATGGAGGAGAGATTCTCAATACTGCAAAGCCTGCCTTCATCGTGATGTTACCGCTCTCCGATGCAATAGCATCGGGCCTCCATCTAGTTACTATCATATATGCGATTCGCCTGAATACTTTTCATTGAAAAAACTGAAGATTTATTTTGAAATGTCACATCGGTGTCTCAACAGCAGTGATAATTTCTGCTACATATGCGGAGAATATACAATGAAAGCACAAAAGAAGGAAATGACTCCACTTGTTAAGAAAGCATATGAACTATACTTTGAATGTTCAATTGGAGATCAGGACAAACAGTGGGCAACTCATATATGCTGTGCATCTTGTTCTAGAAGCCTCAGAGCATGGCTGAATGGATCACGACCTTCAATGCCGTTCACTGTCATAATGATATGGAGAGAGCAGAGAGATCATGTAACAGATTGCTACTTCTGCCTTACAAATGTAACAGGATATTCAACAAAGAACAAGAAATCAATAGAATATCCTAATCTTCCATGAGCCATAAGACCAGTGTCACACAATGAAAGTCTTCGTGTTCAAAAGCAGCCCAAAGTATGGACAGTGGAGGACGACGAAGATGAACTAACAATGTCAGTGGAAAATTAAACTGCTGCAGACCCAGACTTTGAGTCTTCTACATCTAATCCACATCTGTTCAGTCAAGCTGATCTGAGACTTGGTCAGAGATTTGAAATTGTCAAAGAAGCAGGCAGAATTATTGGGATCAAGGCTACAAGAAAGGAATCTCTTATTACCAGGAACAAGAGTTTCTGTTTTTCGCAGTCGTCAAGAAGACCTTAATCAATTTTTCAACTATGTTGACAGTTTAACCTTTTGCAACAACATCTTGGGGTTGCTTGGTGCTCTTGGATGCAAACATGACCCGAAGGAATGGCAACTGTTCATTGACTTGTCAGTTTTAAGTCTGAAGGCTGTTTTACTACACAAAGGAAATATCTATCCTTTTATACCTACTGGACATGCCGTACACATGAAAGAAACGTATGAGAATATGGAGTTACTGTTGACCCAAATTAATTATAGAAATTATAACTGGAACATATGTGGTGATTTAAAAGTAGCTGCACTTCTTCTTGGACTGCAGCTTGGATGTACCAAGTATTGTTGTTTCATTTGTGAGTGGGATAGTCGTGCACGAGAAATGCACTATTTCAGAAAGGACTGGCCACTCCACGAAAACCTGGTTGCTGGACAGAAGAATATTAACCATAATCCTCTTGTTGATCCAGCAAAGATATTTCTCCCTCCTTTGCATATTAAACTTGGGCTTACGAAGAATTTTGTCAAACCAATGAACAAAGAATTGTATGCCTTTTCTTACTTGCGACAGAAATTTCCAAGAATAAGTGATGCAAAGATTAAAGAAGGTATTTTTATTGGCCACAGATCAGAGACATAATGAATGACAGTAGCTTTGACGGTCTTTTGCAATGTGCTGAACAAGTGGCCTGGAGAGCCTTTAAAGATGTGACCTTCAACTTCGTTGGCAACAGCAGAGCACTGAACTTTGAACAACTTGTGGACAACATGCTCACAGCATATCATTTGATGAAATGCAATATGTCACTAAAAATGCATTTTCTACATTCTCACTTGGACTTTTTTCCAGCCAATCTTGGTGCCGTTAGCGATGAACACAGTGAAAGATTTCACCAAGACATTGCGCTGATGGAGAAAAGGTACCAGGGAAAGTGAAGTACGTCAATGCTGGCTGACTATTGCTGGAATCTTATTCGAGAAGCATCTGACATGGATTATAAATGAAAGTCATCTTCAAAACACTTTTGAACAATTGCTTTTGCTACTGACATCGATGCACATGTATGTAGTGTCTCGGACGTCATAATGTAGATTATAAACTGTTGTTTTAAAAACCTTAGGTGATACAGACCTTTGGAGCACATATTCGTTTTCAGCATATCAAAATCTATAAGATACAATAAAATTTTCTCAGGGGACAAGAACTTCCCTGAAATTTGTTGCACAGTGTAAGTTGCTTTGGCAGCTGGGTTCCTTATAATAGACCCTAGTTCATCCATATACAGAATCTCATTAGGAGTCTTGACAAGCTACCTGACAGTTTGGTAGGCATAATACTGTACATTTGTGTGGCAGTTCAACTCATACGGCGGTACACGAAGGTAGAAAACAGAAACACAGTGTTAGGGTCTGCGGAACGCACCAAATATATAAAGTGGAGAGGTGGTTCGCAGCCCGGGGTCCACCGTGCAAGCAAAGCCTGCTGCTAGTAAGATGACGAAAGTAGCGAACTCTGTTATCCCGCAGAGTCGCTAAAATAAACGCCGTAGCGCGTTGTGGCAGTAAGTGCAGACTCTGTTAATTCACAGAGCCGCTAACGGGATGCCACAGTGCTATATGGCGATATGTGCGAACTCACTTAGCTTCAGTGAGCCGCAAAGTAAAACGCTAGGGCGCTGTCTAGCGTCGAGGGCGAACCCTGTTACGTCACAGAGCCGCTGAGAACAAACACCGTGTCCTGTCAGGCTCTCAGGCACACGGTTAATTGCTAAGCGAGCATAATACGTGGTCATGCGCTAATGTCCTCGCGGGAGTCACCCGCAATCTATGGCGTCTGAACGCCAGACCCTGAATACGGCAATCAAACTCCTCACCGGTTATGCCGGTAATCTAGGGCATCTAGGACACCGACCCTGACCAGCTAGCACACTAAACTCCTCACCTGTTCAGAAGACTAGCAGTTAACAGGGCCTTCCTGGCGGGCCAATAGGAGCCGCTGCAAGACCTGAGCAATGTGACCCCTGATCTCCAATGAGAGATCTCACTCTGGGCACGCTCAGAAGGGAAAATGCAGGACTTTATCCCAAAGACGTCTGCTCCAGAACTGGCTATAATAGCAGATCAGGAAAGGCAGCAGCAAGTCACTGCCCAGTAGTGGAGTGGGCAAGACGCTTGGAACGATGTCTCTGCTGAGCAGGCTCCACTGCGGCCGGAGATGAATGGGAGACCGCAGCGGCACTGGTTCGAGACTCCCCTTGTGCAGGAGTGGGAACTCGAACCCTAACATTACCCCCCCTCCTAGGGCCCCCCTTCTCTGGGCCTCGCTGCGTTCAAAGGCAGCGATGAGCTGCGGAGCGTGAACATGCTCGGCAGGCTCCCAAGACCTATCCTCAGGCCCATAGCCCCTCCAGTCCACCAAATAAAACTTTTTGCCCCGTACCACCTTACACCCCACGATGGCGTTCACCTCATGGTCATCCGCAGATGAACCCGATGTCCCGGCAGATGACTCAGAAAACCGGGACATGAGCACGGGTTTCAGGAGGGACACGTGAAAGGTGTCGGAGATACCCAGGCGTGGTGGAAGAGCTAAACGGTATACCACAGGGTTAACCTGCTCGAGGACCTTGAAAGGACCCAGGTAGCGGGGTGCCAACTTAGTGGACTCAACTCGCAGCCTGATGTTACGGGCGGAGAGCCACACCAAATCCCCAGGAGCAAATGTAGGAGCGGGGCGCCGATGGGCATCGGCCGAAGACCTCATCCTCTCTTTGGAGGCCTGAATGGCATCCTGCGTGCGGTCCTAAATGTCCCGTGCCTCCACAGCCCAGTCTGCCACCCTGGAATCGGCGGAAGACACGGGCATAGGCACTGGTACCCGCGGATGCTGACCGTAGTTCAGGAGGAATGGGGTCTGTCCGGTGGAATCAGCCACAGCATTGTTTAATGCAAACTCAGCCCATGGTAGCAAGGATGCCCAGTCATCCTGCCTGGCTGAGACAAAATGTCGTAGATAGGTGACCAAGGTCTGGTTGGCCCTCTCTACCAACCCATTCGTCTCAGGATGGTACGCTGAAGAGAGATTTAACTCAATACTGAGTAGACGACAAAGCTCTCTCCAGAACCGAGACGCAAACTGGGGACCTCGGTCACTGACAATCTTGTCCGGCATGCCGTGTAAACGGAAGATGTGCCTAACAAACAACGCTGCCAGAGCCCGTGCAGAAGGTAACCGTGGTAGTGGCACCAGATGCACCATTTTAGAGAAATGGTCGGTGATTACCCAAATGATGGTGCAACCCCGAGACTTGGGCAAGCCCACCACAAAGTCCATCCCAACCATCTCCCAGGGCCTGTCTGCCACCGGCAAAGGGTAAAGTAACCCAGCTGGCCGTTGTCGTGGAGACTTATTTTTGGCGCAGGAGACACACGCCCGAACATAGTCCCCAACATCACGGACCATATGCGGCCACCAATATGTCCTCGCCAGCAACTCAGATGTCCTCTTTGCCCCAAAGTGTCCACCCACCCTGGACGAATGTGCCCAAGAGAGTACCTCCGGTCGCAAATTAGTAGGCACAAAAGTCTTGCCCGGGGGCACAGACTCTAGCGAAACCGGGGCCACTGTTCTCAGGCTCTCTGTGGGGACGATAAGCCGAGGCTCCTCCACCTCCTCCTCCGAGGACACCACAGAGCGAGAGAGAGCGTCGGCACGAATGTTTCTTCTCTCCCGAGAGGAAATGCAGTGTGAAATGAAACCGGGAGAAGAACAAGGACCATCTGGCTTGGCGAGAATTAAGCCGCTGGGCTGTCTGAAGATATACCAGGTTTTTGTGATCCGTGAAGACTTGGAAGGGAAAGCGAGCTCCCTCCAACAGATGTCTCCACTCCGAGAAGGCCAACTTCATTGCTAGCAACTCCCTGTCCCCGATGGAATAATTCCTCTCTGCTGGTGTGAAGGTCTTGGAGAAAAAGAAGCATGGATGCTTCCGACCTTGAGCATCCTTTTGGAAGAGGACTGCTCCAGCACCAACGGACGAGGCATCCACCTCCAATATAAATGGCTTATCAACATCGGGGCGATGTAGGATGGGAGCTCTAGCGAAATGAGACTTAATAGACGTGAAGGCCTTGGAGACCTCTTCAGACCACAATTTGGGATTAGCTCCCTTTTTGGTAAGGGCAACCACGGGAGCTACCAAAGTTGAGAAGTGGGGAATGAACTGACGGTAGTAATTAATGAACCCATAAAGCGCTGCACCGCCTTTAGAGAGTGGGGTTCTTGCCAGTCCATCACCGCCTGTAGTTTGGCAGGATCCATAGCCAATCCCTGGGCGGAGATGATATAGCCCAGGAAAGGTAAGGACTCCTGCTCAAACACACATTTCTCCAACTTTGCGTAAAGGGAATTTGCCCGTAGGAGGTCGAAGACCCTGCCAACATCCCTCCGGTGGGAGTCAATATCTGGAGAGAAGATGAGTATATCATCCAGATAGACTACGACCGAGGTGGAGAGCATATCCCGGAAGATGTCATTGACAAAGTCTTGGAAAACGGCTGGAGTATTACAGAGCCCAAAGGGCATCACCAGATATTCGTAATGCCCATCCCTGGTATTAAAAGCCGTCTTCCATTCGTCCCCCTCACGGATGCGAATCAGGTTATAAGCACCGCGCAGATCTAGTTTAGTGAATACCCTTGCTCCCCGAAGCCTATCAAATAGCTCAGAGATCAGGGGCAACGGGTACTTGTTTTTAATGGTGATGGCGTTAAGACCCCTGTAATCAATACACGGACGCAATTCTCCGTTTTTCTTCTGCACGAAGAAAAATCCCGCCCCTGCCGGTGACACCGACTTCCTAATAAACCCTCTTGCCAGGTTCTCCTGAATATATTGCGACATGGCCTCTGTCTCAGGAAGAGAGAGGGGATAAACCCTTCCCCGAGGAGGTTCTTCGCCAGGCAAGAGGTCGATAGGACAGTCATAGGGGCGATGAGGCGGAAGAGTCTCCGCAGCCTTCTTGGAGAACACGTCTGCATATGACCAGTAGTGCTTGGGAAGTGGAGTAAGATCTGCGGGTAACTCAGTAGTGGTAACCTGAACGCAACTTCTGACACATCTGCCTGTACATGCATCACTCCAACCCAGTATCCTACCCGAAGTCCACTCTATATGTGGGGAGTGGAAACGGAGCCAAGGTATACCTAGTAGGATCTCGTCTATTCCCTCGGGAAGGACGAGTAGGGAAATAAATTCCTGATGGGAAGGAGATACAGACAATGCAAGTGGGACAGTCTGGTGTGTAATTTGTGAGGGCAATGACGACCCATTCACTACCCGAACAGTCACTGATTTGTCAAGCGCCACCAGAGGTATTGCATGACGGCGAGCAAAGCTAGAGGACATGAAATTCCCCTCTGCTCCTGAGTCCACGCAAAGGTCGGCGGTGAGAATGGTAGTACCAACAGTGATTGTCCCTTTAAATGTTATCTTGGAGGAAAATGCCGCTGTCTCTAGTGAACCTCCTCCCAGGGCCACTAGACGTGATCGCTTCCCCGATCGCTGTGGACATCTGTTGGCATAGTGTCCTGTCTGCTGACAATGGTTACAAACCACGGATACTCAGACGGACCGAGACTTAGGTCCTGCATGAGGAACTTTTGTGGCCTTTTGAGGTTCGGACGCCAGATCGGGGAATTCGAGAGGTTTGGCAAAGGTAGGAGCCAACCGAAACCTCTGCCTACACTGGGCCCGCTCCAACCTCCGCTCGTGAAAACGGAGGTCAATGCGGGTAGATATGGAGATAAGCTTCTCCAGTGTGGCGGGAATCTCCCTGGTAGCCAAAGCGTCTTTAACATGGTCAGCCAGTCCCCGCCAGTAGATAGGAATAAGAACTTTATCAGACCAATCTAGCTCAGCAGCCAGAGTCCGAAACTGGACGGAAAACTGACTGACCAAAGACGAACCCTGTGTCAATGCCAGCAGTTGTAGCGCCGTATCGTGGGTGACCTGGGGTCCTAAAAAGACCTTTTAAGAGCCTCCAAGAAACGAGGAGCACTCTGCACCACACGATCATCGAGCTCCCACAGCGGCGTTGCCCACTCCAACGCTCTGCCCGAGAGTAGAGAAAGTACAAAACCCACTTGTGCCCGATCCGTGGGAAAACGTGCAGCCAGAAGCTCGAGATGTATAGAGCACTGACTCACGAATCCCCGACATTGCTTGCTATCACCGGCAAACTTGTCAGGAAGCGGGAGGTGGGATAATGTAGGGGCAGAGGTGGCAGAGGACAAACTGGCTGCAGCCACGCTAGCAGCCTGAACAGCGACTGCGGTAACATCCACAGCTGAGGTTGTGCTCTCAAGAGCCTCCAACCTACCCTTCAGCTGCTGGATGTACTGCAATAGACGCTGTTCGTCCGCCATTTTACTAGCCAGACCCTGGCGCTAATATTATGTTAGGGTCTGCGGAACGCACCAAATATATAAAGTGGAGAGGTGCGTTCGCAGCCCGGGGTCCATCGTGCAAGCAAAGCCTGCTGCTAGTAAGATGACGAAAGTAGCGAACTCTGTTATCCCGCAGAGTCGCTAAAATAAACGCCGTAGCGCGTTGTGGCAGTAAGTGCAGACTCTGTTAATTCACAGAGCCGCTAACGGGATGCCACAGTGCTATATGGCGATATGTGCGAACTCACTTAGCTTCAGTGAGCCGCAAAGTAAAACGCTAGGGCGCTGTCTAGCGTCGAGGGCGAACCCTGTTACGTCACAGAGCCGCTGAGAACAAACACCGTGTCCTGTCAGGCTCTCAGGCACACGGTTAATTGCTAAGCGAGCATAATACGTGGTCATGCGCTAATGTCCTCGCGGGAGTCACCCGCAATCTATGGCGTCTGAACGCCAGACCCTGAATACGGCTATCAAACTCCTCACCGGTTATGCCGGTAATCTAGGGCATCTAGGACACCGACCCTGACCAGCTAGCACACTAAACTCCTCACCGATTAAGTCGGTATTCTAGTGGCTTATTTCAGCCGGGTCCCTAACCACACACACGCATGACCACACTGGCGCATAGCATACAATGGTTGATATTAGCGCATGGCGGCCCAGCCATGCTACCCTTTTATAGCAACAGCCACAGGACCTTCCAGGAACAAGGACCAATGAGAACCTGTTCAGAAGACTAGTAGTAACAGGGCCTTCCTGGCGGGCCAATAGGAGCCGCTGCAGTACCTGAGCATGTGACCCCTGATCTCCAATGAGAGATCTCACTCTGGGCACGCTCAGAAGGGAAAATGCAGGACTTTATCCCAAAGACGTCTGCTCCAGACTGGCTATAATAGCAGATCAGGAAAGGCAGCAGCAAGTCACTGCCCAGTAGTGGAGTGGGCAAGACGCTTGGAACGACGTCTCTGCTGAGCAGGCTCCACTGCGGCCGGAGATGAATGGGAGACCGCAGCGGCACTGGTTCGAGACTCCCCTTGTGCAGGAGTGGGAACTCGAACCCTAACACGCAGTCTGTTTAAATCTTAGGTTTGTTTATTATATGGGGGGCATAAACCAAACAAGAAGGGAAACAAAGCCCTTCAGGCAAAAAAAACAGGAAAACAGCAAATAAAACAAAATGCTGTAACACAATCCATACGTATGCAGGTAGAAGCTCGCTCTGGAGCAACACAAATTCAGTCTTTCCTCCTCAGGAAACAAACCACTGGAGATCCTCTCTCCAGCCTTGCTGATCCAAGACTGCCTCTGGAGCTCAGCTATTTAAACTTCAGACCACACCCTGGGGTGGAGATAAAGTGGACATCCTCCCACCTACTCTATGTATGTCCACTTAAAAGCCAGCCCATTATGAAACGTAGCTTAGCGCCTCACGGCATTTAGTGTGCTGGAGGAAAATACTCTGGGTTTCACGTCACTGATGCCATTAAGCGTAGTGACACATATCTCTCCTCCAGTACTTTACCAATGACTTAGTCACAATTGCAATATGAAAGTATTGCAATGTAAAAAAGGAAGTAATCATAGGAGTACTCATTAAAGTCCCGCACACAGACTAAAACCAAATTGATAAGTTCCAAATTTTTAGAAAAAGTAAAAAAAATAAGTAAACAAAAAGTTGTTCACTGCAGAGATCACCATTAAAAAGACAAAATGCCTGTTTTTTGTCCCTCTCATCTTAAGAAAATTATAATAAAAATTATCAAAAATCCATATGTAACACAAAATGATGAGAATTAAAACTAAAAGAAGTTGGCCAACATTAAATAAACCATCACATAGCTCTATTAATAGGTCTTTGAATGCTACAGCACAAAAAGTGTGTGGATGAAGTTATTATTGTGCAAAGCTGAACAAAAAAAGGATTTGAAAAATGAATGAAAAAAAAGAAAAAGAAAAGTTAATGCAACAGAAATATCAGCAGAGTTGTTAGTTCTTTGAGGATGGTGCTAGATTCCTTAAATAACAGTACATTTTCCACAAAACATAAAACATTTACGATTTTAATCTATCATAGTTTTACATATGCATATATGCATTATAAGACACAGCACAGGTAATTTGTACTGTAGATTTATGATGGAACAAAATGGGGAGGAAATAATTTCTTACATTATTTAGGCTCATAATGGAGGAATTGTTCCCTGGGGGCTAGGTTACATAATGAGCAAGTTGTGTGCAGCACAGCTTTACATTTATTGAAATGGCCATTTCCCCTCTGAGTTCAGTGGAAATGTGCCCAAAGCTATTATTGCATATATCGACTCAATGGGATTTAAATGAACATGACTGGAGTCCCCTTGTGGGTAGAAAAGACCAATGTGTGAATCAAAGTTCAAGCTCAGAAAAAGCTTGAAGGCAGAGATTAGATGACTGGTCACTGTCTACCGGGAGAAAAGTGGAAAAACAGAATCCTGACTTGATTTTATCATTTCAGACCAGTAACAAAATGTCTGCAGCATTATTGATATACATTCTATCTGTACTTTCTGCAGAGACTTGTACTAATGATATCTAGTAATTGCCCTAAAGATGGATGTAAGTCAATAGACTGTCATTTAAAGGATCATTAAACTAAAATTACAATTTCTATTATACAGTGGCTTGCAAAAGTATTCATCCCTCTTGGCTTTTTGCCTCTTTTGTTACATTACAACTAGGGGCAAGCTTCCTTGCCCAACCAAGGAGGAGAGTCGAGGGAGACACACAGCAGAGGCAGGGGTACATTGTCAAAGGTGTGGGAAAATTTCATGACACCAGCCCAGCATCCAGGGCCTGATGACCGGGCATTTTTGACAAGGAGGGGAAAGTTTTTAAAAGATGGTCAAGCTATACCTGGTCGACCGTTTCTCCCTACTTCCTCTGCAACTTTCAACTGTCGAGTTTCAAAGTTGGACACCTGGAATAAACTGTCCCTCTATGCCTTGGAGGTGTAGTGCTACCACTAGCATCCTGTCTGAGTGGGTTTTTAGTGCTGCCGGGGGGGTCACAGCAGACAGGTATTTCTGCCTGTCAACTGAGAATGCTGACTGGCTCCCTCTCAATAAAATGAACAAAGCCTGGATTAGAAGACAATTTCCCACACCACCAGTTGAAAGGGTTATTAATATTCAATATTTGAATGAGGCCTGCCAATTGATGCCTTTCAGGGGTCTATGGATGACGCTCATTATAATTTTTCCTAGCTTCTGTACTTTCTAAAAAATCTTTAGGACTGTATAAGTGGATCAACTACACTTTTAAAATATTTAAGTTCTAAAAATTTTTATGGATTCAATAAGTTATCCATACAGTTTAACAAAGTTATAATTGCATTATAATGGTATGAAGAACTCACCAAAAGAGTTAAAAAATATTTCTGGATTAGATTTTGCATCCATAGATTATTATGGGCTTTCTGTCACATTTTTGTGGTATATAAAAGTACAAAAAAACTTTAAAAATTTGACTTCCTTTCTTGGTTACATTTCTTACACATACACCATTCTGTGGTTTGGGTTACATTTCTTGGAAACACAACACTGCAAAAAAGCATTTAAATATTTTGCTGGGTTACATTTCTTACCCATACACTATTCTGTATTCTATGGTACATTTTTGTCATATGTAACACTTAAAAAAGCATTATTACATTTTTCTGGGTTAAGTTTCGCAGCCATAGAGCATTATGTGGTCTTGGGTACGTTTCTAAGATATATAACACTTAATTTCTCTCGGAAACACTATTCCATATTCTGGGGTACATTTTTTATGATATATAACACTCCAAAAAAGCAATAAAAATTTTTGTTGTGTTAAATTTATCACCCACACACTATTCTGTCTTCTGGGATACATTTTGTTATTATAAAGCCCTCAAAAAACTATCGGTATTATACTGCTCATCCGTAGATTTTTACATAGGATTTGGCAAATTTCGGTGGCACATAAACCTCAAAAAACTTGCTAAAAATTTATCGGTATAATATATTACTCAGTCTCCAAAAATTTGTTCAAAATGCATTAGAATTATATTGCGCATAAAAACCACAAAAAGAGGAAAAAATCCTCCAATATTCAAGAAAAACCAAAAAGGCTGTGAACCAGATGCTTTGCATTCCTTGTGTGAACATGCCACATACGGATTATTTTTTTGCACTGGTGTGCCACACGGCCAATCCCTGATTGAAGGCTGGCTGTTTCATTTGGTATTATTGCACCTGTGCAGTTGCCATTTTACTTGAGTCCTCTGCACCCTGTTAATGCATTTGTATTGAGGCCTAGTTAAGACAGGTAAGCATCTCTGCCTGTTTTTAATTATATTGCTCATCCATAGGGTAACCGTATTACATCTTATTTGTTGCATTTCGTTGCTAATTAAGCCTTAAAAAACTCGTTCAAAACATATCGGTACTATATTGCTCATCCATAAACCTTTACACATTTTTCGGCAGATTTTGGTGGTATATAAGCCTCAAAAAATTTGTTAAAAAAATGATCGGTATAATATATTGGTTATCCATAGACTTTTACATATTCTTGCGTAGATTTAATTGCTATATAAGCCTCAAAAAACATGTTAAAAAATTTATATTGCTCACCCATAAACTATTCCGTGGTCTGGAGTAATTGTCTTTGGTATATGACCCTCAAAAACTTATTAAAAAATGTATTGGTATTATATTGCTCATCCACAGAATTTTACAAATTTTTGACTATATTTATTTGCTATATAAGCCTCAAAAAACTTGTTCAAAATTTTAGGCTGTGTACAGACGTTGCAGATTTGGTGCTTTTTGGTTGAGTTTTTGTTGAGTTTTTTCGGCCCGGATTTGGGACAAAACCTGAAGCAAAATTTTACTCAACTTATGCACATACCCTTATGGGTATTATATTGCTTACCAATAGACTATTCTGTGGTCTCTAGTATATTTCTTTGGTATATAACCCTCAAAAGTGCATAGCCTTTATGAGTCTAGGAGTACCAATGTATGACAATTTGAACAGAATATGCATCTTTTATGTTTAATGCAGGGTGTATCTGAGTCCCAAATTTTTGTCAGTTCTTGCTTACATCATAAATTCAATTGAAATTTCCTATTTTTTTATTAAAAAATCAATTTATGTTTACTTAAATTATATAATTTTTTAAATCCTTTTTAAATGTTGCCTTATATTCAAGTCATTATGCTTTAAAAAAATGTTTCTTGACATTTTTTTCCCTGTAAAATGCAATTTCTCTTTGATGGGAAGAGTGCTTCTTTAGCATGGACAGTTTATACCTGATACCAATTTACTTCCATAACAGCCCATACACAAAATTTCAGAGGATACCCTAATGTGTTAAACAGATTTTTGTGTATAGGTATTATGGTCTCTGTAAAGGCAGATTTGTGAGCACTAATTTTATTAAAAGTATATTAGTAAAGTTATATTCATTAATAAATCATACTGGATAAAAAGTAAAAAGGAAATAAAAGAAAATAAAAACAGAAGAGAGCCTTTTTAAATGTTACAGTGCACTGCAGCATGCAAGATTTCTGTAATTCTTAAAGCTCCATTCATTGCATGGCTAATTATACAATACTTACAAATGTCACTTGTATCTCTTTCTCAATTAAAAGTTTGGGAATACAACACCGGGGTTGTCATTTCTCATGGATTTGGTGGGTTTATGCTGAATTATGAATGTTTTTAGTAAATCTATCAGATGCTCCACATTGTCAGTTTTGAGCCCATCAGAAAGGTACAATATGTAATCGTTGTAAATTCCTCCAAATCTGCTGTCTCGTTCCCTTCTTTGGATTTTGCGATTAATGAATTTGTTATGCTGGCTGATGGTAGCCTGTCAAGTATGAATGTAAAAATAAATGGTAACTCTATGGAATTATGAAAGCAAGGAGAAACACAGTCTCGCAAGGCAAGCACGGAGGCACATTTAGCGTGATAAGATGTGATAACATGATTCTGTTTTCATTGACACTAAATTTAAATCTAAAATGACAATGCATCATTCAAAGCCATATTTTACTGTATGACAATGACATACGACCTATGACAGGTAGGGATGAAAAGTCAGTGTACTTTATTAGCCCATGCATTGTAAAGCATCTTAGCAAGTGCTTAAGCCAGATAAAGCTGCCAACTTGCAGCTACTATGGCTAAAGCCATAACTCTTACTGTTATCCTTTGGGCCACTGCGGAACAAAATCTACCATATTGCTGTCACTGTCACTTTACGCAGCAAGTCTCTAAAGCTCTGTTTGTTGTTTCATTCTGTTCTATGTCTCCCTTAGGAAATTCTTCATTTTAATATAAATTGAGAGCTTCATCTTGCAGTGAAAAAAAAACATGGATGTTTCTGCCTCCCTATATTACCAGGTGATGCATATCAATGTGTTTTATATCAGGAGGAAAAAGGTGAGTTTCTGCATTTATTCGTAGTATATACTACATTTACTAATATTAAACATACAATTATTAATAGAAAAAAAAGAAATAAGTGATTTTGCCATCCAGTCAAACTTAAATTTCGAGCTTAAGTGTAACTGCATTATCAGCATGTGGATTATCACAGGCATTGTAATTCCTCACTCAACTCACTCACTCAACTATGCCTTTATGGACCTTGCTTTTAGCACTGGTGCGCAGTCATCATGGAACAAAAAAGGGATTTTCTCAAACTGTTTGCACAAAGTAGGAATCATGCAATTGTCCAAAATGTCTTGGTATGCTGAAGAAGTAAAATGCTGCTTCACTGGAATTAAAGGGCCTATGCCAACCCCTGAAAACAAAGCCATAGTGTTATCCTCTTCCACCTAACTTTAGAGTTGGCAAAATGCAATCAGGGAGGTAACGTTCTCCAAGCTTTCCAAACCCAGACTTGTCCATTAGATCAGGGGTCTCAAACTCAATTTACCCGGGGGCCGCTGGAGGTAGAATCTGGGTGAGGCTGGGCCGCATCAGGTTTTCCACAAGAAAAGCTCTTACAAAAACATTCCAATGTTATCAAATGTCCCAATGGGGACAGTGTTGATGATGTATGTAAAGTTCTGTGGAGTTAATAGCGCAATATCAATGAATAAATATTATTCTTAATATTAGGTTACAATACCAGGATCTGAGGATTTTCTGTTTCAAGGTCAAGAGCTCTCTGATGCGACGTTGCTGCCTGTCTCGCTGTCTTCCTCTTTTGACACTGCAGTGTGGTGGACAAGAAAACACTAACTGGTAAACAGCAAGAAGTAATTCCCCCAGAGATCATTCTCCCCCAGCGCTCATTCCCCCCAGCACTCATTCTCCCCCATTGCTTTTTCCCCATCACCCCATTGTTGCTTTTCCCCATCACTCCCATTATTGCTTTTTTCCCCATCACTCCCATCATTGCTTTTTCCCCATCATTGCTTTTCCCCATCACTCCCATCATTGCTTTTCCCCATCACTCCCCTCATTGCTTTTTACCATCATTGCTTTTCCCCATCATTCCCATCATTGCTTTTTCCCCATCACTGCTTTTCCCCATCACTCCCATCATTGCTTTTTCCCATCACTCCCATCATTGCTTTTCCCCATCACTCTCATCATTGCTTTTCCCCCATCACTCCCATCATTGCTTTTCCCCATCACTCCCATCATTGCTTTTCCCCATCACTCCCATCATTGTTTTTCCCCATTGCTTTACCCCATCACTGCTTTTTCCCCATCACTCTGCTCCACCTACACACACACACCACCTCTCACCTGTCTGCAGCATCACTGGCGCCCGCGCTTCCTCGCTCTGACACAGCCGGCCACTGAATGATGACATCATCCAGCGGCGCTGCTCTCTGTGTCAGAGACAGGAAGCGCAGGCCGGGCCAGAAGGATCCTTGCAGCTCCGCAGTCTGCAAGACAAAATAAGCAGGAGCGGAGCTGCTGGGATCGCTCTCTGCCCGCCGCACATTATGGCTAGGCTCTAGCCATCAACATACTCACCTCCTCCTGCTGCAGCTCCGATGGTGCAGCGCCCGGAGCGCCGACATCTTCTTTCTGTGGTGCCGCTCATTAAGCTCATGAATATGGGCGCCACGCCTATGAGAGTGGAGTCCATATTCATGACCTTAATGAACGGTACTACGTGTGACTGGGATTTCACATGCGAGACTCGGCCGTGTTTCTCGCATGTGTGATCCCGGTCGAGGTGAGGGCCGCAAAGTATTGTCCCAAGGGCCCATGAGGTGAAGGCCGCAAACTATTGTCCCGAGTGCCGCAGTTGGCCCGGGCTGAGAGTTTGAGACCCCTGCATTAGATAAAGAAGTGTGACTCTTCTCCCCACAAAATGTGTTTCCACTGCTCCTGTGGTAGCTTGCTTAACACTACTCCATTTGAGGCTTGTCATTGTGCTTCATGATGTAAGGCTTGCATGTGGGAGATCCATACCATGCAGTTCTTAGTGCAGAATTTTTAAGATGACATTAATGAGAGAGGAGATTTGGAAATCTGCAGCTACTGAGTCAGCAGAGTGATGACAATTTTTATGCACTATGCACCTTAGAACTCAACAAATCCTCTATCATACATTTTTATCGCGAACACCTCCCTCATAAGAAGCTATTTTTTGCTACCACCCTGTCTAATAGATTTTTTTTAACCTTGTCAAAACAATTAATTTTTAAACCTCTTATATTCCCATTGGACAAAATGCTAGAAAAAACATGATAGATTATTTCCTAAATTCGCAAATTGTGCAGCTTAAACACTTTCAGCTGCACCTTCTGCAGTCAAGAATGTATATTACATTCTGTAGAATTTTGATTGATAAGATTTATAATTTGGTAAGTATATAAATGAGATAGATACAGACACTACTCTTTTTCAATATAAATAAATAAATATTGGCACAGTTCAGAGGGAGGTGCACCAGTAGGTTCCCAAACCGTATAATATATATCAAAAACTGGGCACACTCATAGTTGTGTGAAGAAAAGGTTTTTAATACATACACCTGATCACTAGTTACAGACGTTTCGGTCAATATCGACCTTCATCAGTGTACTAAAAAATAATAATAGGTGATCAATGTATTTGTTACAAAATAGAAATAAAGTATTAACACATATACAGGGGTCATAGTGAGTTATGATAAATCTCAAAAGAGCCTAACCAATATCAGGATTATCCAAAGTACTCAGGATAGTGAAATTAGCAATGAAGAAATAAATCCTAGACATACCTGGTGGCAGTGTGTACCCAATATAGTAGGGTATAGAGATTATGTCTGTGGATCAGATTAATATAATATTATAGTGATACCAGCAAAGCATTGCTTACATTGAATAGAAAAAAAGAAATAACATACCGGTTGCAGTGAATGATGCTGTGAACAGCTATGAATAATACTGTGAACAGTTATGGTAGAAGACAGATACCCGTGAGTAACTATAAACTATGTCAATAGGATCGTTATAGGTGGAAAAGTAGATAAACATACCGCTCAAATAAGTCTCTGGATTAGTTGCATGAAACTACTGACTGTGGGGGATATAACATAAGCGCCCATGAGATATGGAACCATGCAGTATAGAACAATGCAGTGTGGTATCGCTGGTAATGTGCACTTACCCAGAGCAGACTATGGCACGTGTGGGGTCACAGTGACGCGGTATCCACCGCTTGTCTCGTGGTGGCAGGAAGTGGTAACTGGCCAGACTAAATAGAATTTGCGGTCTGCTAGTGACGCTAGGCGTCAGACCGGAAGTGCTCATACGGAAGCGACGTTGGCGCTGCTGTACAGAGTATAGAGGCAGCGTTCTGCGTTCCACAGGGACCGCTTGCGTTCCAGCTAAAGAGCGCATGTCAGGGATTTCGTGAGAGGAGGGTGCAGAGTGAAGGAGAAAGTGACCATCCAAAATAGACATGTTAACAGCGATTCTGTAAGAAAAAACATTGGTATAAGTGAGCGGTAATACTTAGGATATAAATATAAGCAATATTAAGACTAATCATATGCACAGTAAATAAATGAATTAAAGAAAAGAGTGGAGATCATAATCCCTATTTAACCCCTTAGGGTATAGGGTGTCCAATTCATGGATCCAGTAAGCCTCTCTCCGTTTCAGCTGAGTTATACGGTCTCCCCCCGCCTTGATTGTGGTACATGTTCTAGTACTTGATAGCGTAATTGTGCTATATTGTGACCGGCTGCAATAAAGTGTTGTGGAATAGGTAACAATGTATCTTTGCATCTTATAGTAGATTTATGCTTTGATATCCTATCCTTCACACTCTGTGTGGTTTCGCCTATATAGAGGAGACCACAGGGACATTTAATCAAGTACACCACATAATTTGTATTGCATGTGAAGTAATCTTTGATGGTATATCTTTTACCAGTATGAGGATGGTATACAATGTTGCCCTTGAGAACATTGTTACACTGGTGACATGAAAGACACGGGAAGGTACCCATCTTAGGATTTTTCAAAAATCTTTGAGTAATGGTAAGTTTTCTTGGGCCAATGTCTGCCCTAACTAGACAGTCCCGTAGGTTCCGTGGTCGCCTAAAACATGGCATAAAAGGTTGTCTAAAGGCCTCGACTTCAGGGTGGGCGGACTGAAGGATATGCCAATATCGCCGTATGGCTGTATGAATTTTGTAAGCTGCCGGATGGTAGTCATGTACGAATGGTATTCTCGTCCCTTTGTCTTTTTGTCGATTTCTACCAGAAGACTGTATCCTAACTGTATGGGGTGGGTAACCTCTGTCTAAAATTTAGACTGCATTTCTTTAATCCTTGACTGTTGTATAGATGGGTTAGATACAATACGGGTAACCCTCTGAATCTGGGATTGTGGGATGGAACACTTCATTTTGAAAGGATGAAAACTGGAGAAATGAAGAAGGCTATTTCTGTCAGTACAGTTTTGGAGAAAATGTCAGTAGTCAAATTACCATGTGGATCTTTGACCACTAGGGTGTCCAGAAAACTAATTTGTTCAGTGTCATGGGTCATAGTGAAATTTAGGCCCGCCACGATGTTCTAAGATAGTCAAAGAAGATATTCAATGTTGTCAGGTCACCTCCCCACACACAGAAGATGTCATCTATATATCTTTTCCAGACCAAAGCATGGTGCTGGAAAAGATGATGTTTATAGATTAATGTCTCCTCATAGTGTGCCATGTAGGCATTAGCGTATGGAGGCGCGACGTTGCTACTCATCGCGGTACCTTTTATCTGTAAATAAAAGTTATCCTCAAAGAGGAAGAAGTTTTCAGTTAATACTATGGATAGTAGGTCACTGCATAGGTCTACTTGATCTGGATGCATGCCTGATTGAGTAAAGAGACGTCGTGTGGAGGATATGCCTTCCGTGTGGGGAATTGACGTGTATAAGTCCCGTACATCGAATGAGACCAAAATAGCATCTGGTGGAATAGGGGTCACAGCCTGAATGGTATTGAGAAAAGATCCAGTGTCTAACAAGAAAGATGGAATCTTCTTGATCAGTGGGGTCATGATTTTTTCTAAATAAATGGATAATGGGGACAAGACAGATTCTGTAGAGGCAACTATGGGGCGTCCTGGTGGATTATTGAGGTCCTTGTGTATTTTAAGAAGGGTATAAAAGACAGGTATGATGGGACATTTTTTGGTCAAGAAATCGCTTGTCTTTCTGTCGATTATGCCTAGACCATAGTATTTATCAAGGATATCACTAATCCTTGATTGAATGTTGGTCGTAGGGTTGTCCGATAGTCTAGTGTAGGTGGTAAAGTCACTCAACTGTCGCTGGATTTCACCGATATATGCTGTCCTGTTATGTTTCGGTAGCTGAGGAGTGCAGGTAAAAAAGGCAATACACCAGAGCAGTTGGAATCTATGAGATTGCAGTACCCTGACTAACCACCACAACTAGAGGCAGCCGTGGAGCGTTCCTACGTTGGTCCTAGATGCCTCGTCACAGCCTGAGAAACTAACTACACCTAAAGATAGAAAGAGGAAAGCTATCTGCCCCGGAGCAGATCCCCAAAGAACATAGAAAGCCCCCAAACATGTAATGGCGGTTAGACAAGAAGGAATACTGACACAGACAGAAAATAGTATGAGCAAACGTTGGGGCCCAAACTACCTAAATAGAAAAGGATAGGAAGGGCACTTACTGCAATCCCAAAAAACCCTGAAAAGCACCAACTCTACTAATTTCAAAAACACCTGAGATCACACGACCTCTACCACCTAAATTAGTTCTCTGGTGTAACAAAATCAAAACAGCAGCCACTGAAAAAACTGGAAAAAGCAAATGTACAAACATCAGTGGCTGAACTAAACTGAGAGGGCAAAAGTCCCCGGAGGGGACCCTGAAGGCCCCCGCAGAAGTGCAGGACAAAATGCAAAAATCAAGCACAAAAACAAAAAGAAGAAAATGTCTTATCTGTAAGCAGGAGATGCAGACATGACACAGCAGGCTACAAAGGAAACAGGAATCAAGGATTGAGACCAGAACAATTGATCACCGGCAACCCTGATGGGAAGGCGACTCCCTTATAGGACCAGTCAGTAACACCTGATTCCCAATCCTCACAATCTTCACTGGACAATCCAGTACCGCTTGTAACCACCAGAGGGAGCCTCTGCTCAGAACTCATTTCAAGTCCATTCACAACAGTACCCCCCCTTGAGGAGGGGTCACCGAACCCTCACCTGAGCAACCAGGTCGGTCAGGATGAGTTCTATGATACGCACGGATGAGTCTCCTAGCATGGATGTCCGAAGCAAACACCCAAGAATTGTCTTCCTGACCATAACCTCTCCACTTAACCAAATACTGGAGTTTCCATCTAGAAAAACGAGAATTCAATATTTTCTCAACCACAAACTCCATATTGCCCTCAACCAGAACAGGGTCAGGAGGCAAAGCAGTAGGAACCACTGGCT